>LTAT01000002.1:17827694-17847043 GCA_003286495.1 Chlorodrepanis virens | reverse complement strand
GATTTGCGGAGGAGCTTGAGAGGGGGAGCTGTCGTGCCCTCGTTGTCATTGTCGCCTGGCTGGCGACAAAGTCATTGCCGCGGCAGATGGCAGATAGAAACTATTAATAATAACCTATGCTCCTAAAATAGCTACAAATATATGAAGAAAAAATCTCTCTAAAAGAAAAGTGGACCAACAGTAGTTTTTTTTTAAAAAGATTTGTTGGGATTTTAAGGTCATTTCTGCAGTGAAAATTACTTTGGAGCTATCAGAGTAAGACTGGAGCCTATGTTAAGGGACAGTTGTCAGGAATCTCAATTGTTATTCTGGCTCCAAGGTCTTAATTTGCTACACATGAGGGAAATTTTCCTAGAGTTAGAGAGGGAATTTTGTTCTGTGTGAGGAAGGTGCAAATGGATCTAGGACATCAACAGCCTTTGGGTCACTGACACAGTTCATACAATTAAAAGTTTTCAATGAAAATACAGCAGGTTCAAAAGCCGTAGCTACCTTTGAAGTTTGAAAGCAATGTCTTCCCATAGGAGTATGCAAAATACGTCAAGTAATTAATGTTGTAGGATATAAAAGCTTAACACAAATATAAAAAGAATTATGCGGTATTTAACACATTATGGCACAATAATTTACTTTTTACTGATTTTACATTTATTTAAGGAGATGGAATATTTTAATATTTTCTACAGTTTTTAAGAAACATCTATAAAAACATGTTGCAAGTTTGTGCTGAGATATGAGTGTCTCAATAACCTCAGTGTTTACATGAATTCTCTGGATTACTAAATAGTCACAAAATTAACATCTTTGATAGAAGAGATTGAGAAAGGACCACTCTTCAACACTGTACACACTGGTGGTTACAGATTCCCATAAAAATGCATGTGATCTATGATCAAAGCCTTCCATTTAGGGAAAGGCAAAATTTTGTGTATCAACTCTGAAAATTTTATCTGCCTTGCGAAATAATTGGTTCTGATTAGGGCAATAAACAAGGAAGAATCAGGACTCAATTCTGCCCAGAGGGTGTGGAACTTTCTGGACCACAGTGTAAACTTAAGTACATTAGCAAATTAAGGAATGGGTCTTATACTCAAATCATCTCCATATTTGTACTTTAGGGAGATTTGTGTTCTAGGTGTGGAACTGCAGCATGGAGGCCCTCTCTAGGTGCCTTGAACATGGTGCTCACTTCCAGATGGTTTTCCTGATGGTCTTTTTGCTGTTCTACCTGAACGTCAAACACTGGAATGCCTATGGGTGAAATCAGAGTGTCACTGGAAGCTCTAGTATATTTCTTTAGTCTTGGTAGGGATTTTTTTGAGTAAGAGAAAAATGATGAGATCTATAAAATTTTAGAACTGAATAATTACTGATAGTGCTTTTACTTCTCTGTCCTTTTGCTAAAATCATGATATTTTGGGTCTCTGTGAAGCACAGTGTAATTAGTTTCTGTTGGATAATTTAACTTTTTTTTTTAATTTAATAAATCCAATACATAATGACATTTAGGGAAACATTGCCCTTATTTCAATTATTACTTCAAAGAAGAAGCTAGGAACTTTACATTTTTCAGCTAAGATGAATTCTGAAAGTAGCTATTGAAAGAAAATTACACAAGGGTTTCACCACAATGCATACTAAGTAATATTTAAAAGACACAGGCAGTTGCGTTACTATAGATATGTAATTAGTGCAGAGGACACATGTGATTAAGACACATTTTTATTTATATAAAAATTTCAGTTTATGAGTTTTAGATGATAAACTGAGAGTAGGTTTAGATTGGATATTAGGTAGATATTCCTGACTGTTAGTGTGGTGAGACAGTGAAACAGATTTCCCAGAGATCTTGATACCCCATCCATGGAACGGTTCCAAGACATGTTAGATGGAATTCTCAGGAACCTTGTCTAGTTAAAGGTGTTCCTGCCTATGGCAGAGAGATTGGAACTAGATTAATTTTAAGGTCCCTTCCAACACAAACCATTCCCTGATTCCATGATTCTATGTTCCTGGTTTATATCTGAATTCAATTTCTTCATTATCTTAAACTCTGTTTCATCAGCTGGTAAAGAATAAAAATTTGATGATAATTGCCCACTCAGCTTCATTATCTTGTCAAAGGTTCTGTGGACAGTTGTCAAATATAACCAAAACATTACACATCAGTTTTGGGTATAATGCCAGTCATTATACAGCTTCAGTCTGGCTTTCAGGCATTGAGCAAATGAACAGTAAGTCAGATTTTTATTCATTATTTCCACCTAATCCTTGGGGGAGGAAAAAAACCACTACTGAGCTTTCCATGGTAATCTTGGTTATTTAGCTAATGTGCACAATCTCCACAGCTTTCTTTGCAGCTGTCAAAATGGACAAGCCCTGATTTTCCATTGTTCAAGCTGACAGTCTGAAAGATGAATACTGCTCATCCTGATTCATAAAATACTCTTCCCTCTTTGTTCTAATAGCTCTTGGCATGAAAAGCATAGAAGAATGGAATGCCTTTCACCACTAGTAAACTCAAGGGGGAAACAAGTGACTAAAATTTTTTTGATAGGTTCAACCAGATGAAAAAGTTTAAGAATTGTAAAAGATTATGATTTTTTTTAATGTAAATGAAAAGTTAAGTTTTATTGGGAACAAGCAAGGAGGATTCTAAGATTTTTATTTCAGAACTATTGCTCTTTGATGATTTAAAGTAGTTTAGAGTGTGATATGTTCCTACTGTAATTGTGTGAATTTATTATGTTACATGGATATTTTAGGCCAGATTAAGTTTTTGGGTTTTCCCTAAGATAAAAAAAAATCAGATCATTTTCAAATGTAATTTTCAAGTTTCCTGAAAATAGGATAGAAAAGGTGCTTCCCGCTTCAGCCATTCATGAGAGAAAAGCAATTGACATTCAATATGGAAATTCCTTAAAACCCAATGATATTTTCCTACACATTTCTGCATGTCCCACAAACTGTCATTTTCCTGTAAACATAATAATTTCTTGTTCACATGTTAGGTGGAAATTGATGTGCATTTATGGTATGTAAAGCGAAAAGGTAAGTTGTTTGATTATTTCAATATTTTGTAGAAATATATAAATGGGCTGCCACTCACTTGAAAAAATGATTCACCATTTTGCCTCAGACAAAACAGATTTCTGTGACCTTTTATCTGCTAGAATGTCTAATTCATTATAGATGCCATCTTGTCCTAATTTCTCATAAACACCCTATATATGATGGGCTAAACTTTCACAGAGAAATCTCTTATTTTCATGGGTGAAATACACTGTAGCTACATTTGCCAGAGGTTATTGATTTATGTCATGTGGCAAGGACAATATGGAACACTATTATGTAGTTAGGGCAATAGATCTAATTCTTAGGACTTACCGACCTGGCCAGTCTATACCAATACTGCATTTAATATTAAAACTGACTTGCTTTGGTATCTAATTCATGAATTTTGAAGAGGTTCTCTCAGAGTCTTTACAGCTTGTAAAAATCCCGTGAATTCACTTGGAAGAAGTGCTAAGAGGCAGAAAAGTGTGCCCAGTTCTTGCAGGGGAATCAATGTCATTTTGAACACACACATTTGAAAGAGGAAGTATTAATATTTTGACTTTTTTTTAAGTTTTAGACAGTTGTACTTCATTTTTGTAAGTGGTAATGATTACTTCAGAATCTGTGGGGTGTTTTCCCTTATGTTACTATATTTATAGAAATCCTTTGCAAATGGAGAGAACGCAGGAGAATGACCTCAAGATCAGCTGTTGGACTGCAATTTTGCTTTGAGGACTTAATTTATGCAAACATCAGAGCTTCCATGTTTACTGAAGCTTGGTATCATCCACATCAAAAAGACTCTCTTTAAAAGTAAAGTGTATAGTTCACTAATTGCCTGTTCTATTAATTTGTGCATGGTTTGACAGTGAACCCAGGATGCTTCTTGTTTATATAACCATTGTCAACAAAGCTGAGTTTACGCCCATGGCATTACCTATGCAACTTCACAGCTTTCATATTTTGCCTTTTGTGAGATTTCTGAAGCACCTTTTCCCCTGTACTAAATAAACAATCCTTTCAGAATAAGAAATAAGATCACTTGCTCTCAACAGCTTGTCCTGAAGAAATGACAGAAATATTAATGTCTTATGATGCCTCAAGATAAGCACTACTCAAAAAAATGTAATTCATATTTTATAATTTGAATGAGAGAGACATAATGAATTCACCTGATTTAAAATGTCAAAATCACTTTTACTATTAAAATAAGTTGTTAAGAGGCTGAATACAAGTTATGAATGATGAAGTGCTGGTTTTTATGAAACTGAATATAAGGACACCAATACATTTTTTTACTCTGGTATCGTGGACCAGTGTGTGGGCAGAACAAATTCATAGTTTCCTTGTCAGTCAAGATGAGAAAGTAAACTGTAGTTTTCCCCTGTTCAGATAAGATTGGAGTAATGACTTTTACAGCTGACTGCTTCTCCAAATTCATAGACCTGACATTTGAATTTCATATTGACAATAAGTTACAAAACAATAAAACCATTATACACTGTGATACATACCAAGTGGCTTATGAGATTTTGATTCAATAAAACAATTCCATGAAAGCAAGTAAACACAGAAGTTATTAACCTGTATTTTCAAGATATAGATGGTAGATTCAATATTTGTCTGACAATTTAAATGTTAAAAAAATTTATTTATTTATTTATTTTTTATGAAATAGAAATCTATGTAACACTAGAATGAAGATTCAGCTTATAACAGCTAATATGGAAAAGTTTTATATAATGCAAGACTGACTCTGATTTACTAACAGATTTCTTATTTGTGATTATAGGTACCACTAAGCATGTACTGGATGCAGCCAGCTTGGCAAACTTTCAGGATCACAATGTAGGAAACAAAATTTCTATCACATTCTAAAAGAAAAAGAACAGAAACAAAATATGGCTGCTGGAAGTCATGAAAGAAAAGACTGAAAAAGGTCAAAAATGAGTTTAAAATCCACACTGTGTTTTGTAAGGCTTTTGGAAACTGGTTTCCCTCAGATATTAGAGTAACACTTATAATATTGGTAGAAAATGTTGAGAGCTGTTCAGAGGTGAAGCGAAGCACATCAATTTGATTAAAGTTCAATGTTTGGAGACAATGAAGAATTATCAACCCCAACATACAAAAACACAGCTCTTTTTAAAGTAGGTACACTGAGTGCTGAGAATTTCAGTTTATTCAGCCTGTGGTATTGGTATATGTCAAAATTACACAGTCCCAGGGAGGAACGGAAGCAGTTTTGACTGTTTCCTACTAAGAACAAAAAAAAAAAACAAAAAACAAGCCAAACCAAACCAAATCAAACCAAACCAAACTGAATTAAACCACACTAAATCAAATGACAACAAAAGCCCCCAAAACGCACACAACCCCCAAAAAACCTGAACCATAAAATGTTTACCAAAGCTATTGCACTGCTCTGTACTATAGAGTCCTTTCAAAACCATTTCTGCTTGACTCTCACTCATTTCTTTCCATTGCTGATATTTCTTTAGAGTTACATAAGTCCTTAATACCTACGGAGATGATTGGAAAAAAAATGACAGTAGAATGTGAGATTTGGGTCTATTTTTTGTGGTTTAATCAAGCACAGGCCTGAAGTAGTTATTAGCACAGACAAAATAAATTTGAAGACAGCACATTTTCCTGCAAATTAAAGCTTAAAAAGTGCATATTTTAAAGTGCTATTACTGTGGAAAACTAGAGTTCATGACAGAGAAAATGCAAGATAATCCCTTTCATTATCAGTTACAAATTCTGCTGTCAGTTAAAACCAAAGGAAATTAATGGTTGTAGAAAAAGGGCTAAAGTTGTTGGTTTAGAATTGTCTGTTTATGCTTAATGACACGGGATGGTTAATGAAGAAAAGAATGATACCAAAATTAAAATTTTATATAAAACACCTGTGAGTAATGCTTATCTGGTTGCTAAGACCAGGCTAAAGTATTTTGATTCTTATTTTGTTTATTTTACAAATTCACAGGTGAATTGCTGAAAACTGAAGTAGGGAAAAGGCATGCTTCAATTTGTCTTTGAGGACTTACTTCTCTTTGGCTACTTGGAGGGAAATCCAAGTATGACAAAGAAAATTTTTATTGACCACCTTTCAGGGCTAAATGTCTTAATTAATCATCCTAATAAGCAGATTTTATTCTTGGTAGTGATGGATCTTAATCATAGCCCTAATTTTTTTAATGGTGTCATATACTGTGGTTTTAATGTAATTCTTAACTTCTGTCCTTTGCAAGAAACAATAAAGAAAATAATGTTGAACACCAATAAAAAACCCAAATCCCTTTCACTCTTGGTAGAACACTGACACACATGCCTAATCTTGCTTGTATTTATAACTCTATTAAATATAAATTTAGACATATTGAATAAAGGGGAAAATTTACCTCATTTTGATCTCTGCATATTTAGATGGAGACAAAACCAAGAAGAGAGCTGCTTTATGTGCAGCAGGAAGAAATATTTCAAAGCTTTTGGGCTATTGTAACTAGAAAGGAAGATGTCTTTACAGGCCACAACCACTTCAGTATTCCTGTCTATAAAACTGAAAATGAGGAGGCTGAAAACCTTTTTAAAGCCCAGAAGTTATGCAGATTGACTGAGTGGAAATCCTAGGAGTTGTAACATGCTAGAAAACTTCACTGTGTCTGTGAAGGTGTTTGATAGAGTCCTGTTTGATAGATATTTAAGGATGAGACATTACCACACTTCTCCTCTTCCAAGTTTACTCAGATGTGACACACAGTGAGGATAATACTCCCTGTTTCTGGGGGTATTTTCAACTTGTTGTGATTTTACTAGAAGACATGTTTTATTTTCCAGATATTCTCTTTAGCAAGCTATTCCAAAATATTCACATGCAGAAGACAGCAAAAAGTTTTTAAAGTAAACAACATGTATTATAGTGCCTATATTCTTCTGCTAACTTGTTTTTTTTATTCATAGGGTGCTACAACTGGGTATTATTGCATAAAATATGCACAGTTACGCAGCATAAGTTGATATTAGAAAGTTTTTTGGCAGCAACTGCTATGTTGTCTCAGATTTTAAAAGTCGCTCTCAGGTTCTTTTTCTACTGTGACACAAGGATACTATGAAGTTAATTGGCAATCGAAAGAAATCTTATAAAATCCAAATATCATTTTATCATTGAAACAGAAATGACTTCAGCATGACCCTTTAAAGGAGTGTATTGATTTTCAACTTCTATTATTACTGTGCTTTACCTACCTATGATTCCAGGTCAGCTCAATTTTCAGAAAGGTCTGAAGTCAAATACAGATTTACTCTTCCCACAACAGCAAAAAAAGAAGTCTTAGGTGTGTACAAAAAAGACACTTATTACAGGGAAGAAATTATTATGATACCGTTTCTATTTTTTCTTTTCTTCTTTTGGCATAATTTTATTGATTATTGTAGTAGATAACAGCAGGTATAGGAGCAGAAGCAGGGAAAAGCACTAGATCATCGATCTGTACAGCATTGTAACTTTGTAGAGCATCCTTTAACCTCCACAGGTGCTTAAGGATATCAGCAGAAGTGTGAGAAATGGTATTTAATAAAGGAGAAGTGGAAAATAGAGATTTTTCCCAATTTCCAGAAACTTATGATTGCATTGCCATCTCAGTGTTTATTTTATAATGCTGATTATACTGAAAATGTTACTGTGCTACATTAGAACCTAGACACCTCAATTAAGGTAAGGTTCCCGCTAGGCTAAATGCCAATATACAAATTTGAAGATATTACTAGAGGAGAGGACAAAGAACATACCTATATTTACAAAGTAGAAGTTACTGTGAAGTTCTAATAATTCCCTGAAAAGTAAGCCTGAAAACACTTCAACAACAGTCAACAGAGAACTTGAACAACACAACAGGTTCTCCAGGCTTTATTAATAAATAAGAAGTCTACTTCATGTAAAGAATTCTTTGTTTGATGTAAACATAGCCAGGTGAATCTATCATGTTGGAAATTGCTAAACATTTTTTTCACTCTCTCTTAAATTCAAAGTATACTAATAATTTTTCCTGCATCCAGAAATGTAGGATTATGCTGAGGCTGAGGCTAAATACAATAAATTTTAATGCTAAAATAAAGAGTTTACAGAATTTGAAGATATGAAAATTACTGTCCTTTGAAAGTTCTTATTTTGATGTAGCAACCATATGGGTAATCCAAGCAAAGGATTACTGTCAGAAGTGAACATGTGTGAACAATTACCAGTGCTGCCGACAAGGGATTTATGATGTAGCTGTGCATTAGTATTTCATATGCCTCATTGCAAATGAGTAAAGGTGGTAAGAAGATTCCCCTGCAGAATATCACCAAGTCTGTCTTCTCATATCCATAGATGGGGATTGCACACATGCTGTGTTCTCCTTCTCTTGTCAGAGCAGCATCTAAACTAAAAGGAAGTTATGTCACAAGTCAGTAAGCATATCAAATCCTTTAGGATTAGCACATAGGTAAAAGATATTCTGTGGTAGCTCTAAGGGAATACATTTCACTGTCCTGGATATTCCCCTAGAGAAAAGCATGCACATGCTTCTTTATGGTTCTGTTATTCATATCAGTCCCCTAAAATACTGTGGAAAGTTCTGTGTGATTTTCAGCTGACTATAATGAGCCCAGCTTTACATCTGTAATTGGTGTTCCACATAGGCAAGTTCAGTTTAGGGTTGTGCAGGGGTCTGATTCAGGGCTGAGTCTTCCTGAGGTGTCAGCTGCTGCATCACTTGTGCCACTGCATGGGAAGGTGAAACACCCCTCCAGCACTGACCTTTCATCAGTTTGTGAGATGTAAAAGCCAGAGCTGGCAGCCCTGCTATCCTTATTAGAAAATGTCAATACATACCTTGCTGTTAGATTCAGAGTCTATTTGTACAACCTTTAATCAATATTAGACATGACATAGGTCAATGAAGTATCTTTGGTACCCAGATTCAAAAGCCTTACTTCAAAAACTTTACAACACAAATCATATGTCTAAATGTTTATCATTCCAAACATGAGGCAACCATGCTTTGAAAATGTCAGAAGGATCTATATAATTTGCTTTTTTCGATCTCTGTGAAAGTTCTAGCTGCAATGATTTCTCATGGATGATTTTTTGATTATCAAACACAGCTATTATCCTTTAAAAAAATAATCTTTGATGTTGGTCTGTTACTTACGTCCTTATAAAACTCATAAAATAAAAATCCATTAGTTCCTGAAAGAGGCTGTTGTTTCTAAAGGGTCTATTGTTTCATTTGTTTGGAGAGCCAGATACGTACTTCAGATTTTATAGACATTATATAAAAAATATCATGACACCGTCTAGAGAGGAAAAACCCTTCCAATTCAAATATACACCTTCAGGTGCTAAAATTCAGGTACTTACATTGCAGGCCATATATAGATTTTTCAAATGTTTAGGAAACAAAATTGTCGGTGAACATCAAAGACATTAGAAGGTTTGAGAACAGTCATTACAACGAGAAAAAGAATGTTGTGTTAACACGCCTCTACCGAAAGTTCATTACTTGCTTATTATTGGTTTTTTCACAAAGGTTTAAGCACTGAGATTTTCTATAAATTGTTTTATATGTTATTCTTGTGTCTGTTTCTTTACTGGTCACACTGCACATGTAAGGGAGAGTAGTGCTCCTTTGAGGAAGAAGAACTGGCAAAAAAGACGTAAGAAAGCTGTGGAGAGAAATTATGTGATAAATCTCTTCTGACTAGGCATCTGCAATGTGGTTATTTGCTTTTGAGCTTTTAGTCAGTGGAGAAAAAGGGGTATGCTCAGGATGTAGCTCATCTGACCTATTTATCGATAGCTGTTTTAGGATAAAATAGATTGCTTCTCAAATGAGCCTGTGTCTCCCTACCAGTTGTAAAAGAGAGCTAGACAGTTACTTTAAAAGCATAAATCTATATTATAGATGCTTATGTTTTGTCAGATGAATCCTACTGATTGCCTGTAGTGAATGGAAAGAATGAGAAATTTATTTTATTCTAATAAAACTGTGCTCAGTGTTAGAGCAAAATGCTTATGGTAATCCAGATTGAATCTTTTGCAATGTTAAATGTAATGGAAGCAAAGCAGTGTAACACTAAATTGGAAGAAATGCTGGTATGATATTATGCATGCAATTGGTCCTACACAGAACAACAATGCAATCAATGGCATGTGTCTGAGGATTTTTTGTGTGCCACCCACACAGGAGTTTTCACAGCTGCAGAAATGAGATGGCCTCAAAGGGAGGGAGGGAGGAATCTGTAAGGGATGACAGTCCAGGGTGTATCACACAGCTCACGCACTGCAGTGGTGTGGGAGCATGTCTTGCTTCAGAGTGCAATGCAGCATGGTCCAGACACTCCTGGGATAACCGTGCTCGGTGCCAGCCAGGTGACAGGCAGCACATGCTTCATCAAGCATTGGCTTGTTCCCACAGCTCTCACTATAACAAGTGGAGTCAGCACTTACCACTGCACTCCAGGCTTGTGCCTGTCCCAGTGTGGTTAGGGCAGATATCTCTAAACTCTATGAATATAGTCAGAAAGTAGCAAAAAATGGCTGTGATTCTCCATCCCTCTGCAGAACTACAAGGTGGTGTGCAATTTTGAGGAAGGCCAAAGTGCTAAACATCAATGACATAGCCAGACACAAATGTTAAAAATCCCTGGTTTATGTAAAACTCTATAAAAGTGGTTTCATGATACTTTATTTCTAGCATAAATGCATGTCAGTATTAAGAAACCAAATTTTGGGGACTGGAAGATCTAGGCAGTCAAATTATAGAAATCTCTTCAAGCCGAGATATGTGTGAGAAAATTAGATGCAATTCGAAGTTCATTCTTACACATTTTCTGCATTTTGAGTGAATCTTGTTAACTCAAAATAGTTCCAAATTCTTTGCACAAAAGTAAGAACAGAATTTCCTACATGCATAACTATATTGAGATTGTTATCATTGCATATACTATATACATGTATATTATAGACATCAATATATATACTATAATTGCTTATATATAGATAGTGTCTGAATCTCTGAAGATATTTAAAACCCAGCTGGATGCAGTCCTACACAACTTGTTCTAGCTAACCCTGTTCTGAGCAGGAGGGTTGCTGCTGATGACCTTGAGAGGTACCTTCCAACATAAACAATTCTGTAATCTTATTAATGGGTTTAAGTAGATTTTAAACCAAAGAGAATAGAAGAAAATCTGACAACACTTTGTTGGCTTACCTTTCCCCTCCCTCAAAAATATTAATCAGAATCAATTATAGTAAAAACAAAGTAATGAAAAATATCTGCAAAGAAACTTCAATCAAAACCCCAGATTTCATCATAAATCACAGATTTCCAAAGTGAGACTTTGGATCAAGCTTACATTTACATTTAATTTTAATTATAAACTCAATTCAAAACTTTACTTTACATGACAGCCAAGGTCCATTCTCTTCTGAATCTCTGTGATCTTTCTCCACCTTGGCAGCATCCAGTTGTCATGTTCTAATTAAATTTATTTGTTAAATTAAGGAAAAGAATTTTCAAAGAAAATTCTGGAAGATTACTGGAAAAATGAAAGCCTAAAATACAGCCATGGATTTTATAAAATCGTTCAGAAAAATCTCACAGGTTCTTAGAAAGACAGCTGTGATTAATGCTCAGTTCCACTTGTAAAATTCTCCAATAATGGTAGCTAATGACCTTATTGGGACCTATTCTTCTGATGAAACCTTCTTCTCATCACTTCCCTGCTAGAGTTGTGTGTCAGTCTGCTGTGAGACTGTGTGTGATCACATGGAAACTACAGCTCTTTCTTACTTTTGAATTCTAATAGGAAAGGGAATCAGGTGAGTCGGTTATGGTTCATTATGGATGCCACAGAGGATGGAAACCACAGAATTTCACAGTTTAAAAGTATTCAGGTTCAGACTCAGCTTGATACTGTGGGTAAACACAGATAAGAAGGCAGTGGAATTGTCTCCTTCCAAACTTGTACAGTATGTCCAGGCTAGAGCTGCTATCAGATCTGTGGCTGACGAAAATTGACACAGTATGAGTTTCACTAACAGATATCAGATAGGGATGCATTCCAAAGGAGAACCGCATGCTGGAAGGTAGCACTACCAACAGTCCTTGACGCTGCAAAAGTTAGCAAAGGTGAATTCCAGACTGAGACATAATATTCCAATTCCTTACTGACTGCTGGCTATTGATTTTAAAAAATAAAACACAGTTTATTACAGAATGCATTTTCTTTAAATAATTTTCATATTTTTATATGTTGTCAACCCATTCCTGGCACATTACCTTACTATTTATAAGCACTTCCTTCAGTATCATGGTTCCAATTTTTTGCAGTTCTCGTTATAACGTTATTTTCAAGTCACAGCTGAAGTTGCGAGAGGTATTAAAATCTGTATGTGGGTTTCACATATGCAAACTTTGTGGTAAAAGTCCCACAGCAACAGTCACTATATATGATCTTAAAAACACAAACTCAAACCATGACATTAACTACAGAAAACTGGGTATATTTGTCTATTGCTGTTTATGTCTTTCCTTTGCAGTCCAATTTCTTTCTCTTTTCACACTGCTCGGGGATTTTTGTTTGGTTTGTTTTGGATTTTTTAAAACATGGTTGCAATGTGCACTGCTCTAAAATATGTAATAAAAGTTAGGTAGTTTTTCCTGTTTGTTTGCTTTTCTTCTGTTAAATATAGTTAAGAAATAAATGTAATTCTTAAATACATAAAATCTCCACTTTGCTGATCAGATTTGCTAGCATTTTAAAATGACTTCTATATTCATGTAATAATAAGTTTGAAGCAGGGTTGTGATTCCTTTTGCAAAGTTCTGAATTATTTTTGTAGTGAATATGTCCTTAAATTAATGTGCTATATTATTTATGCTTTAATTTTTTGTCACAAACTAACACTCAATATCACATTTAAGATGCATTTAATGTTCTTATAATAAGTTACTGTCCATTTAGACAACTGTCCATTAATTAATGAAGGGGAAAGAAGACTTGTATCTCTTAGGAATTTCAATTCTAACTACTAACAAAGAAAAAGAGAAATATTGTACGAAACAAATTCTTACAGTTTGATGATGAGTAAGCAAATTCTGTAGGTGACATAAAAATGTACCTCAGCTGAACATTAACACTCCTGGAGAAAGTCCTTCCATAAACTGTAAAGCTAATTATGTGTTGCATTTCCTAAACAATAATTATTTTTAAGGACCATGTTTTACTACTTAAAATACATTCTCCCCCAAACTAAAACTCATAGGTATCATAGCTTCAAATGTTTCTTAACTAGCTCATACACTCCCTGTCTTAGCTCCTGGCTGAGTTAGGCAAAAAAGAAATCTCATACACACAATTACTAGAAGAATCCTTCTAAATCACACTAGAGAGCCAAAATAAGTAGGCAGAGAAAAGTCTGCAGTTGAACAAGCATCAACTGGGAGGAAAGAAATGTATTCTTGGTGTACCAAGGCCCTTATCCTACTTTTCTGATGTAGATCCCTAACTCAGGCACTTGTAAATCCGTTTTAGGTACTTTTCCTAGGGAAGAGATCAGGTCTTCTTAAAATTAACACCTATCGACAAAGTCAAAGCTGTGAAATTAATAGGTCTCCCTGAAAACCTTTCTAATCTAGTGTTCCAGGAGAAAGCTGGAGTTGCAAAAGATGGCTGACTTCATCTTCACACTGGAAAGCCTTAAAAACCCGCAAACATGCTCACAATACTGTTATAAAAGCTCTCCTGAAAAGAGATGCAGGTGAGCTACCATGACTGATCATGGACAGCAGAGCTGTCAGGGACGCGAGGCTTTGGGATCTGATTGTGATCTCCCTTATATCTGTAGAACACAGTATATACACAGGAAATTGTACCTGACATTAAGATATAAAAAACAATAAGTCAATACTGCTAAGCTTTTTTTCTTTTTTCCATGCAACATTTTTTGTTGTTGTTGTTTGTTTTGCTATTTAATTTAATATACTTTCACAACTGTCATGGTTTAGGGAAAAAAAAAAAAAACATTTTTTTTTCTCTCTGCAACTTAATCCTTTTTCTTTACCACTAGTTTACGAAACGAGCACTTTCAAGAGAGCAGATTTTTTAAATGCATATGCTTGTGTGTGCTAGCACAGGCAGGACTCAGCAATAATCACAAAACCACAGCTGAATTGTGGAAAGGAATTTTATTTTCAGTACCTCGCCAATGAGATTATCCTGCAAGCAGCACCCAGGCAGAAGCACACAAGTGGGGACACAGGGACTGAGAGCGACTGCTCCTTTTGCCTGTCCATCAGGGACCCACACCACTATAGTTATCCCTGTGTTCTGATCTTTTGCAGATCAGGGCAGGAATCTCAAGCACAAAAGGGTATCTAAGCCAGTGAGAGGCCTGTGTTAACTCCCTTCCTGTAAAACAAAGCTTTTACCCTCAAATCGTTTGCAGGTTTGTCCATTTCATGTATATAAAGACCACAAATAGTGCTCATGTAGGAACATATTCCAGTTGTAGCCTTTGCCAAATGTGCCATGTATATCTTCTTTGCTTTCTGTGCACTTTTTATAGGATGAAAAAACCAGCAGTCACTGCAGCAAAAATTCACAGTTTACAAAAAAATATTTGAGAGCGTTTTTCAAGGTTAATATGATGATAGTGAAAAAGATATTATCTTTCCTATCTCCTGTTTGTCCATTCCTGTCCACTCTAAAGATATTTCCATCAGCAAAAGGCAAAGATAAAGAGAAAGAATAAGATTTTCTGAAGAGATGCTCTGAATTAAATACTCTGAACTATGACACCTATGGGTATTACTTGGACTTGTATGAGACATTGATGGGACAGACCTTATCTACCATACTCAAGCAAAAACCAGCAAAGGGTTCAATTTTTTTTGGAAGCACATTTTAAGTTTGAGAAAATAGTCTTATCTAAGTTTTTATCAAGGGAAGCGTTAAAACCATTGCTAAGTTGTAACTTCCTGTTATTATTCTGTTCTAACTCTCATTGGAGTGGACCGCTTACTACCAAGGGGTCCTCTGAGAGAAATCATAAGGGAAATTTTATGTCCTTGAAACTAAAGAGAATTCTGACAACTGCTCTAGTAGTATCTCATTATGTGCCCAGTTATCAGTGGAGTTATCTCAGGTCTGTATGGAGCTGGTGAAGTGCTGCCCAGCCCCTACAAACTCTGCAAATCTGTGAGACTTTGCTCATGAGTGGGTTTGCCAACACACATCCAGGTGCTGCATTAGGGTCTTGAAGGAAAACCAAACCAAAGAAGGAGCACAGAGAAGCAAATTTACAGAATGAGAAGCAAAGGGTGTTCTACAGGTGGGGATTCCATGAAAGTTATCTATATAGCATTTCTGAAGTAGATGTCAATCAGCAACAAGAGAATTGGAAAGTACTTAAGTTCCACTCACCTGGCCATTTTAACTAGGATTTTCTGCATAATCCCTTGTTCCAGGAAGAGGTAACAACTCTCTTTGTGCTTCAGACTGTGCAGAAGCTATGCAGTCTGCCCTGACTATCTCCTATGTAGCATCTTGTCATCCTACTTTTGTTCAGTCAAGGCAAATAGAAATCTTTTGGTCAGCTTGGTTTATATTTGGTACAGTATGTTATTTAAAGTTTTATTTTTCTACTTGTAAGAAAAGCTATATTATAAAGAAAATAGGTGGTTTGTAGCAAACTGATTCTTTTATAAGATATTTTGAAGCTGCTTGGATGTTTGCAGTGTTAGAAATTGTTTGCAGAATGATAAATTAATGGGCAAAATGTAAGTGAAAAAGGTCACAGATCTATTACGTGCAGATAGAAAGATCAACATAATTTTTGCTCAGTCTTCGAAAGATAAATGGTGCTGTTGACAGAAAAAAAAGCGTGAATGTCAACCCAAGTATTTAATCTGTGCAAAAAAAAGGTAAAACTAAACCACACAGTTTTGATGGAAAGATATTGGGAAAATTTATTCAAAATGTTTTTATTAACTAACTGGTAATAACATGATCCAGTTTTTGCATTATTATTTTGAGTTCTCTTGGAAAAGAATTTGGACCAAGATACTTACGAATCAACTGGGCATCAGCAGATCATCATGTAAATGAAGACACCAGGAGCATGTGTAGGAGATAAGTATGGAAACATAATTCAATTCATACATCTACTGTAAGGAAATTCTAACTTTATTCCAGTTGAAAAACTTCTTAAACTTGCTTAAGTGCAACAAAATCTAATGCATAAAAAACTTGGACAGCAAACTCTTTCAGTGTGTTCTTTCCTCCAGTAAGTGCATTACTTTACACAGAAATTACTGTTACCTATATGTTTTCATTGATTTTCTAATGTCAGGAAGCAACATGAAAATCTGAAAACTTCCCTCTCTATGTTTTTTTGTTTGTTTGGTGGGTTTGTTGGTTGATTTTGTTTGGGTGTTTTGTTTGTTTCTGGTTTTGTTTTTTTTTTTTCCCAGAAGAAATAAAACAATGCAAGAGAAAAATTACCCAAGGTGTATGTATAAACATAAAATATTTGGCTAGAAGGGAAGATATATTTTAGGAGAAGATGAATCCCATATGCTGTTTAACCCTGGTGTCCTGAAACTGCTGTACAACCTATCAAATTTGATGTTTGGCTTCTCACATTAAAGAAAATTACCATGAAGAGATATGAACATAGAGTTTATAATACACAATTTTTTCCAGTCCTTTAAGATAAATGACATTTTTTCTGCTCAAGGAGTACATTCCTGACACTGTGGTTTCCCTAAGGTCAATAAGATGCCGTAGTGAAGTTACAGCCATCAGAAATTTCATTTAATAGTTTTAATTTTTTTTTCCATTGTAATTAGAGGAAAAAACATTTGAGAAAATCATTATGCTTTTCTTACCTTTCTTGAATCAGCCCATTTTATCTAAGACAGAGCAGTTTACTCAGTAGACAGTGTATTGAACGAGTTTGTGTGTGGTTCACTCCCTCTCAGGCAGGAAGTGGTGGGTTTACAATTTTCTAAGTAATTTACAGTGTAAATTTACTAAGCTTTCTGCTTATGAAGGCAGGAATAAAGCAGAGGTAAATACAGATACTCAGAACTGAAAGGAACAAAGGGGATGGGGAAGTCTCAAAGCCTGGGAATGTGAGAAGAGGATTTGGTGCAATGTTATTTTCTCACCTGTTCCATAAGCTGTGCTCTAAAATGTAGGGAGAGACATAGTACAAATCAGTTTATGGCTCTTATGAGAAGTTCCTTGCACAACTTGAACTCTTTTTGCACCGTCCATATTAATGAACCAAGCAGTTAAACTGCAACAGGAAGCAGCTGCACTGCTAGGATATTTATTCTTCTGTAAAGAAGTTTAGAAGTTTATATTAGAACATAACAGTAATTGTGTTTGAGTCAAATAAGTACTAATGATTTCCCTCAGAAGTATTACTTCCACACATTTCTTTCTTAAAGAAAGTGTTCCATCCACTAGGACTGCAGGTGCTGGGATCTGGAGCCAGTGAGACCAGGCTGCAAGTTAATACAGCATTATGAGAAAGAATGTGATATTTTTAACCCAGTTAAATGAGTTTCTGCTTGTTTTAAAAAGAAAACGAGCTTACATATGTGTGTGTGCATGTATAAGTTCAATATATTCTGAAAACTATAATATAGATTCAAACACAGCTGAGAAACAAGTTAATTAAGAAAAAAACACTGACTTGGGCTGAAGTGGCCTAAGATTTTAATTAATTACTTTTAAACACATTAACATCTGCTTTTTTTTTTTTTTTCTGTTGATAATGAAGTATTGGTATTGATACTATCAACTGGGGCCAGTTGATTCTCAGTTTGGAATCATGTTGCTATATCTATCATATGACTCACTTTTCTTTCAACTTTGTCTTTTGCAGAAGGAACAATGACTATCAAAACTCAGCTTTACTTTGACAAAATCTTTCTCATTCTGTTCAGGAGGAGAAAGAAACTGAAGTATACGTCACATGAGAATACTGACATCAGGAAAACTCAACTATTAGGTGGAACATAAAGACAATTTTTCTCTGAATGCTTATTCACTCAGTGTCAGAAGGAAAATTAGAGCAAAATATTCAGTCTGAAGAGGAAATCTGTAAGACAGGAGCAAAAGTTAAAAAAAAAATAGTTACTTTATATATCTAGAACAGAATAGTGGTGAATTTCCTCAAATCCGTTTGGGAGCATGTCTTGGCTTTCAGATGTTTGCTTTCTTGGTAGGCTTTTCAGGGGTTGTAAAATTGGCTAGATTTTGGGATTTGGTCTAGCAGTTGGCTTCACTTAGGAGGAGATAATAAGGAGTCAAGGTGTATACTTTTTTCCCTAGACTCTTATAGAGTAGGAATATTATGAGGGAAGCAAAGCACCTTTTTTTTTATTTTCCTATCCTGTTTTTCCCAAGAAACCATTTATGTTCTATATGGTGTTTATACAGAAACTGGTTATCTGTTTCTCATGTTGAGCAGCCTTCAGAAATGTCAGATAATGATCAGATCTTTGCTTATTATTTTGCACTGAGATAGCACCTTTAATTGGAGGACATCCAAGAACTTCAGTATACAACCATTATCTGCATTTTCCTGCTTGCCAGCTCTAGGGATCAAAAAATGAAGTTTACCTATGTTTCTTTCTCTTTTCTTTACAGGAAAATATAAAAGGTCTGTAATCCTGTGAGCCTGTATAAAGATAACTTAGAACTGGAATATTCAATTTGTTTGGTGTGCAATAGTTACTGTGGACCTTAGCTATATCATCAGGGTCCTGGTCTGATTGAATTGAATATATTCACTGTAATTTTGGCCTGAAGTATATCAGTGTCATTCCTCCAGCTGCTCTGCTTGTAGTACCTGTACTCTGAACCCTGCAAATTATTGGTTGGCATTAAAAACATCAAAGTCCTTTTCCTTGTGTCTAGTTTTTGGCTATGACCACAGACTTTATGCCATCTTCCTGCTCAGTGCCTGGTTTTCTCTGTGGTGCAGGTCTTCCAGATGCAGTGCTGAGCTCCAGATAATCCACAGCCAGAAAATAAATACTTCTTGAAACCAAACTCCTAGCGTTTGAAATAAATAAAGAGTAGATGTCCATTACTGAAAACCAGGTTTTGGAATATTTTAAGCCCCTACATTTGAAGCACTATTACTCGAAAATATTATCTGTTATTTGACAGGATTAGTTAAACTTTTATTTCTTTCTTTCAATGTTTTTTTTTTTTTTTTTTTT
>LTAT01000002.1:17790388-17827681 GCA_003286495.1 Chlorodrepanis virens | reverse complement strand
TTTTTTTTTTTTTTTTTCCCAGATGGGTTTGCAGGTGTGGTGGTGGCTACTTGCTGAAATAAAGACAAATCTGTGGTGGCAAGGCCTGAAATGCAACCTGGGTATTCAATGGTGTGTTCTCCAAGCTTTAGGATTCCTTGTAGTACACTCAGAAACTCCATTTGAATTTAGCCATTGGCAAAAACATTTGCAGATGTGGAAATTGCATTTTAATTAGTTTGTATGACTACACAAGGTAGGTTTGTAGCAGGAGTTACCATAATTACTAGCAGCAAAATTGATCTAATAATGGCCATATGGGCATTTTTCTGTAATTATCATTATTATCTAATCAGCTTCTGAATGGTCGAAGAGGACTTCTGGGGCCAGATTATTCTCTTGTTGAGAGATAAATGAATGGAAGTGCACCGATGTATTCTTCCCTGGACCATTTTGATCAACAGCAGACCCTGGCCTCATTAGTGCTTTGAGAAATTCCTCACTGAGAAAAAACAAAACAAACCCGAACCCAAGTGTTGCTCAAATTTTTCATTGCTGATAGTCTTTTTTACTACTCAGTATAGCAGCAACAGCTGCCTCTTTCAGAGAGAAGTCAGTTTCTCTGAACTGCATTACACAGAGCTCAGGGCGATGTGGGACAAAAGTCACTTCAGAATTTGGGCTCTCAGGTGAGCTGGGAGTCCTTGAGGAGGGCCAGGAGGGAAAAGGATGCTGCAGAGGGAGCTCAGTGCATGGCATGTCACCCCTCCACATACAATTCCTGGAGATGATTCAGGTCCATGAGACTACCTGACAGCTGCCGATATACTTAGGATGATCCTTTAATGTTCTGCTTCACTCTTTCCACCTGTCAGCTTTTTCTGCACATGATATGCTGTAATAAGAAATGTACTATCTCCCTAGAAACCAAATTGATACAGAGCTTCTCTTGCCTTTGATGTAAAGATGTCAACATTGCTTCAGAAAATGCTTTTTTCTAAAATTAGTTTCAAATGTATGTTACATTTTTATTTAAGAAAATGTCCTTATGACATATGAGAGGTAAAAAAGAAACATTCTTTTTCTTTTACCCTGATATTTGCTTATGCTTAAAATCGGTCCTTTCTGAATTCCTTTTTTATTCATTATTTCTTAATGAAATAAATTCTGTCTGAGCAAAGCATCTTTATTAAAATCCTTGTAAGAACCTCAGATTTTCTTTGTTTCATTGAGATCTGTTACTTAGCTTTCCTCAAAATACTTGCAGGTTTTGGATTAATATTAAAATCCCACTACGGAGACAGAAATCCACACTGGCTGCTGTTCCATAAATATGCAAAGAATTGTAATCTCCTACACTTTTCCTAAACTACACTAGATTATAGGACAAGAGACTGATTTCTTTTTTCACACCTGCAGCATTGAACACCTGCTCATCATTGAACTTCTGTATTTTTTGTAGGTTTAGTTTCTTGCTGAGTGTATGCCTGGAGCATAAAGCAAAAGTACATTATTTTTTTTTTTTTCTTTTCCCTGACAGTGTACCCATGCACTTACCTGAAAAATCAAGTGAAAATACATCTGGGATTATTTTTAACTGGTCTTGATACAATTGCAAGTGCTTCCAGCAAACAGAGACAGAATAGTAGCTAAAAAGATGCTATCACCTTTAAAAATATTAAAAGAAAAAATTCAAAAAGAATTTGCTTTTATTTTGGCTTCTTGTTTTTCCTTTCTAATTCCTTTTAAATGCAATAATTCTAATTTTTCTCATCCTTACTGATGATGGCTATTGCTTAACCTCATTCATTTTTTCATAACCAAACAAAATAACCTCATTCAATGTATCTGTTTGAATTTTTTAAGTTTTTTCACAGGCTATAAAAATTGCTCTTTTGAAAACTGAAATATTGTCAGTGAGATTGATAGAATACAGTCTTTTTTTTTAGTTTTTGCAAAATTGTAATCCAAATTTAAATGCAGATTGTAAATTCATCCTCTTAATTTTAAAGGGTTATTAGAGAGGGATTGATATATTTATTCATTCTCATTTATTAATTTCATATGAAGAATCAAAGCTATGAGCCTTATGTTACTAGCTGCCATGATAAACTGGGAGAGTTGGATCCTCTAAAGTCAGGGTCATCTAGCTGTCAGAATTTTGATTTAAAAGACATAAAAGTTTTCTGCTGTGCCAGGGCTTAGTAACCTTAACAGAATTTTACAAGCTCAAAAATCTTCTCAGTGTGACAAATGTGTTAAAAGATAAATTAAGGTAACACGCTCAAGTTCTAATACTGCAAAATTTTACATACATAGGTCAGTCTCTACAAGGCATCAATACTGTGAATAGTTTTATCCATATCTTTGAGAATAAGTAAGGAGCTACTACATGTAGTGTTTTGCAGACCTGGTGCTACCACTCTACTTTCTAAATGCTCATTTACAGTGGTAAAATTTAATTTAATTTAAAATAATTTAAATACTTTATTACTGTGACTTTTGTCTGACCTAAGCACAGTACCTTTTGTATTTAATCAAATAACTTATAATTGTAAAATTAATATAAATGTCCATAAGTGTCATTATGTGTCACTCTCTCCTGGGGTATCATAGTATTTTCAGAGTTACAATTCTTCCAAAAATGAGACAAAGACGTAAATAAAAACTTAATCTCTTCATATAACCAGTTGGATCTTGAATTAATACAAGACAGAAGAACACATAGGTATCTGTTAAATCTGATAGACATGACAGAAAAAGCTTGCTTTTAAACATTTCCTCTGTATGTGCTAACCATAATATATATTTTGAGGTGATACTTTGGCAAATGATAACAAGAAGTAAGTCATGTTAAATGCAGGCAATTAACAGATTATCTTCTTTCAAGAGGACCAATTTACTAGAGCAAATGGGAATGACAAATGATAGTAAGAAGTCATCCAGCTACATAATTATTAAATCAGTTCCTGTCTTCCAATGAAGCGTAATTACCACATACGTATATGAGTGTATGGGGGAGGAGCTATTACAAAGCATAAACCAGAAAGAAACTCCAAATTATCCATTATTTCCTGGTACATCGCTATTCTCTTTAAAAACATTTTAAAAAACTTGGAAAAATCAGTGCTACAGAACTGCCTGAAGGCTCCAATTATTTATCCATTACTAGTTTTCTCAAAGAAAATAAAAAACTTGAAATAAAACAATTAAAACTATCTAAGGCTTTTTAATGGGTGGAACTGGCATTTAGAGAGATTAAAAGCTACAGGTAGACCTACAGGTGCTTGGCAAAAGAGTGGCACATACAGCACTACAAAAGACAGCGAAATTCTCCTATTCAGTGCTTTTTGAGATCTTAGCATCAAAATGTTGACAATCATCAGCTTCTTAAATAGTATATACACTAAATCCAATTACGTGATCGATTATTATCAAAGATCATAGAGTCATACAAGCTACCTTTAAAAAATCAACTCTGTGCTATCCAAACCCAGCACACCCTTGTGCAGGAGGAGCTCAGCATCCCCCGTTCCTTACATAAACATTCCACAAAAATAGTTATAGAGACGGGACTTTCAGAAACCTTTCCAAAGAAGATGCAGTGCCTTATGAAATGGATAGGTGGTGTGTACCCAGACCTAGTCTGGAGTAGTGGTACAGCCCTCAAAAAAGATCAGATGTGCCCGGCTTTTAATAATTCTTATGCTAATAAAAAATCTTTGCTTTGCTGCTGAATCCAAACCTCTTACTTTGATGCTTGAACCTATTCAAGGATTAATTCTGGAATGGGAATGACAATGTCAGCTTCTAGTCTCTGTCTCACATTTAAGCTCCACAAAACTATGTGTGCATTCATCCTTGTAAATCACCTGTTTGCAGTCATGCCTTCCCTGGAGTGCACAGGAAATCTAGCACGTCCAAAACATTGGGAGCTGCTGGTGCAGGCAATCTCAGCACTTCTAAACTATATTGAGTGAACAGTACCCATTATTGAGTACGTTCTACCTGGAAAGCATTTTTTCACCTCAGGAAGAAATCCACATGCAGGGTGGCTGCCTCAGGTAGCTGATGGGAACCCTTCCAGCTTAAGCAATGGGCAGGTTTTATTTTTGCAGCACAAGATTCTTCAACATGTCTTCCAGCTGTTGCAGTGAACTGATGCATTTCTTTTCATCAGTAAAAAAAAAAGATGCAGCACCTACTTATGCTGTGAATGAAATGGTGATCCCACTGTTTTCTATAAGATGTTTATTCCTCTGTTATTGAGCTTTTCATATATAGAAATTTCTGCTGCATAAAACAGAATAAAGAGGCTGCTAGGAGTTCTATATCTTGGAAAGCTGTGTGGGAAAATAACTGGGCAAGAAAGTTTATGTGCATCTTCTCATCTTTATGCATAGACCAATACAGCATATTTAAACATTTAAAACCATATAAAAAAGCCTACAATGCTAAAGTGTAATGCAAAATTATTAACTGAAAGCATAGAGATGTAAAAACAGATGTGTAGAAGACTCTCTTGATTTATTTGAAGCTCTGCATCACAGAGGGTTTCACTGGGACAGGACCAGTTAAATTAGTAAGTTTGAAAACTTTTAAAACATGCCTTTCTACCAGTAGGTTTTTCAGAGACAGGATATCCAGATGGCACTTGGAAAACACAATGATGAATCAAGCTTTTAGAATGCAATATTCATCACATTATCAGATACAGCAATTTTTGCCAACACCTGGTAATCAACAAATTATTCTTGCAGTAGAGCCATTAAATGGACTAAACAGAAACTGTGGGATACCTGTTAGCAAGTTCTTCAGCTGCAGAGAACGTCTGGTTTTCTTTTCTTTCAAAGTTCATAAATCACAACACACAAATCCACTTGAATAATTTTGAAAGAAAGTACTTCACAAGAATTATTTAAGAGAATAATCCGCTGAAGAAAAATTTCAGGGGGAAAATTGTTTTTTGCAGGAGTACATTTCAGGTGAATATTTCTGAACATGAATAAGAAGCAAGTAAGCGTTTAGTTCTTGCTTATATTTATGCTTCTTAAAAAAATGCCCCCTTGACTTTAAAATTTCCTTATTAATCTTTCAAGTGTGATCTATATGAGCACAATAATTTATGAGAGTATTTCTGTCAAATGCAAAGGAGTAAAAAAGGTTTTGTACTGATATTAAAAAGTTTTTTACCCTTGTCAACAGTTGTGTCATACGAAATTGTTTAAATTCATATTTTAACCTACTGTCTTTATAATTTTGTTAAAAAAATTAACTGAATATCATTTAGTTCTCTTTTTATCAAATTTTATTTTTACCCCTTTGGTTAAAAATAGCGTATTTCAGGTCAGATTGATCAGTTTATTATAGTCACACAATGTATAGAATACTTGTGGACAAACCTACTTAATATTGTGGATTTTCTCAGTGTCTCATAATTGGATGTGAATTTCAGCTCTCAGAACTTTATCAAGATACCAGTTTTCCATTACAGAAAAATAATTGCTGCTGTCAAGTACTAAAATGCAGCTCAGTTTGTAGACAAAGTACAGATAGCAGTTTTATTTCCATCATATGAAACTACACAGACCCCCTTTCCAGACCACCTGAACAGGGTGCCCTCCCGTCAGGGTAGACACAACCTGAAGCGCCCAGTATGTACGTGTTGGAATGAAATGGCTCCATGCAAGTCCTCCATAGTGTCTCCAAATCTAGTACATCTGCTGGACAGAGCAAATGTAACAGAAATATGATAAGAGGCAAAGAAGGAAGACTCAGCAGTGTGGAAAGAAAAAAAGCCAAAACCAAACCAAACAACCAACCAAACAAACAAATATAACCCAAAGCCCTAAAAACCCAGCTAGCCTACCAAGAAGATAAACAGGTGGTTGTGCTTTCCTTTCAGTGTCCTGGAAGAGCAAACATAAAAAAAGAGTATGCATATTCTTTTATTAGCTTCCTGCTACTTAAAATTAATTTACTTGAAGGAGACAATCAACTAACATTTTTTCCTCTCAAATCAGATTTAACTAACACTTCTGAATTCTTTTCTTCCTTTTATGTCCAGGTATCCTTCTGTTTTCTTAGAAACAGATTCCTCAGTGAACAGGAGACCCTACATTTTGTCAATTCTTGTCCAGCTACACCTTTTTTTACAAGCTGTGGGATAGGAATACACAGAAATCTTGACTCTGAGAGAGGCTAAATTTGGCTCATGTACAAAACAAGTACTATCATTTGACATAGTACTACGGCTGTTGATTTCTGGTTTTCTTTCTATTTGGAGATTATAGCAAAGGAATACCTTATCAAGCATGAGTTATTCCATAACTCACTGTTAATCTGAAGTTTTCTTCATTTGATTTTTAAATTAATATTTTTTCAGAGGACCTTTGTTCTCCACAAAAGAAATATCCATTCCTCTAATATGTCAGCAGTCATTAGGTTTTTATTTTTCTTCCTTTCAACTAACTATTCTGTAGCTGAAATCAGCTGAATAATTCCCATAATTCAATGTAACTCTACCTGTAATGTGACTGAGTTTAAGGCAGGCACTATTTATAGACAATTAATACATTTTATCTTTGAACAAAATGAATCAATCTATAAATTCCACTTCTCTCAACTGATTATTAAAGGAATTTAGATGTAAAACTAAGGAAAAATATCTAAACTTCTAACATGCATAGATTGCATCCAACCATTAATCTTTGGGACTGAGATTGAGCTAAAAAAGAAATAACAGAGTTAAAAATATACTAAGAAAGAGTATAATCAGATACTGCCAAATAATATAATCATAAGGTACCCTCTATACCTTACTTCAGTTATTTAATTCAGTTATTTAATTCAGCTTTTTAAATTCAGCTCATGGTAGCAGATTAGAAACATAATGTATCTGTTTGCTTTCTAGCCCACTGCTATTATGATTAAAACATTAGGCATGCAGAATTTTTCTTCTTGACAGAAGACTTATACATGATTATTTTAAACAGTCTGGAATCAGTATTTCCCTTTACAGAAGAGTAAGGAAAATTATGGAGGGTATGACAAACATATAAAGAGATGTAGAATTCCAGGTACGTGCTTCTAACTCTCTTCTGTTAATTGAGGTAACAAAAAAATTATCTTGAATCAGATAGTGACAAATATTTACCACCAACTTCAAATGAGCCAGGTAACACATCCATAGGAATGGCATAATATTTCAATTTTTGTAGATGCTAAGGAAATCTATGCAGATTATTAATTTTTAAATTGTTAATTTATACTTTTCAAGGTTAGGAATATCCCACTTTCCTCATATTATACTGCTTCTCAACTGGAAGAATTTCATCTTCTTCTGCAGCATCTGGTGCTAACTGCTGCTAGACAGAATATTGGACTGCTAGGGCATTGGTTTGTTCTGCTGTAGCCACCAATATGTTGAGATACCATTGGCTAAAATATGAAAGCAATCAATTCAAGAAAGCAGCTTAAGAAAATAATTGCTGCATTTCTAACTGAAATAGAATTACTGGAAAAAAGACATTTAAATAAGTGTTTATACACTCTGTTGCCTGTTAGTCCATAATCTGACTGAGAAGTGAGGATGGCCCAATGTATAATTTAAATAAAGAGAGGAGGTATGGTAACAAACAATATTGCAGCATGTTTAATTTATGTCTTTGTATCATTAAAACACAATATTGCACCTGGTGTTTATTTCAACCAAGACTGAAAATCTTTCACCTACTTTCTTTGCTGTTTCAGTTATACAGCTCACTGATTCTTAAATTTTAGAAGATCAATCACTGAGTTATTGATTTAAAAGAGGTAGAAAAATCAAAGCTGAATGAACATATCTGACTTGTTCATAATGCATGGTCAGTGTTGGGGAAGAAAAATTGTGAAATAACCTGGTGGTGGAGAAACACTTGGACTGTGACTTGAATAAAAGAGATTATGTTGGCAACAAATCAATGATAGAGCGACGCATTCCATTTCATACCTTTTGCAATAGACAGATGCAGAAAGGTAGTGTGGATGATACAACCCCATCAACATTCCATTTGCTAAGCTGGGCACAGGAATAAAATCCATGCAGGCTCTGAAAGAAAATTACATGTTTAGATATGGAACTGCAATAGTTATCTATCTTCAAAACCAAGATTTGTTTGGAATTGTACACTGCTGCTCACTACATTTGATGAAGACGTATTTTCACAGCAGAAAGATGGTGCAATAGTAGAATACTTGCCAGCATTAATTACCTATAGGAAATAAGAAATGGCCTGCTTCACTAGCAGGCTACATTTAGCCATTTAACAGAAAAAAAGCCAGACTGTTTTTACTTTGTAATATGCCTTCTATTTCATTACTGTCACTCTAGCTCTTTAAAATTTTGTACCAAGATAACCTTTGAGCAGGATTGTATGCAATGAGTATGAGATGAGTTAGAAATGAGGCAATAAACCATGAAAATAACAGCTTAAAACACATGACCAATTCCTGCCCTAAAAACACCTTCACCCACTCTGGATCCACAAGTGTGGGGTAATAAGAATAATCTGAGTGACAGAAGGAGGAAAACCAGCAAGGTTTGGTCTCATTAAGGTTTGTTGTTGTCCCTGTGAAAGCACTGCAGTAAATAAAAATGTAAGAATATGACTGAGAGAGTATCTGCCATAAGCAACATAAATTTACTATTTAAAGCATAATATTCTGAGTAGAGAGATAAGAAATTCAGCAAAACGATTTTTTTTCTCTTTGATAGAGGAAGCTTTCTTACATGGCTTAGAGCATTGCAGAGTAATTAGCAATAATATATTGCTAAATAGCACATGTCAAATAGTTTGAGAAATGTTCAATAGCTAGATATTTAAAAGGAAGAGCTGACTTATATGTTTTCTTTACTGTGGTAAATGAGCAAAAGTGTCTAGAGCTTTCATAAAATAAAAGTATTTTCCATCCCCAAGAAAGAAAGAAAACAGTGTCCTGAAATCCTGTGTACTCCAAGGATTTCCTTAAAACAGAGTGGTAAGTATATGGGAAGTCTACTGCAAAAATAAATCTGAGGTGAGCTTGCAGAATCTCTGCTAAACCTGCTTTAGAGACAAATTGAGGAATTACAAAAATATATAAATATACCATTCATGAACAGTCTGTTTCATGTGTTTCAGGGTAATGTGATTTGTTTGGCTTAGTTTGGTTTTGTTGGTGTTTAGTTTTGTTTGGGATTTTTGTGTATATGTGTCTGTGTGTGTATTTTTCCTTTTTTTTCCTTGAGCAAGAGGAAAGGAAGGAAAATTTCTCAATTAGCAGAAATAATAGCTTGGAGTGAAGAGCATGGCACACAACCTAATTTCATTCTGACCCAAAGGCAGTAACATCTGGAGAATACCTTTTCTATCACAGATATTTCCTCTCAGAGACTTATAACCTTGAATGGTAGAGGAAAAATCTGCCATGAAGCTTCAGCTGAGCTAAAATGGTGGGAATAAGAGTTTTAATATTCATTGTCTGTTTTCCAAGAAACAGACATCAGTATTTGTCCCTGATTCTAGGAAATACTGCAGTGATGTCTTTAAGAAAATACAAACCAAGAGGTTTAATACTTTGCTATATTTTGCTACTTCTGATTTACATTGTCTATAACAATAATCAAATAAGAACTCCTATGAAATTACAGGCATTTTTATATAATATGGGGAAAAATGTTCATTTCTAAGCAGTGAATATATCAAATACAATAGCATAAAATTCTTTCAGTTCAGTAGTTTTAGCTGTATCACTCTAAACTGAAATTTCTCAAAGGGAAAGAAAGAGAGTGTTCCTGTAAAATCAAGGCTTTTCAGTTCAGATAGAGAAATCCCAAAATAAAAAAATTTCCTTGAGACTTTTCTACTTTCTGATGATGTGGGCATCTCAACTAGTGGGAGAACAGCTTCTGATACAACACATTGCTGGATGAGCTTCCAAGTGGCTACATGCCAGGTACAGGAAGAAGCTTACAAAATAATAAAAAATAAATAATAAAGTAGCCTAGACAGCTCACATGCTTGAAGCTTGGCCAAACTATAAGGAACTGCAAACACGGACTTGTAATGGGCAAATATCAAAACCTAACTATAGGCATCAGCGCTTGTGTCGTCAAAAAGAATAAGAACATTAATGACAGCTGCTACAAATAGAAATCATTCCCTATTGAATAACATTATATAACACTCTTATTATTTCTCCTTCACATGGAACTCAGTGTAACAATTTGGCTGACATTTTCTGTGTTATTAAATTTGACAGTTTGCAGGGACTGTCAATGAGTAAACCCTATACTTGCTTACAGCTCCGTACTGGGATCTGAAACAGGAGTGGCAACCTTAGCCTGAGAAGTCAGGGCTACACAATGATGAAGTGCTGGTAGTACTTTGGTAGCAGTTGGGAAAATCTGCCATTCTTCAGGAAGTCCTCATGCTATAATGTCTTTTTTTCCTCCATCTAGTGGAGGAAAAGCAGAAAAACCTCTAGACCTGCTTTGCTGTGAACTGTGTAAACCCCACGTGATACAGCAGCAGAGGGAAAAATTTCCTCTTGGCCCTTTAATAGCTTTGAAGAGTTTTTACACTGACAATACAAAAAGGAATGTTGCCATGCTTTTTAACAAGAAATATGATCATTCTGGACTTTTGATAAGCTAACCAAATAGAAAAAAATTTTCATCTTGTTCCACCAGGTAGCTCTTTCCCTGTCATTGCAGCAATTTCCACCCAACTTACATATTGCATCTTTTTTTTTTTTCCTTAATTTTTAATTTATTTTTTTATTCCTGGTACATGCTAATTTTCTTATGTACATCCTACTAACTGTTAGACATACACAAAACATATTTAAAAATTAAAATGTGCTTTTTTTTCACTATTTAGTCTTTTTACTATTAATATAGCAATTGACTTATTTATTACAAGTAAAAAAAATATAAATACTTAAATATCTTTAAGTGATATTTTACTGTAGTTAATTTAGAAAATATACACAGGGTTAATCATTCAATCAAAATGCTGGATCAAAACAACACTTTTCTCATTTAACTGTTATTCTTTTTGTGTATTGTCTAATTTGTATTTGGTTGCATTTACTTTTACTGCTGTGAAACATTATCCGACATTCAGGGGAACACAGAAAAAGGATAAAAAAATACTGTTCAGAAGGGCTTTAGCCATTAACTAATGGTTTCCCCCTGCTCTTCTGCTGACAGAAGTAGCAATGCCAGCAGTAGGGAAAAGAGTGCTAAGAATTGAACTGAAGTCCTTGCAAGTTATAATTCTCACACTTGTAAGTGAAAAATGGATTGACTATATTAGAATTCAATGCAGTACCTAAATAACATGCAACTACTATGCATTTCAAGGATGTATCTGTTGGGGGCATGAAGGTGCATTCAAGCATTTATCACATGGACAGGAAGAGTAAACATTTGGAAGAATAAAAACAGCCAAATCCTTTCAAGAGCTCATATTTTTAAGTAAGGTACACTAACCGCTCTTTGAGTGAGAGAGAAATGAAAGAGAGGGAGAGGGAAATACACTGGGGAGTCAGGGACAGACTGAATGAGACCAGAAGAGTATGCAAAAGTGAGATCTGTTTGAGGACAAGAAAAGAAAAATCCACTGTCAGTGACATAGAAATAGCCAAGTTTTCAGAGAGGGCCACGTGCCATAACACTCTGCATCACATTTGCTGAACTCTTAAGCTATTGATTACCACAGCTGAATCTGATCAAACAAAAGATAAGGGAATGAGGAACAGGTCTGCAGAAGTCCACAAAGAGTGTGGCATCAACTGGAAAAGCTAAGAAAAAAGTACTTCTTAAAATCTTAACCCATTCTGGATTAGCCACCTTGAATCTTTCCCTGAAGAGAAGCAGCTTAGGTAAAATCTATCTTGATTTTACCAAAAAATAGCTGAATGGGAGGCTGCTATGTAAGATCACAGCACTGAGAACATTCAGCCTCTACAGCCTTCAAAGATTACTGCTCCATACAGTGCTGAACAATCCAGCCACTCTGCTCTGTACTGAAAAGACCCCATCAAAAGAATATAATCAGTCCCACATCTATGCTGAATGTCAAGTGGTTTGAAATTCACAAGATGTGGGAGTCTAGAAATATGTGACTTCTGACAATAAAAGTCCTTTGCTGATTTGCATCATGGAGAACAGATACACACCTGGGTGCTGAGAAGAAGCTGTGGGTAGGAGGGGTTGGGACCTCCTGCTAGGAAGTAAGAATGGCAGCAGCCTCAGTTCTGGGGGAATAGTGACTAGAGGCTGAAGTTTAGTCAGGTAAAGCAGTGAAAATGAGTGTGGAAGAACAGTGTGATGAACACAGCTCACAGACCTCCCCTTGTAAAAGCAACATGGCTGGGTATGGACCACAAATGCAGCTCAGAGAACAAACAGGAATTAGAAGCTCTGCATAGTGGTAGACTTATCATCCTATGGGGTTTACAGAGACATGTGGGTGCTGCCATGGACAGATACAGGGACAGGTTCTGGCCAGCAAGGTCCCACTCTTAGCTCCTAGCTCCCTGTCCCTTCAGGAGCAACACCTGCCTTGGTAGTGCTCTGACATTGACATTAACATGATGGAAAGGTAAAGATGGAAAAAAAAGGGAAAGATGAGAAAGTGCAGAATGATGAAGCAACGGGTGTTGGTATAGAGAGAGTACAGAGAAAAACATATAAGGGTGAAAAGAGGAAAATTTCAGAAAAAGACAAAAGGAGATAAAGTTTTGATTAGTTCATTTAGCACGTTATGGATGTAAGATGCTGTTCTCTTAACAAACTGCTCATCTGATGATACAGCAGCAAGGCTGAAAGCTGAAGATATGGCAGGTAACAAACACCTCATTTCAAACATGTCACTGAATGGAAGGGTCAATTTATGCACTCTTAAATATAATTTCCCATATAAATAAAAATAACTTTTGAGTTTATGTCTGAATTCTTGATTTGTGCTGAAACTTCCTTTTCAGTGTCAGCTGTGACCATATACTTCTTTACTTCTCATATGGAAGTAAGTTGTATTGTAAAGGAGGTTATGATTTTATTAGGTCCTATCTAAATATAAAGAGGTTTTAAAAGCAGATCCATGGCTTTTATTTGTAAGATAAATAAACTAGACAGGTATCTAGGATGTCAAATTATTATACACAGACTCACAGCGATATTTGATTATTAATCTTTGCCACAACAAATCAAATTTCCCTAAAGATAGCCAGGTGTGTTGTTGCAAATGTATACTCTAGCTTGACTTAATAATCACAGATGCATTATTTCTTTATCCAGAATTTCAAGTTGTGTATATTTATTCTGAAAAGGCATGAACTGTACACGGCATTTAGCTTAGGCTATTTGAAAGGTATCAACTGTTTAAATGACATTTTCACCTTCAGCAAATACATCTTTGCCTGCCAGAAATAGTGATGCTATCATGCTGCAGGCAATCTATGATACAGTCATGTCACAAATAGGTGTCAACTCTTATTACATTCTCAAGTATAAATTCCACTTATCAGTTCCCACATAGTTGCAGATGTTTTAACAATTCCATTTTACCATGATTGCACCAAGGCTCAACCTCCAATGCTTTATGATATATTTGTAGGACCTACTGTAGATTACCAGATTTGGGAGCACTATCTGTGCTTTGTAGCCACCTGGAAATTTTTATTTCCAAGAAATATTGAATTAGTAGTAATATATTGTCCAATTACCTGTAAAAATGATAGTAATAATTTGTTGTGTTTCTTTAGGTTCTGGTTTACTTCATTATAAAGAAATAACTTGTTATTTGAAATTCAGATCTTAATTTTCCTTTTCTGAAATATTTATTTCAGGAGAATTTATCAGTCAACTCATACTCATGCTATGATGATTAGTAAAGTTTCTGGCTAATTCCAAAGCCCATACAATTTATTAGAAATATTTCTTAGACACAATTATTTTAGAAAATAAAAGAGAGCTCGTATATCCATTCTATAGAGTGAAAAGAAGTAATAGAAAGTGAGAAATTCCATTCTTCCCACAGAATGTCACTTGCTTGACCCTTTCCTGAACAATCTCTACAGTAGTTGTTATTTATAACTAAATAATCTAATAGTGGTGTCACATGAAACAACCTAGAATTTTAGTATTTTGAGGTGACTAAATGCAACTTTTCCACAGAGCAGAAAAATAATAAAAAATTAAACAAAACAAACACCAGCCCCCCATCCCCATCACCACCACCCCCCCCCAACAAACACAAAAGAGAAACAGGTGTCTTTGGTCAGTGCATCTTCTTCTGAACCACAGTGTAACCACTCAAACAAGAATTAATCCATGGACCAGCAGACAAAAATTTTGGGTTGTTTGGAATTCTTTAAAATATTTTGTGTGGAGAAAACCTCTCATCTGACAGGCGATAGCCCCAGCTAAATCTGTAGGCATTTCATATTTTGACTGAATGAAAAGAAAAACACTATTTGGAGCAAGGAGCAGGACCCTTGCTTGGCCTGAAGGGACTGCTCCTCTCCTCATGTGTTTCTGCCTTGCCTTTTTATTGCCCCTGACCCAGCACAGGCATAAAGTCACACAAAGCAGCACAAATTGACATTAATCCCTCTCACTATCTATGAGAACCAGAGGGAAAAAAAGTGACTTAAATAGTATCACTCTTCCTTCATAAGTAGTAAAGTAGCTTGAGTGTAGTAAAAAGTGTGCCATCTCTTTCAAGACAGTCAGTGTCACCTCCAGGATGATTCTAGGTCATGGCTGTTTGAGGAGAGTTAGAAAACTTGAGGGATATTGCTGAACCAATACCTCTGCATCTTCTACCATCAAATGAGAATACTCGAGAAATTACATTTTTGCAATATATCCAGGTACTGTCTGTAGAACTCAGTGATTCACAAAAGAAAAATGAGCTCCAAACTTCCAAACCTGCAGCAAGATATAAAACATGTTTCTAAAATGTACCATGATTATCATTAATACTTTATTACTCAACTTTTCACTTTTCATCTCACAATGTTTATATGGCCTTGAAAAAAATTGCCTCATTTTAGTTAACTTTAAAAATACTCATCATTGCATGTTTGAACTAAACATTGATAATCACCTGCATCTAAATTTTAAAGAGTTGTATAATTAGAAATATCAAATATGATGAATGTGATTAGCACTAACAGGTATCATTTGCTCATATGGTAGGTAGTAAAATTATTGTGTGCTAAATCAGATCTTTAGTGATCAGAGAAGGTAAAATTATACTAGAACTCAGCACTGAAGTTTTCAATAAAAACTGAGCTTGAAACTAATAGCAGTGAAATCTTAGACTGTCTCTAATTATTTTCAGAAGGCTTCTTGCTCCAAAAACAAGAAGGGTACAATTATTAGCAGAAATTGCTAATTCTTCCTTTTTTCCCCCAAGTGAGGTGACAAATTCCTGAGAGATCAGGACACACCAGCAGTGGAACAGAAAAATAGTCCTCTATTACTTTACAGCAACACCTTCGATTATAGTTTTAATTCATTCTTCCAAAACCCAAAAACCTTCATAAGGCACAGGCTTAAAGTTTCAATGTGTAGTTTTGCTAATATAGAATTAACTTATTTTCTCATAATCTAATTTTCCTACACATATATATTAAATTATCAATTTTGAAAAAAAAATGTAAAATATTGATAGAAAAAAATATAAAAAGGAAGACAAGGCTGATAAAAACCAAACCAGAAAAACCCAATAAAATATCCAAGCTGTGATTCTCATTTTTCTTTTATTATTCAGCAATTTACTAGAAGTTTCTTGGTGCTTTAAGGTGATGAGTTTAATGTACATGCAACTCCCAGAGAGAACAGTTCTTTTTTCAGGCAGACTTCTTAATGAAGTAGCAGATTTTCTAATAAAGTAATGGAAGATTTCAGGGTGTGACTTGCTTCATGAGCTGCATGTGTTGATGTGAGGGGAAGGAAATGTTTCCCCCTTCATAGGGCCTGTGCAGAGATAAGAGCCTCGCGTTGCACAAGAGCAGGGAGACTGAGCATCTACTGCCCAGCAGGAGAATGAGCTTTTACTGTACAGATACTGGAGGCTTGTAAAAGACAATGGAGGCTTGTGATATCTGACAGTAGAGCTCCCCTCTGCATTTGCTCATCTGTAGACAAGCTTCAGACGTGGCAGCAGACAAGGAGACATTAAGTCTGTTGGGGAACCTGTCTGCCTAGGCCAGTTGTGCCTAATCCCTCTCTGAGGCAGCGAAGAAGACAAAGAACAATGGTACTCAGATTAACACAGAAATATCACATGGGCATATAGGGAATATAAAGCTTACTAGAAGGGTGTAAAGAACAAAAATAAGGACATAAACAGGTATGTCAGCTGTAAAAATGAAGTCCAATAAAAATAATTGTCCCATTAAATTCAATGAAATCCAGGAATAAATTGTAATGCTTCCAAGAGAGGTGGTGAACTAATGGCAAAGGATATAGAAAATACAGAGATATTTAGCGTGCTGTTTACCAGAGTTTTTAATTGCAAGGTGTGCTGAGACTGTCAGTCAGAGACATGAGCTGCTCCATGATGAAAGACCAGCTGATAACCAAGGATATGGGCGTGACAGCACCTTCACTGATGGGGTTCATACTGAAGCAGAGCTGGATCTTTACTGACAAGTTCTGGCCTCACTTTGGTAATCATCAGACATGGCAAGATAAGAGTCAGCTTCAAGTTCTACCCAAAGCTGTAGACCAGTTTGCAGGTCAGAGCCAGTAGGGCTGAACACACAGGGCTGAGGCTGAATGGTCAAGGCTGATGTCCCAGCTGATGTCCCAGATGAGACTGGTTGAGACAATAAACCCTAATCTTTCACTCCAGGCTTATCACAGGCATTCCAGACGTCCATGCTTAGGAACAGCATTTGGGTGAGAAAAGCAGGGCCCCCAGTAAGGGATGACCAAACTAAGTTCTTCTCATAATGGACACGCACACGTCCATCAGCCTGGGCGGGGTGTGGTTACCAATGCAGTGTGCTGGATGTAACTTTGATGCCTCTTCTCTGACCTTTGGGAACAGGCTAATGTAGAAATTGTCAGATACACTTAAGGTGTCCAGTAAAGAAAAAAGAGACAATGGTGCAAGATGCAGCAGGGGAAATTACAGAGTACATTCCATAAAAGCAAAATCTTCATTATTGGAATGGCAAGCCCAGAGAGCTTGTGAAATCTCTAAATTTGGGGAGGACCTCAAGTGACCTGGTCTAACTTTGAAACTAGCTCTGCTTTGAGCAGGAGGCTAGACAAAAATAACCCCAGAAATCCTTTCCAAATTCTTTGTTCTATGATTCTAGTACAGAAGGATTTCAATGATTTTCTGGCAAACATTTATTTTATGACTTTCTTATCCCAGCGCAATAACTGAGAAATAAAAAAAAAAATCATTTGAAAGTTGGCTAGCTAATTTCTTCATATATTTATTCAAAAGTGCAATCTATAATTTTAATTCAGTTGAGCACACCTAAATCTTGTCAGGGATGAACAATAGTTCAGTACAGAGTTAGAAAATACTATTTCTCATTATCTAAATACTTGAACTGGAACAAATATTTCAAAGTTCAAATAAAAATGGTGATAACACAGTTAAATAAAGTGGGTTTTACATCTGTAGGGTCTCCACAGTTATTTTTACTATTTTGGTCCTGAAGTTCTGCCTCAAAAGATAATCTAAAATAAAAAAAAATTTGAATTTAGCATCTGTAGGAAGGTGAAATATGAATAGACCAATCTCCATGTAGGAAGATTTAAAATACCTTTTAGGGTTTTTTTTTGTCTTTGTTTTTTTTTTGGATTTTTTTTTGTTTGTTTGTTTGTTTGTTTTCATTCATAAAACTGGAATAAAACAGAAAAGGAATCATTCAGATACTTGTATTCTTCTTCATAATCACATCATGATTTAAATTCTGACTGAAACTTTTCATAAACTTTTCTTCTAGTTCTGTGTGCCTAAATATGGATTGGGAATTTTAGTAGGAGACACAATCTGAAATCATTAGCTTTTTCCTGTTACTCTGTGTTTCCAGAATCCTTATTCCTAAGTTATTTTCCCACATATTACACTTTGAGATCGACACAACATTGGCTAATAAATATGAATATCTCAGCAAAATTCTCTATTGACTTCTTGAAAATTTAAGGAATATGGGATTTTTGAAATGTCTATAAATATGTTATTAATTAACTCTTTTTACACAGGTACTCATATCAGAACATTGTCAGGACCAGAAGGTGGATGTGAAAAAAACATTTTAAAAAAAATTTTTTGCTGACGAAGAAAACGGTTGAATACAATTATTAGATTCATCCAAATAATGGTGGGTTTTTTATTTGTTTTTGATCCATGGCTGATGGTGAGTTGTTTAATACATAACTTTCAGAGATGGAGGGATTGTCAGAATAATATATCTATCTTCCTTATATACTCTTTTCAAGAGCAATTCTGAATTGACAAAGATTGATAGGTTTCTTTGCTAGCTTTTTTTTTTCTTTTAAATCAGTCATTTGGAACTTGAGGAAAAGACAACTGCAAAGGAAAATTGTTTAAAGATTAAACACTATACAAAGACATGAATTACTGATTGTATTTAACAATTACATATCTATAATTCACCCATGATCATAGGTAATTTTTGCATTCTGTCACATTATATTTTGATTTGAGAATATTAAAATATTTAATATATATAAAATATATATGTTTCATAAGTCAAAAATATCTTAACTATTCAGAAAGTAGGAAAACCTCACGAGAAAGATGTATAAACTCATAGAGAGAGAAAAACTTTTTATATGAACCTATTGTATTCATAGTGGCTAAAATGAAGTTATTTCAATCTCAAAGATAGATATACAAAATTAAAATAACTATGAAATATTAGGCAGATCCTTAACTGAGTTGACTATCTAATAATAATTAACTCTCCATCAAGCAAATTTCCTAGAAAATATATTATTATCCTATTCAGTCTTACTCAATTTAGACTTTTGTTTATCTATTTGGAAGATAAAGAAAATGACAGTACAGTTTTAAATAAACATAAGGAAGCTTACTAGTGGATTACATATGGACACACAAATAACAACTTTTTTTTTTTTTGGAAAAGGTCTGAATCAGCAAGCTGTCTTATAATGCATTGCTGAGGCCAATATGAAAACACATTCAATAAGAGAATTTAAAGACCAATAAATATTTCAACTGTCCCCACTCTGTCATGACTGCACCAGCTTCTGCTGCAAAACTTTGTTCTGATCTGCAATGAAAATGCAGTTTTACCAGACTGATTTATGTAGAAAACACCCACAGACATAGTTGTACATTACAGTACATCAAACACTATGTCAAAAAAGAGGAATAAAATTCCCTGTAGAATAATTTTCAACAGTGCTATTCATGTAGAAATGTACTGCTTGTTAATGTGCAATATTTTGTACTGATGCTTAAGCTAATATAAAGGGACAGAAATATATTTTCCTTAGATACAAATCTGAAATGTCAGAAGTATGAGCCTTTATCTGATCCAGCATACTGTGAGAATCAATCACAATAATGTCTCTACAATCTCCCTTCTACTGTAAACATAGGTCCCTTCCCTCTTGCCTATTCAGCAATGTTACTGAAAATGCTATTCCTCCCATAGCCAGAATAATGATAATTAAACGTTTTTTATGAAATTTTGCAGCTGTGTTATAGCCTGTCTTTTTAGTTATTCATCAGACACATTATGTTTCATTTACAGTTCCATAGTTGCCATCATCTAGCTACAGATTTCAGAGCCCTGTGGTCAATTCATGTGAAATATATTTTTTGTCAAATCACTCCTCAGTAGCTGGGAAGTGTTGCAGAAAGGAAGAAACTCTGAGAATTTATCTTTGCTTGAACATTAATGTTGTACTACATTGTTTTTAATGTTTTGGGGTTTGTGTGGTTTGGATTTAATATGAGCCAAAAAGACAAGCACTGTTGAGCTTGCTAATTTATCTGGGTTTTGAAATTGTAGTTATGTTGTTTTCTAATTTGAAGTTATGTTTTCTAATCACTTTGCCTTCTGTAAATATTCTGGGTAAACTAGGTTTCAATCTTCTTTCTTTTTTAGCTTCATAGTATTGATCCAAGTTTCTAAGTATGATTTCTTGTTGTGCAACTCAATCAGGACATTTTGAAAATTTCTAAGACGGAGAAATTTTTCCTAATTCCTCAATTTTTTACTTTTTATTTTACCTCAAATTTGCCTTAAAAATCTTATTTTTTGAGAATTCTACTTCCTGTAGTCCTTTAAGCAAGGTAGCAACAGACACATCAGATCAGTTTAAAATCAGCTCTAGCTTTCAGAACTGAGTTGTTTTCTCTAACGGCATTAGCATGAATTTTTTTCTTTAAAATGGCTGTTTTAATGAAAGCATTTTTTCTTAAGGCTTCTTCTCCTAATGTCATTAGTGAATATAGCTTTGCCTGAATGAGTCTACTTTTCTGTTTATTGTTTGCTCTTTTTTAAGCAGCCAGGTTAAAGGCTACACATTCAGCATTTTATGTAAAACAATAGATTCAATGACATGAACATGTCAAGTACAAGCACGAGCTACTTTTGTTACTAATCTTATTGAATATATAGTGAAAATTAAGTCTTTTGCCACTCGGGAAATTATATGCAAATTTTAGGAATGGTTGCATGAAATAAGAACAGACATGCATCTAGAAAAGAACCCTGTGCTTACTGTGTCAAGTGGAAACATAGTTAGAAAATTAATATAAAAACAGGTTGTGTAAAGAACAATCTTTTCCCCAGCATATTCTCTCTCAGCTTCCAGAATGCAGTATTGGCATCTCCTTAGTTAAAATTCCTATTTATAACTTGGCATTTAAAAGGTCTGTAAGGACTTTAAAGCCATAGATATCTCTAATTGCTTTTTGATTTAATTTGTACTTTTGACTTTCGTCCTATGGCAATTTAATTCTGCAGTTTAATTTAGATAATAATAGCAGGATGGGCTTCAGCAAAATATTCCCTAAATCCCATCCTGAGATCTCCCTCAGCATGTTTTACTCACCTATAAAGAGTTGGTAGATGTCCTGTGATAACACAATGAGTTTCCTTTTTCCAGTAGATTTGGTACATCAAAAGTCTGACCTTTTAATTTAACCCATTTTTATAAAGTATTTTGTCTCTGAATATAATCAGGACTACATTAAAATATTTCTAAATAGAGCTCGTCAGAATTTAAATGATCAAAAAATTTCATAGTAGGGAATTTAAACTCCAGAATGGAATAATTGATTTTGATCCAGAAATGGAAAGAAGGAAAATGTAACAAAATATTGAGAACATAAGCATGGGTGTCTAATGTCTTGCTTCCAATAAATGTAGAGATCGAAGGAAAGTCTCAGCCCAGGTAAGTATAATAACTGTAAAGAAATTTCTGTTTAATGTATTTACTAACTTTTTTAAAATAGATTTTTAAAGGTCTTAAGTCAGTCCCTGATTATACTTTAGATATTCAGATATAATTTTTCCTTTCCAGTGGTTTCAAGAATTTGAAGATTAAGCTCTATACTGGCAATTTGCTAATAAAAACTTGAGACTGAAGGTGTTACTTACTAAAACTTCTTAACAATCAGATTTTAATCCTTAAGGATTTTGTTGCTGCTGTTGCTAAGCATTTACTTATGTGTTAGAATGTGCTAGAGAATTAGTGTTGAAGATGGAATTTTTAAGTGGAAAACAGAAAATAAAGTAGAAAATTAAATAGCTACATGGAATTCATGCTCTTCCAAATATTTCTTTCAAAAAGCAGAAAGTAATGAGACAGTGTATGACACTTATTAATGAAAGAGTTTTTAAATTTTTTTATCTCAAATATCATAGATTTAACCACAAAATTAACTGTTGAAGCATGCTGGTGATCTTTTGTTTTGTTTCCTACATTTTTATGTTGTCTCTTTTACTTTAAAATAACTTCCAAAGTCAAATTATTTTCTCACTAGTTTTTAGCTCTAAGTTCTGGGGTTTTTTTATGATATTTTTCATTTTTAAGGAAAGAAGACAAGTTTTAAAAGAATTTTCACTGGATAGAGAAGATTTATTTTTCTGTAACAAAAAGAAAATTCAGCATAAAATCCCCTCACCGCAGTAACTGCTTATATAAAAGAAAAGCTTAAGAGACTTTATTTACAGCTTGGTTTTGCTGGGTTCATAGGTAGTATACATTAGTATACATTTCTAATATATATTAGAAACAAGAGGATTTGTTTGTTCCTGTTTTCTAAAATCTAGAGCCCAGTAGCAATGACTTCTTTCACTCCTAGACCAGGGCTCTGAAGAGCACCAATCTCAGAGCTGTCCTGGGCTCACCTCAGCCAAAGCTGGGCTGTTTCCAGCTCCACCCTCAGGACCAAACGCCTGCTGTGCCCTGAGCCTGAGCTCTGCTGGTGCCTCCTCAGGAAGGGTCTGGCAGAGCCAGGGGGTTGTTGCCCAAATAAGAAGAGCCCCTGTGGCTGAGCCTGGGGAGGCTGCCCGGCCACGCTCACACTCAGCTGGGAGCAGCCAGAAGGCAGGAGCCATGGTGAGGAAATACAAAAATAAACCCAAGCACAACCAAACATTGAGGATGATGGGACCCTGACCAACAACACTGCATTTCTCCCAGGAGGGGATCCAGGATGTTGATGACTTGCCATGACAGCACAGCAGCACTTGCCTGGGGAAACCAGAGGGATATTGGGAAGGTGAGCACAGTATCACCAAAACAGGATTTGTTTTATAAAAGAGTGTATCTTTTTAAGGATTCTAAGGGTAATAATATATAGCTTTTCCTGTACTAATTTGTACTATACTAGTTACTATCATTGTAGCTGGACTGTTGCTTTTCATTTGGGTTTAAATTTTTTTTATTAGGCTGACAGTACATTCTTGGCTGTACATCTGTGCTTTTCTTTCCCCTGTAACACTGCTTTGAATGTAAACCAACTCCTTAAAAAAATGGAGAACAACTAGGGAAATCAGACCAAGGGCTCAGAAGTATCCCAGAATTCAATAAAATAGACAGACTATCTTGACAGCCTACTCTTAATATAATTAAAGCTAATTCTGTTGTGGTTTACCATATTTGTAGTACTGTAGACCTCAAAATGAATCTCAAAGAAGGTGATCTCTACTTCTAAATGAGGAAAATGTCTCTAAATGTAGGATAAATTTTCCCTCCTATCATTTCTTTGAGGACTTAGAATACTTTAAATAACTTGCACATGGTGAAGGTATTGGTATTTTTGGAATGGATTTTATTGTGCTTTTAGCTGCCAGAGACGTTGAGATGAGCTCTCAGCAAGGAAGGAATTTTCACTTCTAGGAAAAAAAACAGGCATGAAATCGGATCAAATTTGATTTTTGTTTCACCTTCTGTGTCTAGAAAGATACAGAAAGAAGGGCAGTAAACACTGGAAAATGTTTATCTTTAAATAGTAATTTGAAGAAGCATATCCTAATGGTAATGAAAACTGTGAAAGACCTTTATCTGCTATGGCATGGAATGATGTCAATAAGAAATGAATGAACAATTGTTGATGATTTAAAAGTAAGGAATTTGATAAACCTCATTACTGTCTTATCAGAAAATACATCTGGGAAAACTTCAGCTTGCCTCTCAAACTTTCTATTTGTTGAAAATGCTTTTCATTGTAATAGAAAACAAACCTGAACTGCCTGCATAAACTGCTGACTGCTATGTCAATTTCTGAATGAAAACCTGGAAATATTTCCAGGAAGAATTTATTGGGCAGTGTCGCACAGATAAAAAATATAAGCAGCTTATTGTGGCAATTAGTACAGGTACTGATCAGGAAGAACAATATGAGATGAAAATATTAATGGGCACATGAATTCAATGAGCTGATTATTTTACAGATCATACAAAGCACAAAACTATGTAGAATGTTGACCTTTCTAATTGTTATTTTAAATTTATTATTAATATATCCTGTACAGAATAGATTAATAGAAGTCTTAGATTTCAATTTTTGTTTCCTTTGAAGAATTTTTCTGCTGAAACATTCTCCAGCCTTGCCAAAATACACAACATTCTGACAATATTAGCCCACAACATGCTACTTTGTTTGGGTTCTGGGAAGAGAATTTTCAAAATAATTCTTGAAATTTATTCAAAATAATTTTTGTCTCAAAAATTATTTGATGATTAAAATGAAAAAAAAAAAAGAGAACATGAATACAGTCCAACAGACTGTGATGGACATTTTTAATTTAAATATGCTAAAAATCTTATGCTTGCTCACCGTATTGAACATTAAAAGTTTGACTTCTCCTCACAAAAGTGGCTGCATGAGACAATACTAGGACTCCATTTCTTTTTTGTTCTCAGATAAGTTTATTCTGCATCTTTTAAGTTGTTACCTGAAAGTGTGAAGCTTTGAGAAAACATTGTCCTGCATAGAGGGAAGTCTCATGAAAAAAATGTGTTTTTCTAGGGAACAAAAGTCAGGAATGTAATCATTATCCTAGAACTCTGTCATGTGATGTGCTCCTGAGGTGGTATCTCACTGGTTTTTTGCATTAACTGGTTGAACTACTTGCATAAATTTTAAGAACTTTGTTTATAGATGTAGTCTACATGGTAAGAAATAGTAGATTTAATTTTACCCAAGAGAATTTATACAGTAACTGGTGTCAAAAATGGCATTTAAGAATAGTTTGATTTTGAATTGGAAGAAGATGGGGATATTATAATAAAGGGAGATGGTAACTGATGGAATCAGTATAATAATATTGAGAAATACCAGTTACTTTACTTTTTTCAAATGCTGATGCAATCTTCAGATTCTGCCTTCCAATTCTTAGTCTTGTCTTCTATTTTTTAATCCTATATGCTTTTGAGGAAGATAACCAACAAGACAATTCAACTCTTTGTTTTTGTAAACACAGTTTCAGGTTCAAGAGATAATGCTCCAGAAAAAATGCATATGAGGATTTAATTTGCTACCAAGGATGGATCCTAAAAATTTCTTCCTCATATATAATCTTTTTTCAGTACACAATTGCCATGCTTTGCTTTCTCTTTCATAAAATTTTTGAGACTGGCAATGTGCAGTCTCAATCAAAGTAAATCTTCTGCTTATGACTTTTCTTCTACAAGAAGAAGAATAAAGTATAAAATACAACTGCTAACTATCAGTTACTATTTACTTATTTCTAGGGAGTCAAAAAAATCCAAGTCAAAATCCAGTCTGTCTATATAGATACATAAATATATATATATATATGTATAGATAAATGCCCTAAAAAGCTATTACTATAGTCTAGTGACAATATAGACCAAGATGAACAGAAATGTTTAGCTTTTTATTTTCTATCTTCTAAATGTAAAGCAGTTTTGGGTTTTGTTTGATTTTTGGTTTATTTTTAATAACATACGACATTCTGCCAACTTCATAAGAAGAAAAAAAGAGTCACTGAACTAGACATTAGGAATCATTAGCAGAGTTCAGTGTCACAAATCTGAAGTTGCTTTAAACATACAAATCATTTTCAGGAACAATCCAAGGAGACCCTTGAAACTAGGGCAAAATTAATGATGTTACACAGAAAGGCAGTAGTAATTATGTCCAGTGGCTCAGCCTGATTACAGTTCCTTAGTGCCTTCACAGCTATATACAAATTATATAGCAACACTTGGCAGTGGAGAGCATATAGCAGCACATCTTAGAGGTCTGTTTAAAAGTAATTAGCAACATTGATTAATGTTCAGGCTCTGAAAATACTATATCTTTCAAAAGAATAAAAGCTACCTAATCTTGGTTTTACCCAACCTTCAGAATATTCTCTTAGGCTTAGCTCTGAAGAAAAAGGAGTTTATGCCCTTTTGATATCCATCCTACCTCCTAAAATCTGAGGGAGTGTATTTGGGAGTGTATTTGGGAGTAGACTTCCCATAGTGTAGCATTAGGAAGTAGACTACCTTAGTGGTGAACACTGAGACTCAGAAATGAAATTTATTTCTTGAATTTGCTTAGAAAGTCATTCATCTGTTAACATCCCCTTGAGTACCAAAGGTACAAAACAACTTTAGTTTTCAGTCCTCATGGTACTGCACTGTCAGTGTGTTATTGTCACTGTTACACCTTTGGTCCCAAAATATGCACGTGCAGGATTACTCCCAGGGATCTTCCCTGAAAGACTTCCCTTCTGTGATATACATAATAATCTAAAAGACTGTCTAAATATCTCAGGCCTTTGTGGCAACATGCGTCAAACTATATACTGGACTGAGAGGACATTTGCCAGAATTTAGTTGGGTCTCATGGTAAAGATTCAAAACTCCAGGATTCCTTTCTTGCAGGACAAATCATTGTGTTAGAACAGAAGCATGTGTTTTCTTGGTTTTCCATTCCAGCTTCATTATTTTCACACTTCTACTTGCACAAGAAATAGTTAATGTGTTTAATCAGATTCAATTGTGGATTTATGGTTAGAGAATTCTCCAAGAAAGGAGAAAAACATCTTTGGTTTCTTTCAGGTTGAAAAGAAAATAAGGTATTTTAGGCCTCATGCAACTATGTAAGAATTGAACATTTAACCTTCTCCTGTGAATCTGAATAAAAACAATTTTTGTCCATTCACTGCATGTCTGAAATGTTATTATTCAATATGCCTGATCAATCAGGCAATAAAGACATTTTAGGCAGAGTTTTAACTGTTTAACTAACAGAGACCCTGCTTTTGGGAGTTTTTGCCCACAGTTCCTTGTCACTCCTGAACACTCCCATAAGCAATATGATTTCATTCTCCTTGTGCCATATGATGATCTATACAGGAAAATTTGCCTGGATTAAAAATTGTTAGGATAGCAGTGTTTTATTTGATTCAATTCTAAGCCAGAGCAGTACAGTAGTCACAGTACTGCATGCCTATTCTGACAGATTTAGGAATAGATGATCAATGATGCCAAAAAATAATTAACAAAACATCCCCTGTGTCTCACTTTAGAAGGTATTTAGATAGTTCTCACCTTCCTTATACTTCTTGTATTACAAAATAAGGACAAGGAAAGCACCTTTGTATGTTATCTTTATTTAAATTGAGTTCATGTGAGCAACTAAAATTAAATATTGCTCTTTGCCAATATAAAAATACAGTGTCCCTTATTAACATATATGTTGACCAGATTGTGAAACAAATGGATTCATTCACAGTCAACAAGGATGAATTCCTAAAGGAAATCAATGATTTTCAATTTGAAAGAGTAAACAAACACGTTACTGTACTTTGGGCTGTGAACCTGAAGGGACACTATAAACTAATTTACTGTGGAGTTTATTAAATTAACAAATTAAAACTATTCATTTCCTTCACTGCACTATGTTGTTTGAAATAAGTTCCAAGAGCTACTATGACAGCTTTGAAGTTCAGTGTTTTGGTGGTCATCTTTTGCTTATGTTACTATCTTTGAGGTAAAATTATCTCTGCAGACAGTATTTTAGCCTTAGAAAAATATATTCTAAGGCAAAGAACCATGGTGATCATTGGTCCTAAGTGAGATTTGGATCCACATTCACATAATCTAGGCATAGCATGAATTACTGCATTCTGCATTTCCATTCATGTTTAATAGAATTATAGAATCACAGAATGGTTTGGGTTGGAAGGAAATTTAAAGATCTAGGTCCAACTCTCCTGTAATGTCAAGAATGCCTTTCACTAGACCAGGTTCAGAGCTCCATCCAACCTGGCCTTGAACTCTTCCAGGGATGGAGCATCCACAGTCTCTGGGCAATGTGTTCTAGTGTCTCACCACCCTTACAGTACACAAATTTCTTGATAGTATCTAATCTAAGCCCACTCTGTTTCAGTTTGAAGGCATTGTCTTTGTCCTATCACTTTGTCCTATCCAGCTTCCTTGTAAGCCTTCTTCAGATACTAGAAGGCTTCTAAAAGATCTCCACAAAACCTTCTCCTCTCCAAGCCTAACAGTCCCAGCTTTCTCAGCCAGTCTTCTAACCATTGATGCTCAGTGTCAGAAACCAAAAAAGACTTCAATGTATGCAAAATTTAGCAGCTTCAGAAGATACTTGGGTGTCAGTGCTTAGAGACTGCAGGATGGCAGAAGCAGTGCAATGTGTAATTTCTGAGTGTAATAAAAGACATTTTTGTTTTTGAAATATACAATGAAAAGAAGTCCTCTGTGGGCTGCTGTGCTACACTCAGAACAACAGGAGTTTGGAAGTAGGCATATGAGTTTGGAGGTAGGCACAAACAGGAGACTGGAGTAGGCCAATTCCTAATAAAAATGTAGGGGGCATGAAACAAGTCGGTCTGAGCTCAGGACAGGCTCAAGTGACAGAGCATTGAAAGAACTGAGAGTTGTTAAATAGTTCTGGCAGAAAACCAAAATCACCCCAGCTTTCCATTTTACACCTTATCTGTCTTTGGCATGACTAGAAGTCCTGTACCTTCTGTGAACTTTTCTAATGCTCCCTAATCAGATTTGGATTGCACTTAAAAGTAAATGTGACGCTTTACAGAGAAAACTTATGTTCAGCTGTGTCCATTTCCCCTTCAAAACCATATGCAAAACAGTATTTTCCTATTTCAAGATTCTGATGCAATGTATCATGAATTAAATTGGGAAGAAGTCTTTATGAATAAAATTTCCAAAAGATCTCAGCGAAAGCATGTGCATAGCTTTTTTTTGAAACCAGGTACCAGTATTTAATTTGTCATTATGTATTCATGAAGTAACAGACTTTGTTCTGGCAAACAAGTTTGCCTAATCAGTAAAGAGCATTTCACAACACAGGTATATAATAAGTGGCTTAACAGATGCTGCTCATGTAGACTTTCCAGTGATAAATGGGATTGTTACTTTATTTTGTTAAAACTACCAAATTGCTTTGCTAAAAACAAATTAGAGCAAACATTACAGTTTCCTTTTCCATTTGTTGACTGCATGAAAGACAAATGTTTTATAGCAAAATCATCTTATGTGCATGTGCATACAATTTTATCATCTGATTTAGGATACATCTCAGAAACACACATGTCAGTATACATTCAAATTATGATTTATTTTTACTATGACTTCAGAGCCTAGAGAACTTTTAAAATGTCTCTATTAAGGTTTGCACTCACTGAAAAGCAATACCTTTAAAATTAAACAGTCAGAAATATTTCTGTGAAGAAAAACATAACAAAATATAACTTTTCCATAAAAATGGAAAACTGTACATATAAACATTTTTGGACAGGAATGGGATTTTACATTTTAAGTACGAAGACTTTAAGCATTGGAATGACCACAGTTCTCTTTCATTTCTATGAAAAATGGTATATATATAAAAATACCACAAAGATAAAGCCTTGTAAAATTCAATATTACATTCCTTTCTGAACATATGTCATAAGGACATAAATTTTGATTTATATTTTCTCATTTTTTTACAAAGTTCTTAGATTTTTGATTATTGTAAATATGAACAGAACATTAGCTTTCTATACTAACCCCAGATAACAGGGTAAATCATCCTATATATAATTCTATTTTGCTCATTTAATGACTGATTGAAGTCCTAGAAAGAAACAATACAGACAAATTTTGCTTTTGAAGCCAAACTGCAAATATCAAACCATTATGTTTTTCTTGATAATTGTTCCAAGGAGTCTAGTAAGATTCCAGTCCTTCAGAAATAATGCCATTTTAGCCCCATCCTTTGATGCATACTTATACATGTAAAGTTTTGGAATAATAAGATGTAAAAAATGCTTAATAAGTGAAGTTTGCATCACATATTGCTGCATTTTATTCAACACAATAAACAGATATGTAACAGAAAACTTAATTTTTTTTGAGAATGCGTAGTTCATATGTTTAGTGGAGTATTTAATTTAAAAAAAGCAGAAAGAAGAATTAGTTATGAGGGATATGCATTTGGATGTATATTTATTTTGTTTTTAAAAAAACAGGTGAAGATGGATTTTTTTATTTATGCATTTAAATATGCAGAGAACTTTAGATCAAGTATACTACTATATAATAATTCTTTTAGCTTCAAGATATGTACTCTTTCTACTTGTTTAAATGAGATCCTATACAACTTGCACCTGCAAGCTCTGTGTGAACTTTTGTCCGGACTTACAATTTATACAAATTGTAAAATAATTTGTATAAATTGATTTTTTTTCATTTCAAGAATAAAGAAAACTTCCTTGAATACATTATGTTGGGGAAATAAATTATTTGGAAGAACGAATTAAAAATGACCCCAAATAGGCAGGGAATATATTAGGAGTTTCCACAAAAAATCCAGATGTATAAAGTTCTCAGAACTGAATGATCTCAGCTGCTGTTCCAGATGCATTAAGATCTGATAATAACTTCAGGAGCAGACTGATTCAGTTACAGATAAACACTTGGCAAAGAGAGAAGGAGGTCGGGTTTATAAAATTATGAAAATGGTGAATAACAAAAACAAGTAACATAGTAAATAATTGTCAGAACACTAACGCCTCCAGGACAATTTTAAACTATTAGATAAAAAAAATAGATAAAGTATCTTGTAATATAAAAGGTCTTAAATTTCTATGATTTTTTTGCCATGGGAGGTTGTGAAGGCAGATAGAATTCTATGGTTCACAAAAAGATTACATAAATTCAAGGATGACAAGTATGTAAACACACTCTCAAGGGATTAGGTAGGAATGTTCTCACATGTGCAGTTGAGGATGCAGGAAATATCCTGGAGGACAGGAATTCATAAACTGTTAACTTTGTTTGTCTTTCCTACGTATTATATATTCGTCAATGTATGTGGCAAGCAGCACCACACAGTAGAGCATCTTTATGTCCCATGAGCAAAAATATAAGGAAAGGAAAAGAAAAACCAAAATAGCCCAGTGTGGTATCAGAGCTTCTATGCTCCAGACTGGTTGTTCAGTCAGTGAACAGCTAGTCATGTTTGTAATCACAATTTTTTAAAAAAAAGCCACAATCTTCTGGCCACCAGCCCTGCTCACAACAGTTGTGACAGGCAGTGAGAAACCTGTATATCAGTATTTAACAGAACAGAATGTGAGAGACATCAGTGTATTATAGTTTAGAAAATGCATATTTTTAATTAAACTTTCAGGATTTATAGAGATTAAATATATAAAAGGTTGGGTTTATTCCAAGGGACTTTTTACATGAATATAGTATATTCCCTTTGTTTACATTTTCAGTATTTATCACAAAAAAGGTTATTTCTCATTTGTATTGTATTTAACTATTGCTTTATTGCTACTTGAAGAAATTTGATCTCCATTGTTTTAAAACTGTTTAACTTCTCAGCTTGCCACCAAATCTCAAATGAAGGACCATGATATATTACCATCAAATTACACAGAAAATAAATAACATGCAAGTTCAAATGATGGAGGCAGCAAAACATTACAAATATGCTTGCCCTCCTATAAATAAAACATTATCGTTTAAGAAGAGTAACAGCACAAATGAGAGGTCATTGTGGCCAAGTTTTGGCAACCTGGTGACCAAAAATTACTGGTAAATTTAGGTGCTGTATTGTACCAAATACTGAAACAAACAAAACGGTCAGTCTTCATAGGGGCCAGGGGGCTGCAATTTCTCTGTAGTTCATCACATCTGCAAAAGTTTGTCACCATGAATATTTGGCCCACAGCTGATCACCAGTCTCCTTTCTATAGAAACCTTATTTTACTGAGTTGGAAATGAAGAGCACAGTTCTGCCTAGAATGCTGGAATCAAGCCTACAAGACTCTAATTATGATTACCCTCATAAGAGAGAAATAAACCTGGATATTGAAGAACCTAAAACATCCCCTGACTGGGTCTTTTCCCTTTTCAAAATAACTTCCAGTAGACCCCATCTCCAAAGAAGTAATCAGTGTGTTTTAAATTTCAAATGCATTTGGAATCTGCTTAGCCATATAAAAAGCCAGGGATTTATTGGATGCATTTACATTAAGACGAGAGTTTCCTAAGGTCTTTGAAATTACAGTCTCTCTTTCTGTATACACATCATTTAGACAGCAAATTTTCTTCAGGAAAATTGCTTTAGAATACTTTTTTTCTGTTTTTTCCTTTTTTTTTTCCTGTTTTGAACATGAGAAGATTTTAACCTATCGGAATGTCTTTTTTCTCCATCAAAAGTGCTAATAAAATCCCTCATCATGCCAGAGTCTTACCAGGCAGATTATTTATATTATCCTCATCTATCAATATTTTAAAATATTTTTACTGTCAATTGTCTGGCAAAAAAAGTATCTCTCTATGCTATGTTTCAGTTCATGTGTTTCTTCAACTTAACATTTTATTTTCCTTTGGCTTGTAGGGAAAAAGCCATTGGAGGAAAATAATAAAAATGGTAAAGCTATTAGAAACAACCTTTTAATTTCTACCAGAGCAAAACATAACTTACATTAATATTATTATTTTATCTTTTATGTTATTTTTGAACTACTTAAGTAATTCCTTTGTAAATATATGTGTATTATTTTGTAAGTATATATGTATTATTCCTCTTAACTCTGTAAGTATTTAAAATGTCCCAGAACAACTGTTGATTCAGAATATACACATATAAATATGAAAATTTAAATACTTTAAACTGATTAATGTGTTTTAATATCACCAGACCCTTGACATCAATTATTTATGCCATAACAAACTCAAAGACAACTGGAGCTGACCATACAAAACAGACAGGGCTCATATTCCAAGTCCCTGTTGTTTAGCAATGCCTTGTTCCTTTCTTCTCATGCTGAAGCAGTTTAGTTCCATGACATATGTTAAAAACAAAACCAATCACCTGTGGGCTTTCTATTTGCAGCTCTGGAACCATTCTGCAAAGCTGCTGAGGCAGCATGTTTCTGCTACTCTCTAGCACTATTTCCCTTTTGTTCCCACCCTGTTGTGCTCTTGTTGTCATTCTTATGACCTGACTGCTGCAAACACCTGATTTTGCTGTTTTCGTGGGGTTTCATGGGAGACTATTATCAGGGACTGGAGAATTATCTTACCCACCTCTGTTTAACTCTTGCTTTGTAGTTTTTAGTTTAAATTAGAGGAAAAAAAGATGGGGCATAACCTAATAATATTCATGTAAATACTTGGCAAATATTGCTCAACCCTTTATGTGCAAAGATGCACATAAAAACCAATGTGTAACATTTGCTCTTGTTTGCAAAGCTCTGCTGGTACCAAGAAGATCAGAAACAAAAGCAACCAAGGGCAGGGAATAGAGTGAGGACAGTCCTGGTGAAAAATCCATAGTACTAGAAGAAAGCATGATGACAAGCCCTCCTAACTGGTTGCACTGGAGAAAGCGCTGTCACTCTTCTTTCCAGATAATCAGAAATCAGTTTTTCCTTTCCTTGTTCTTCTGTTCCTCTCTCCCATTTTTCCTTTTTTTTTTTTTTTTTCCCCTAAAAGAACTTGGACTGTTGAAGTCTGTATGCTATAAGCTATAAACTAGAGAACCCAACAGTAAATCTTTCTGTGTTTAAACCTGTCTCAGCGTTCTTCATGAATCCCTATCATTCAGAAACTGCCTCATAAGTGACTGGCTGATCAATTTTAGAAGTGATGTCAGCAAGCACTATTTATCTTCTTGACACTAAGCTGAGACACTGGAATAGCCTGTCTGGAAGAAGCAGCCATATTTATTAGATATCCTCATCACAACACGAAGGAAGAGGCCGAGCTAAGAGACATGGCTGCATGCTCACTAGCAAAAAAAAAAATTCCAAAAATGTGATAGGGAAGAAAAGTTTCTAAATATGTTCAATATATTGTTACCAGATATTCAGAAATATATGGAAAACATGAAATTAATTGTTTTAAATCTGGTGTGATCCTTGTTCACGTAGAATATTTTATAATGTACTACTGCATGCTGTCGTAACACCTTTGAAAATGCTTCAAACTGCACAGCTGCTACCAACTGCAAAAGAACATAATAATGAAGTAAAATGATAGAAATAGAAATATAAATTCAGACAAACCCAGAAAGAGCAGGGACAAATTCAGTCACTGGATGTGAACAAGTAGAGGGTAAAAAGGAAGAAGATTCCCATCTATAAAGATAAGAAAAGATAAAAGACCCATGGAAATTATCACAACTCTATTTTATACAGATTCAGAGTCTGAATTTATTTTTAAAAAAAGAATCAGGGAGAGAAGTAAGAATAAAGGCAAAGGAAAGAGGAGGAGGAGGACCTGTTCCACATGAAGAAAGAGATAGGATGTGTTATGAAAACCTTCAGAGTCAGACAGAAGCGAAGGGGAAGGAATGAGAGCTTTTGGAGAGAGATGAAAGACAGAAACAGCTAAAGATTAACACAGAAGTTCTTTCCTGGAACTGGGTTTTAAATTTTTCTTTTGCAACTGTATTTCTGAGCTCCTGATCAAGACCCTGCCCTGTAATTCAATTCACATTAAACTGTGTGGGGTGGTTTGTTTTTTAAAATTTGCTCAGAAATATAAGGATCCCACAGGCTGAAAAATAATAAACGCTCATCCACAGAAGGTTCAGGAAAGTAACAAAATATTTTCCACCAGTTCTGAGGTAGAAGTGTAGGAAAACTGAGCCCTTCTCTTTTGCAAAAAATGAATGGAGAAAAAGGTTCCTAAGTAACAGAGAGATGCCATCTGCAACAGCCCTATATAAAACAGGGGCCTAACTGTCTGAATGGCAAGAAATTTGGATTTCTTGACTTAGAAAGCCTCCGTTTCTTATTTCATATTTCTTACTTTACACATTACTGCTAATAATATTGAATGTCAATGTTCAGGAGGGTTATGCAACCGATGTGTGTAAGCAACATACATATCCAGTTTTCTGAAGACAAACTAGAAGAGCAGACATGGAAATATAGAATTCATGTAAATTAGGTCCCTTTTAAGAGTGGGAAATTAGGGAATTTCATTCCAGTGTCTATCTGGAATGCTGTCTATCTCATTTACAAATGACCAGCTCAACACGAAGCTACTCATAAAGGTAATGAAACAACATGAAGGCAAGGGCATGGAAGTCTCTATTACCTCTGCAGATGTAGATAACAGAGTTACCTATCAAATCAAGATGTGCAACTTGGCTTCTGTTGAACAGCACATGAGAATTCGGTTTCCTGGAGTAAATTTCCAGGAAATGACCACTATCTTATCAGTTAATTCTCCTCAACTAGACTGGATTCCCCTCAGCAAGGAGAATGAGAAGATCCTTCTGCTTTGGAAGAAAAACAACCTTGGAGCTTCTACTATACATTAAGCAAGGTCACATATAACATAGTGATCTTTCATGAGTGATGGTCTTTGCATTTATAATGCAGCTGATAACATTATAGCAATTTACATAATTTGGGGTTTCAATCTTTTTCCTTAACTTCCTCAAAGTCAGTCAGGGAATATTAAACTTTTACTTTTGTTTAATCTATACTCATCTATGTGTTGTCTCTCCCAGTTTAATTTGGTATTTTTTGAAAGATAATTTTTTTACAAAATTAAAATTAAAGTCTTGTCCAGTGCTGAACACCATTGGCTCAGATTAAATAGCTAATATTGGTTATTGTCAAAGACTGAAAAATTAAAACATTGCAGCCATGATGTATTTATGAAGGTTGCCTTTAAAATTTTTTACTTCATGATGAAACTGAAATGCCACATTAGTGGAAGAAATCTGGATGTGTACTGGCCTACATCTGTCTGCTCACACAGTCAGCTGCAAGAATATTTTCAAAAACTAGCATTGTGTCAGTAGAGAGTAGAATGCTTTCATGACTCTGGCAAAGATCACTGCAGGGACCGCTTTGGTATACCAAGCTGGAGAGAGGCTGCTGTGATAAAGTATCATAGTTAGAATTAAAGAGGACCATCACAGAAAAAAGTTAATATGAAAATGACATGAAACTATTTAAGGAGAGAGAGAAAAGAACAGAAGGAGTGCACACAGAGCTATCATATCAAGGACTTAATTATCGAACTATTCAGAAACTTTCTTTCCAGAGTGCTGTGCCCTACAGCCAAAGGAATTATAAAAGGAAGTGCGATAAGGGATAGAAATGAGATTTTCATTGTCTGAAACTTCAAATATTTCCATTAAACAAAGTCAAAGAAGACCTTAGAGCCCAAGATAGAGGAAAAGTTGCTTAACATTACAGGAGAACTTGCAGGATAAAATTATCAAAATATTTTGGCCCTTCCAGCATAAAGGCTGGAATAAGGAAACATGACATTAGGGCAGTGTATTAGAGAAATTAGTAAAGATTCAACATTATAAAAAGTAGCAATATGCAAATCTGAATCAGCAGTAAGGCCCCATGATCTGCAGTATGTGATCCACAGCTTTACTCAGATGAAATGCCACAGGTTATCTTTGTCCTCCAAATGGACCATAAGAGTCCTGAATAAAATCATACTTTTATTCTTCATTTGAAACTTTGATTTTCTCTGATTCTTTAATGTCTTCCAATCCTATAAAACACCTACAAGACAAAATGAATTCAGGTTTTTTTAAGTAATTCAACAGTAAGCCCGCTCCCTCCTCATTCTGCAAAACATAAATGTCATTTCAGCATAACATTCCTCTTTCCCCAGTTAGCTGATTCTGCCCAGTGGCAGACCCCACATCCTTACAGGAGTCTGGCTGCTGGAACTCAGGCACCAGGTGAGAGGCTCCCAGATGCCATGAGGCAGCCATGTCCAGGGTTGACCCCTGGCCCATGGGAGATACTTTTAGCTGAGGCTCCTGCCTTGGCCCCACCTGATCTACAGCTCCTTCTGCCCTGTAGATGAGCACCTGCCCACAGGTGCTGTTAGACCCAGATGCAGGAAAACATCCTGAGTCTTGGCCATTCTCAGAGAGGTCTCAGATCTGTCTCATCACCATGGACTGGCCAAGTGATCCAAATTGTCAGCTGATCCTGGTGGCCATCCTCAGCCTTTCCTGTTTCCTCTAAAACCTCAGGTGCTTTATTAAAACCTGTTTAATTATTTAACTTTGATTGTTCTTGAAATGTTCCTGAAATCTGACTTCTACAGCACCTTTCCTGCACCTGAACATTGCCTGTGGGGAATGCTCACTTCTTTTCCCTTGACTACATGAAAATCAGTCTGACAATCTTACACACAAATATCTAGACTTGGTCAAGAGAAATTTTCTTTCTTTCTTTCTTTCTTTCTTTCTTTCTTCTTTCTTTCTTTCTTTCTTTCTTTCTTTCTTTCTTTCTTTCTTT
>LTAT01000002.1:17707335-17789341 GCA_003286495.1 Chlorodrepanis virens | reverse complement strand
GTGGAAATGAATGAAAACATTCTTCAAGCTATGACTGAAGTGCTTTGTTAAAGTTCCTTTTCATTATTTAATTTCTTGATGAAGTAAATACAGATTCAATACAAAAATAGGTGATGTTGAAACGCAAAGATAAGAGTAAATGGTGGTGAAACATTTATGTCAATTATAACTTCTCAAATTAATGTGAGGTTATGAAGTAAAACATGTAAGTCATCTCTTCCTTTTGGATCTTGTGTATGCATCACAAAGGAAAAAGGAGCCACTATGAATTTTCATATAGGACATTAAGACAACTCAGATGTAAAATGCCTCATTTCTCCCTTTTTATTTAGCAGCAAAGCTACACGTGGAATAAAAACCTTCTGCATACAGTGAAACAAAACCTGAATAGAGGACTGTATTTTAGACAGGAAAAAAATTGTTATAAAAAAATACTGGGCATGTTAACTGGACCTGGGTCACGCACAACTAAAAGACTTTATGTTCTTTTGTTACATCATGGTAATATTACAAGAAGAATATGAAGGTAAAACTGTATTGAAATACAAATGTGTACTAAGCAAAAGTTTCCTGTTTCAAATAGTGATCTGTAGAAGTTACCTAGAGGGGGAGAAATAAAGATTCAAGATTAAACACATGAATGTAACAAGTTTTAAATACCCTTTCCTGCTGGGGAGAAATTGCTATTAAAAAGTAGAATATGGCCCATTGATCCATTAATCTTTGTCAAGACAAAATCTTTTCTGTCCCACTGAAAAAAATTGTCCACCAAAGGTAATTATTTCCTGGTTTTGGAGTACCACAACAGCAATTCTAATCGCTCATATATAGCAGATTTGTGATCTTCATGTTGTGACTTGTGGTGTCCCCCAGAGACCACTGTTGGGCCGAGTCCTGTTTTACATCTTTATCAATGATCTTTGTGAGGGGATTGAGTCAACCATAAATAATTTTGTGGATGACACCAGATGTGTCGGAGTGTTGATCTGCTGGAGGGGAGGAGGGTCTGCAGAAGGACCTGGATGGGCTGGATCAATGAGCCAAATCCAACAATATGAGATTTAACAAGGCCAGGTGCTGGGTTCTGCCCTTTGGGCACAACAACCCCTTGCAGAGCTACAGACTAGGGACAGAGTGATGGGAAGAGGCACAGCAGGAAAGGACCTGGGGGTGCTGGTTGACATCTGGATGAACATGAAAAAGCAGGGCACCCAGGTGGCCAAGAAAGCCAATGTCATCCTGGCCTTTATCAGCCATAGCGGGGCCAGCAGGATCAGGGCCCTGATTGTGCCCTGCACTCGGCACTGGCGAGGCCAAACCTCGAGTGCTGTGGCCATTTCTGGGCCCCTCAGTTCAGGGAGGAAATTGAGGAGCTGGAATGGGTTCAGAGAAAGGTGAAAAACCTGGTGAAGGGTCTGGAGCACAAGTCCTGCAAGGAGTGGCTGAGAGAGCTGGGGTTGTTTAGCCTGGAGGAGATTTGGAGGTGACCTATCACTCTACAGCTGGCTGAAAGAAGGTTGTAACCAGGTGGGGTTGGCATTTTCTCACAGATAACAAGTAATAGGACAAGAGGAAATAACTCCAACCTGCTTCAGGGGAGGTTTAAGTTGGACATTAGAAAGAATTTCTTAATGGAAGGGGTGATTAAGGGCAGAATGAGCTGCCAAGGGAGGGGGTGGAGTCACCACCCTGAAGGGGTTTAACGTGACCGTGATGTAAAAAAAAAATTAAGGTCTTTCTGTTGTTTGTAACCGAGATCCAGTTAACATGTCCAATATTTTTTCACTGTAATATATTTTGCTGTCTGGAATGCAGTGCTCACCATCCCTAGATGTGGTACTTAGTGCTATGATCTAGTAGACATGGTGGTGTTTGGTCATAGGTTGGACTTTAGGATGTCAGGGGTAATAGACTGTGTTTGGCCAAAAACCGGGTTGTATGATGTCAGAGGTGTTTTCCAGTATAATTGATTCTGTAATCTTCTCTGCTTTGGCAGTATCTAGAACCCAATTTTAGATATCAGCTGACTTCAATGATTATTATTAACTGATAGTTTAATTCAATCATATTTTGAAAGACTGCCTTTTCAACATACTTAACAAGATCATTATCAAAAGACATTTCTCCACAGGATAAGTGCAATAATTTTTTCTTTTTAAATAAAAAAATCAGTTCTTTTTGATTGTTTATTTAGTTTTATTTTCTTCCCTGATTAATTTTTTCGATTTTTTTCTAATTGATTTTATTTTTTTATTTCAGCAGTAACTGCTACTGAAATTTTCTAAGTACCTAAAAAAGAAGAAAACAGTTATGAAACGTACAGTAATTCTTCAAGTGGCTGTTTAATGTTATAAATCCATTTAACTTTATACTATATTGTAAACTGTCTAGGCTTGCTAATGATTACATGCAGCAAGTGCCATGAAAGCCTCAGTCTATTTATGAATCCATTTGGCAATCAGAACATTCAGATAAGCAAGAAAAAAAACAATAAGCAAATATCTCTCAAAAATTACTTCCTTTCTTCCTTCTCCTACCATCTCTTTTTTTTCCTTCCTAGAGAAATGACACTGTCTCCATACACATCCTGCAGACAAAAGGATTTGACATCTTCACACCTTAAAGTCTAATTAGCTTTGGGTAATTACAATCCCTGCATAATAGATAAAATATTCTAAAAATGCAAACTAAAACACATTTTTCTGTATAATTACAATGGCTGTAATGAATGAAGACAAATGATAAGAAAAAGAGAAACAGGATCTCATTCACAACAAGCTAGTTCCTAGGGAATATTAGTGATTCAAGAAGAAATAAAATAATGCACTTGAATTCTTATCCACTGAGCACAATTATGCATTCTATTTTCTTTGCCAGAAGACTGCCTAGAACTGGCTGTACAAGATTCCTCTGAAGACTAGCACAACAAAGCACAGACAAAGAGAGCATTTTAGCAAAGTCCAAACTGTCAAATTCAGTGTAAGCTGAGAAAAAAACCAAAATAAGCACAAGGAAAAAATTATCATGTTCTTAATAATGGGAGAGTAAATAAGAATGCATCCTTTACAACTATAGAGAGAACCATGCCATGTAAATTATTTAAAGTTTAGAGGAAAAATAGAAGCTTGAATAATCCCACCTTTAGCACATTTTTATTCAGACTGGGTAGAAAAACACCACCACTACATAAAGAAATGTTTTGTAGTAGATCAATGGCTTATGCTCAACTGTTAACTGTTTCAGGAGGAAAAAACTCTTCTTTGTTGAAATAAGAGTACAATGCATTTAGTCTCTACAAGTATTAAGGACTGAAAATGACCATCAACGAGTGTGGGAGAACATATCCAACGCCTTTAAATGGTGCTAGGCTTCAGTGCAGATTTAATACAGTACAAATAAAAATTCTGAATTTCTGTTTTTCACATTGCTTCTTAGGTTTTGAAATTTTGCCCATGAAAATACTGTATCGAGATGCATCCTTAGAGGAAGAGGTTGGAAAAGTCTCTATTCTTTGGTTTAATTCCATGTCTCAGAACTCTCCTTCAGCTGGAAATCCTGTACTCAGATGTGACTGCTGAATATACTGTTACCATGCTGGCACATAAATATTTGGCAGCAACACACAATGAAAGACATTAGCAGCAATCCATTTTTATATCAGATGGCAAAATATCCCAATCACGTGGTCCTAAAAAGTAGGTAATTCCCCCATTAGTACTGCACCAGACATTTCAGAGAAGAACTGAGACTCTGATGTTTAATCTTTGAAAATCTGCTTAAAATTAAGAGCAGGTTTTGCACTGTTGACTTGCAGTAAAGGAATGTATATAAACTGTACACACTAGACCACTTTAGAGAAGGAAAAAATAGGCTGAAGACTCTAGCAAAATCTTTAAAAAGAAGAGAAATCTTGTTAACTCTACAATGAAGGGAATTGTTAATTAAAAAAAGGGGGAAATTGGTTAAAAAAAATTGAATTTCACTACAAAAAAATGGCTTATATGTTGTTTATGTAATGAGATGGCACAAACTCTACTTTTTTGCAAAGAAGTAGAAATGAAGATGTGAGCATATAACAAATTAATATGCAGTCTTTTGTTTTTTTCTGAAACATTTAGATCTGGACTAATAATAATTATGCTGTTAAGATTTCAATTATACTAACATTAATTTTTTGGTTTTGCACATCTATCTATAGAGCTTTTTATACATAATCTTTGCTTTACATGCCCATATAGATACTTCTGTCTGTCCATATGCTATGCTTTCTTTTTGCCCATAAACAAGATTTTGACTATAAAAAATACACAAGTTCATTTGCAATTAGATATTGCTGAAGTATAATTAAAAATCTGTGCCAGCTGGATACAGCAGTTGCTTTGATTTTTAATAGTGTCTGGTAGCAAAGAAGTTTCTTATTTGCTCTAGCTTTATAATCTGTGTAGCCCGCACTTGGTTTATAGCCAAGTAACTATGATGTGGCTATTGAGCAATACTTGTAATTATTTTTTCTTGCTATAATATTGAAGAATTGTAAACATGGGCTTAGGATTCATTGAATACATACATTGCAAAGACATAACAAAATTATTCTTTCCCAAGAGAATTCACAAAACAAATCAGGAGATAGATTCAGGGATGCAGGAAATCAAGAGAGTACTAGGCTAACAATGCCAGTAGTGGTCAGTAAGACAGAAAATATCTTGCTGCGGATGCTTAGCAGGATATCCAACTGATGCATTAGGAGAGTGATATTTGGTGTAGTATGCTGGATAGCTGCCTTAGAAACACAATCTATTTTTCAGTGTTAGGGGAAGAAATTCATTGATTCCAAATACAAACTGTTTGAGAGCCTAGATGCTTCTCTGCCAAATCTCTGTGTTAGTAAGGTCACAGACAAAAAGAGGTAAAATTCAGACCAAATTGCAGCAAAGAAAGATCCAATTTGAAAATGGCACTAGCTTATTGAGTGCACTATTAGATAGCTTAGTGCTTTCTTCACCCTAAAAGAAAGGATGGAGAAATTATTTCTAAACATATTGGGCTTTGGTTACATCTGAATGTTTGCATTATTTTTCTTTATACTTTTTCCAATACATAGACTTATCACAGAGTGACAAAATCTCTTTTGTTGCAGCATAAGTGGAGATGATTTCAAATGTCAAAATGTCAAAGAACATTTGAATGTTTTTACAATATGTTACCAAGTCCTTGTTTTGTTTGCAATGGTTAAGAAGCATCTGATGCTTGCAATTAAATGGCTGAAAACCATAAATGTCTTGACTTTTGCTCCTTTCATAAAGAGGAATGTGGACATAAGGAATTAGAGAGCAAATATTCTCCCAACAATTTATATGTCAAGCAAGAAGATCCCAAAGTGTATAATCTGATAATTTAGAATAGGTTAAGTATCAGGGATTTTTTTATTCTAAAGTGGAAGGCGGAAAATGTCAGAGAAGGTCCTTCTTGATACATATATCTGTAAAAGTTAAAGGACTGATTCACAATTCAGACAATCTTACAATAGATTCGTATGAAATCTAGAAAATCTCTATCCAGAAATTAATCTATTTCCCTAGCAAAAAGAGTATTTAATTAAACATGGGTATCTAACTAAATCAGTACTGATTGTTTCTGGTGTCAGATATCCTATCTATTCCCTCTGCAGGCTAACACCTGAATAAAAACATCCAGTTGGAAGTTAAAGGTTCTAGTTTATATTAAGCTTTGTTCTAAATACCGTAGGAGGTAATTTCTTTCCTTTCAAAGATATTAAATATCTCTCACAGTAGTTACATAACATCAAAGATACAAACATTTTAACAATCCAGTGCGATTTCTGAAAAGGAGACTCTTATAGGAGATGGATATACACTGCAGAATTCATTTCTGGAAAAACAAAAGTGAGGAGAACACTGTCCCATTGGAAAAAGGTAAAATATATTTGATGCAATTTTATGCTTTCAGACAAGTGCATACAACTCTGGAACTGATCCATTCATTCAGATGCAAAATAATGAATTCCATAAAATATATATATAGGAGATATAAACATGCTATTTTAAGAGGCTAGAAAAGAAGAATGGAAGATGGGAAAGTGCAGGACAGAGGGACACTATTATATGCTTCCTGATGTTTATAGAGCGTAACACCAGGAGCATGTAAGTGTTAAACAGACAAAATTCTTCCTAAAAATGGTTTCCAGGTTTTCCTTCATAAGATTTTTTTCCTTAATTTTGTACTTCTGGAAAGAATAGATGTACTTAGCATCAAAAAATGTCTGAAGAGTAAAGATTTGTTGAAGTCTAAGCTCTATCTTTGGTTGAGTTTGTTTGTTTTGTCTTCTTTCTGTTGATTTTCCAGGAAAAAAATCTGCTCTATGTACTTAAAATTGCTGTTATTAAAACTAGCTCTCAGCTCTTCTCACAGTACTTTACAATGGAAAGACAATTCAGTGAGTGGTGGAAATTAAACATTTTTTTTGCACAAGCTTTAGAGCTCATCTCCCAAATAGTCTGTATCACATTTCCAAACATTTCCAAACATCTACTGAGACATGAGGAACAAAACCAAACAGAACAGAAAGGCCAAGAGAGCTGAAAGAAAAAAGCACTACAAAGAGAATTATAAAAATCTATAGAACTTCATTTATTTGTTTTTGTGTTCTAAAAGTACTTTCAAGACACTTGAAAATGAAATAAAAAAGGATTTGTAGAAGGAAATTTACAGAATTACTATAACTTAATACTTGGAAATTTCCTCTCTGGAGATAAGAATTAAACCTGGAATATATAATCAGAATAGAAAGCAGAAAATGCAAAAGGAAGCAGAGCTTCTGAAAGCCAATAAGAGAACAGATATACCAATAACTTGGTGGGTAGAATGAGATAAATACGACTGAGAAAAAAAGAAAAGATAAAAAAGACAACAGTGTCCCTGCAGGTAGATCACGAACCAATACATTTTTCTTTTATTGAAAGAATTAGTTACAATTCCATCAGAATTCTTAAAGTATATGAACTTATATCACGCTCACAAGAACATCATGAACCCATGAAAGGTGGGCCAGGATTCCACAGACAGCACTCTGTGACAAACTATTTCTTTAATCCTGGATTTACTTGACAGATCTGCATCTACTGATACTTTACTCTCATCCAGTAAAAACTAGCTGCATTTCACCTTAAAACCTTTACTTGTAGAGAAACCAGTAACAAAAAATATCTTAGGGCTATTCCTGAATTTTCCATCATTGAGAGAAACAACAACAAAAGCTAGAAAAGAGCCTAAAATAATGAGTATACAGACATTTACCAAGCTTCTGTGTCAAAAGCAAGCAGCAGGTCACTATTAAAACTCAATGAATTCATCTAGTCCTAAGCAACATTGAAAGGCCTCTTCTAGTACCAAGTGGGCAAGTTAAGAGGAAATGGGAAGAAAAAACTAACAATAAAAGGTGGTTTTGTTGCTTTATTTATTTATTTTTCATTGAATTCATCACTATTCAATGCAACTTAGAAAAGCACTGCCAGCTGGATGCTAATTACATTCAACTGAACCTAGTTATTCAAAACTCCTTAATAAGCAAGGACTCAATTGCTGTTAAAGACAGACAAGTGGATTGGGCTGAAAAGTGGATAAAAGATTTTAAATCTAGATTGGTGTTAACCTACAGGTGTGATACTTTGTTGCTCTTTTTTCTCCTTCTGTTTGTGCTGTTAAAACCATGTTTCGATAATTAATTTCACGAACAAAAAAAAAATATAGTCATGGGATTTCCTTTATAGACTCAGATTTAGCTAGTGATTTAACTTGTGATGTGAAATAGGAATATTAAAAGCAGCGTCCTACAGCAGTTGTGGGCCTCCCTCTAGCCCAGGTGCTGGAGCCCAGCCTGGGGACCAAGGTTCTTTTCCCAGGTTAAGAGATGTATCTGTCACTTTCCTGTGGACAGGTTCATCCAGAAAGGAAGCTGAATATCCCAGAGATGTAGACACATGGACAGAGTATGGGTAAAGTGGGAAGTTTCCACAGTGGCATCATCTGCTCCAACCTCCCTGCTCAGTGGGGGAATGAGGGAGTAAAATTGAGCCTAGAAAATAGAGGGTGAGTAGAAGAGAAGATTATTTTAATTTTGTTTGTTTGTTTGTTTCTCACTAGTGAAATCTATTTTAGCCGGCAATAAACTAATTTTCCCGAGCTCAGTTTGCCTTACCTGTGAAGGTATTTGATAATTAAAATCTTTGTCCTTTCCTTTACCCATGAGCTTTTTCCATCATATTTTCTTCCTGTATCTTCTTGAGGAAAAGGAGTGAGGGAATGGGTGGGTGTGCATATGGCAGCCAGACAAGGGACACACCACAGTCATTAGGATCCTCCGGGCCTGGAACAAAGTATAACGCCCTGCACAGCTGGCACGACCTCTTAGCTGAGATTTGTGCAGGAATCTCAATTAGGGCACTCACTTCAGTCCTTTCCACTTGGGTTACTTCATAATCCTGTGGTAATCCAGATGGTTTTTGTTCCAAACAAGCATCTAGTCAGGAAACTTTTAAGAATAAAAGCAGAGCTTACCAAGAGTTAAATGAATGTTCTGAAATTATTCAGTCACCTATAAAATTTGACTGGTGATTAAATTTTGTAGGAGAAGTGTTTACAACTTTGACTTTAGTTAAAATCTGAGCTACAAGTTGTTGACATAATACTCTAAAAAGGCATTGAAAATAGATTTGGAGTACGACCTTGAGACTGGAGTGGCTCATCATGTCAGCCTACCAATTTTCTGAATAGGATAGGTATAATCTGGAAAGAGCACAAAGATAATTGCACACCCAAGTGTGACCCACGCCACAGAAAATGTGCACACCCTCTAACAAAACTTAGTTCCTTAATGTCACTTGAAATCTGCCATGATGCTTGTAGATAAAGACTGACAGAGTTTCTGAAGTCCTTTTGTGAAAGATAGTCACTGTAAAAAGGAGAAAGCAACTAAAAAAACATCACAACAACCCCAAGATTTTTCTTGTCCAGTATATGAGAAAAATGCTTCTTGATTACAGATCTGGGGATCTAGGAAGATTTTTTGAGTTAACTCTCTACGCAAGCACAGCCTCACACAATTTTTACACAGTCAGATATGACTGTTTTCAGTGACCCTTCCCAACTAGTGTGTGATAGCTCTGCTGTATCATGTTTTTCAAGCCTTCCTTCCATCAACTGTGCAGTGTGCTCTGTACTGCTTCATCTCATAAATATTAATGTTCCTACGTTCTTTGATGCCAAGCTGTATAAGGCTGCACTTTTAGAATCATGTAAGAAAAGCATTGCTCTTCAAGAATTTAGTTTCAGGATAGAGGTATGTTTGAAGCAATATAATGAGATCCAAGAAAGGTAATCTGATGGCTGATAGTATCCAGGCCCCATAATGCTTTTTTCATGTCTGGAAACCTGAGCTCACTTGAAATTGGAATGCTGATTTCACAGTTCAGCAAAAAAGGATATGCAAATCCTGGTAATAACTGTTGCAGTAGAGAATTGACACATTCTCCTAGTCTGTTAAATACTTTTGGAGTAGAAGGGGAGGCAAAATCAACGCAGGCTGCACAAAGACCATAAAGTTTATCTTAAATTGTTCTGGAAATGAAAAAGTAAAGTATTAGCAGCTGTAGTCATCTTTGAGATATTTATTATTAAAGTGCATAAAAGATAAAAAAAGCAAATGTAGTATTAATTAAGTAATATGATTTTACAGATTTAAAATATTTTATGAAGACTCTTAATTAGAAGTAGAGTTAAGCCTGCACTGAGACTTGTCTGAATTGCCAGCAATGCAAGGAGCTGGCTTCAGCAGCAGCCAGATATGTTTGGACCACAGAGCCTTTTTTCAGAGCTGAGGAAAGTGAGGAGCAACTTGACTTGAGGAAGCAGAGCCAGGCCTAGGAAAAGCAGTCTTAATTACATTTCAAATATTTTACTCCATTACCATAAGCTCTAAATATATTCAGTAATGCTAACACTCAGCCAGAGGCTGATTACTTGAGGAAGGATGGAGGAGCTGTTTGCTGTTACCTTGAAGAGCTGTCTTCATCACAGCAGACAAGAGCAGCATGTGGTCCATCACATTCTCTCCTTGGATCGATTATGAATGTCCATACTACTTTCTTCCTATGTGCTATAAGGTTGATGTTTTATACTTTGGACTCCAGGTAGCAAAAGAGAATCTCTCTAAATTTACTGAAGTTTTGTGATAGTTCACTGAGAGGTTCACACTAGAAAGTGAAATTCAATAAACAATCAGATGTAAGGCACTCCTTTCTCCCAAGTATACCTCCACACTACTACACTAGGCTACTCTTTGTGCAATAGGCAAAGATGTTTTTATGAATATTTCCAATCTATATGTTTCAGAAAATAAAGGGTTTGGCTTTTTTTTTCCACCTTCAGATCTAGAGAAAGTTTCCATGCAGGAAGGAAGGAAGATACATGCTGGTGAGCCGTTTGCTATTCGTCTTCCATTCTATTTTTAGAGAAGACCTTAATACTGGCCTTCTCAAAGGAAACAACCAAAAAGATAGGAAAACCAACAACATGGGAATGAGAAGGTAAAATCTCTGTTATCCAGATCTGAATTTTACACTCTTTGCTATTCTCCTTGAAAAATGCTTTAGTCACTCTACTCTCACAGCCAGAAACATGGTGACTAAGTCAGCATCATACCTGAGTAATTGCATAGAAGGCAAGATTTTAATAATGGATTGACAAATTAACTAGTTTTTACTATTAGCATTCGAATACTAATTCTTCATCTCCACTAGATTTGTTAAAAAAAAAGAACATTACAAAATGTAATTTCAGTGGCTTGAAAATCCATTATTTTAAATAGATCTTTTATCTGTTAAGCAGTGAAAATAGAGAGAAAAAGCAAAGACAGGAGAGATTCAGGCTAGTTGTTACCATGTTCTACAAAACACTGCATGGGGCGACTCTATAGAAAGCAGGTTCCCTGTGGGGTTTGCTAGATCAATTTTTTGGAGCAGACAACCTCTGCCTTCTCAATTCAACTTTTCCAAGCTGCTCCAAATCTGATTCCTCCTTAAAGCTCCTTTTCATCATGTCTTTCCTTTGTACATTGCTGACTTCGTGAGCGTGCAAATGGCAGTCACTGCATGTATAGCACAGTGGGTTTCAGCGAAATATGAGCAACAATGTCTGTATTCTCTGTACTCTCATTGTGTCTCCTTTGCCAGTGAAAGAAAAGAATCTGGAGTAAAACCAGAGGCTATTTTCATTTTGAACTACTTTGGTAAGACAATATTTTTTCAAAAAGTATTTAGTATTCTGCAGTCATACTACCGCCTCCGAAAAACACAACAGTACTTCAAGTAACCTCCAGGCTAAATAAAGTTTTGCCAAGGTTATGGCCTTTAATGAGATCCCTGGATGTCCTACAAAAGTTATTGAATATATTGAAATGTATGCCTTACCTAAAATCATAAATACTTTACTATAAAGTAGAATCTATTTTCTTAAACTGCAAGGAAGGAAGTTAATTGAGATCACTTTAATATTTCTCTGGTGCAGCACTCAATTTTTTAGATTATACCATCTTTTCTATGATATTAAAGATCAAAAAATAAAGACATGCATCTGGGTATACAGATAACCTTTTTTTATGAAAAGGCAATGCCTGAGGTGAGAAAATAAATCTCTACAGTAAGCCATGAATTTTAACCTTTTTATTACTATTAATAAGTATTATTAATATTAGCATTTCATAAATATTTGAAAATAAGGAAACATGCTATAAAGCAAAATGCTTTTTAGTGGGCCATTAAAATCTTTATAATGCATCAGGAAATGCAACAGATTTTTATGGCTTATACTTCATAAATTTTTTTTGAGTTCTTGAAATGTAGAATTATTAATTAAAATGAATGTCTGAAATGAAATGTCTGAAAACTGAAAATCTATCTTGACAGTTAAGTGGTTTCTGGAAAAGCTATTTATGTTGCCAACACTCCTGAAGTCTCAGGGAAACTCCTAGATTTCATTTCTAGCTGTAAGATAGTAAGAAGATAATAAATTTACAATTCTAAGAATTGGTTTTCTGAAAATTAATATTTCCTGTCATAAGAAACATCACAAGTTCTGAATATCAGTCAGTACAAAATAGATGATCAAATGAAAACTAGATTAATGAATATGTAGAAATCACTTATTAATGATGGTGAAAATAATAAGTGGTCACATCTAAACTCTGGAGAAATTACATTGAACTAAAAGTTACATTAGAGCTTCAGTGCTTGATGTCCCAGGCAGACTTTATTTTTTCTAATAGAAAGTTTTGGGTTTTTTTTTTTCTCCTTTTACTTAGGTTTCATTTTGTGGGATCCTTTGTGTCCAAATTTTCTTGCAGTGGCCAAGGGCTTGGAGTCTAGAGCTGTCTGGGCACGTCTAGATTGCTGCTCTGTACCATGCATATCCTTGTTGGGCTTTGGTGGGGAGAAAATGCAAACACATTTTGGTTTTGTCTTGGTGGTCACATGGAGCTTGGTCAGAAATGTGACCACCTTTTTGTGTGTGAATCACCCTCTCTTTTGTATACTTTTGTCACTAATATTGTTTCTGTTACTGGTTGTTTCTTGTCTCATTGCTGTTATCAAGCAAATTTTTCCTAACTAGAAACTCTGCTTTTTTCTTGCTCTCACCAGAGGGGGTAGGAGGAGGAAAGAGGCTGAGTGGGATTTAATTTCCAGCTGAGTTTAAACCATAACACTGATATTTGATTTTTTTTCTACTAACTATTAGCAGTAATCCAAATGTGGCTTGTAAAACATACACTATAAAATGTTATTTTCCACTTTATTGTCAAATGCCCCAAACAGAATATTTTAGTTCATAACTTCAAAACATGCAGTGCTGCCAAATTTTCTGCTGCCAGCATATACAGGAAAATTTTTCATCATTTTCGCTTCTTCCTCCAGGGATGCTGAACATGTCCAAAAAATCAAGTTTCTAAACATTATCATTTTCACTGAGATGTGTCATAAAAAGCAACAATGGAGATGTATCAGAGTGGTAACTTCCTTTAGTTTAACAAGTTACAAAGTTGTATTGAAAATAATACCCATACTCCTAAGTTTTATAAATCACAGAATTAGAAATGGTCACTATCCTGTTACTTTATTGTATGTTCTTTCCAGATAGTTTGCCAACTAATTATAAGATTTTTCAGTAGTTTTTCTGGCTGAGGAGGCAATGCTAATTTCCTCTTCTGTGATAAAGGTAACTAAAATTGAGAAAAAGGCAAATAAATACTCTTAAATGATCTGGGAAAATGGGAATTTTGTTCATATCTACTGCTGCAATCAATAGATATTGGGGATGTGAGGTTTATAAACCCCAGAAGAATTATACTCTTTTATTGTTGTCTTTTAATTTCTGTGAAGTTTTGCTGTATCACAGAGGAAGAATAGTGGAAAACGTGCAATGGGGAGGTGTGTATTAGGGTGATGTGGGTGGGGGATTTTTATCTTGTATCCAAATTTTAAAAATTATGTTTATTCCAACATTGTTATTTAAACCTCTTTTAAAAATAAAAGACGACACCAAAAAAGGAAATGAAAAAACCCACAATCATACAAAAAAACCCTCAGGATTTCTCATTTGATCAGAAAAACCAAGAAGCAAAGTGCTTCCCTTTCCTGACTCCATTGAAAAGAACTGCCCTGCCTTTTACTTTTAAATTTATTTGCTCCATAGGATTTGCTTTAGGATGGAGAAAACTCAGATGTGGAACCTGTCAAATAACATACAGAGAAAAGAGAAAACTGTGAAAATCTTTATTTTTGTTTATTTGTGTACTATAATGCTTCCTAATTTATCTAAAGGACTTCCAAAAAGAAAATTAAAACAGGAGCCATGGGTACTGTATATATTTTCTACTGCAATTTTTTCTGAGACCTACCTTTCTGAAAGCTTATTGTCTGTTTCACTTATCAGTTTCCAAACCAGAGGAAGTTCAGATTTCTCTGACATTTAGAGAGTTAATTCACTTCATGTGTGTTTATTTGTTAAAAGAATCATTTTTTTTAATCTCTCAGAGACAAAATTGTTTCCTTAGATAAAGGTTTTTCTACATTTGCTTTTTGAAAAATGTTTGGAACTCTAAATGATATTACCCATACTTTCTATATTTTTTCTTATCTATTTATTTTTAGCAGCATTTATAATGCAGTATGCTTTTCCAAGCTTCACAACTTGGTCCTGCATTAAGTTAAAACCTTAATAAAAACCACTCCTTTATGTAAATATAAGGCTTTCTTTCTTACTTACACAACTGAGGAAGAGGCCAGGTCTCATTAGACTTGCAAGGTGAATGGATCTTCAACATCTTCTGCACTTCTTCCCAGCCCAGCTCCTGCTAGAGCTCTCTGCTAGCTGCTCTCATTTTCCTCTTTTCTTGTGTAAAGGTAACTTGCACTGATCAATTTCTTAGTTGTACTATCAGGGTTAATAGAAAAATACAGAAAAACATCACAAAAAAACCTCCACTATCATCTCCCCTGTTCTCATATTTAGAAGGGAAGGGGACAGGAATGAAAATGCCACAATAATTGCCTTGATGTGTTCATTTAATTCTTTGGCCATAATTTGGATCTTGCAGTCACTAAAGTGTGCCCTCAAAGTAAAAAATATAAACAGGAAAATGAAATATATGCTTGAAGGATATCTTCCTGATGGATCTTTTTTTCTCATTTGTGAGAGCATTTGAAGGATAAGGAAAGTCAGAATGTTGTTTTTTGTACTAGAATTTCCTAAGGGATGGCCTACGTAGGAAAGTGCTCATAGGATTTATGCCCCTGTCTATTCAAAGAATAGGTTTCAGAAATGATATTTCAAAGTTGTAGATGACTGAAATAGTTGGTAAAGTTTATTCCTTGTTATTATTAATAAAGTGTTATTTACAACTCCATGAATAGATGAGTACAAGAGAAAAAAAGCCTTAAGGAGAGATTCTATGCATATGTAAATGAATGTATTTCTGTTGTCTTCAATGAGATTGGACTAATTTACACTAGTTGAGGAGTTGTTACATTAAAATTAACTGTAAAATATTACATTTACAAGTTTAATATGGGTAATACCGCTTCAGAGTTAAATTTTCTTCTTGTACATTAGCATAATTCCTATGTTCTTTAAGAGAGAAAAATTTTTGTTCTAGTTCCCAAATTTTTTCAATTTCAGAGCATATCTTACTATAGATGTATTTTTAGAATGATATTGAGGCTGAGTGGCTGAATTTAATTACATGATTACGTGCTAGGTCACTGTCTTCCTTTAGGATACAGGTATTTTCCTAGCTGGTTTACACTAGTAATTGTGAAGCTGCATATATTTTAAAAACTGACTGTTTTGTAACTTAAATTCTTCCTATCTGAGAGAAAGACAGAATGATGTTAAAACATAAACATTAATTTGGCTGATATTTTTGTGTCTACAGGGGCAAGATAATCTCTTTTCAATTGTTTTACAGATCACCATGGAAGTACTGTCTGTACTTTGGACAGTAGAGTATTGCACAAGAGATTTTTGATGTAGAAGAAAAGCTAATGGATTTTAAAAATGGACAGACATAGAAAGATGAGATATTAACACTAAATAATAATGCAGTCTTATGTGTACATTTGAAAACAGAGAGAAAGGCTAGGAACTTTATGTAAATTCACAGATTTAAAGTTTCCTGCCACATTTATATCCTAAGTGAGCCTGGGGTCACAAGGGTAGCCTTAGAGTTGGAGGATACTCTGAAATGCTAAACTGATTTTGTACGCTGAGGTTACCAAATAGAGTTCTAAAGTTTACAACACTTTTTGTAAATTATTGTTCCTTGCCTGTGGCTTTCAATCATTAAGATGGTTTGGGGAACAACTGAATTGTAATCTAGTTTTGAAAATTTTAGTAATAGAATTAAAATTCAGAATATATGCCTTGTGTTTAACTGACTATACCAATTGAGAAATAATGGCTTATAAACATTTTGCCAATGTAAATTAAAAAATACTTCACCAAAAGCAATTGTTTTGTGTGGGTAAAAAATTGCATAATCTTTACTCAAGTTGTGTTATATATTAATGTATAAAAACCAGAGAAAATTAAATTTGTGACACACTACACTCCTAGGCATCTTCTATTTGAAAACCCTTGTTCAAATTGCATGCTGTGCAGTTCCTCCAATGCCTCTGTACTCTCAGAAGAATGAGCAGGATAAATCAATAGATCAAAAAGGGAGAACACTTCTCTCCAGAGAGCAATTAATGATCATTTGCATAGTCTGTACAATTTAACTATGAAATAAAAGCCATGTGTCCTAACTGATGGTTGAATTTTGCTCTACCATTTCCCAGAGGAAATTATAGCAAAACAAGATTTAGCAGAAGAAGAGAGTCATGTGCATAGTTGCATTTCAGGGAAATCTCTAGTTTTCCGCATTTTATTAACAACAAACAAGTTTCTATTTGTATGTGGTTTTGATCTTTCCCTTCTTTGTTCTGGGTCAGTATTTTATCACTTTACAGATTTTTTGGATAGTGTTCTTCTGTGTAATCACCACTGTCCTCGTACTACTAGAGTTATTGTCACAGTAATCACTGTTTCTTGAATAGTTTTAATGTCTCAATCCCCTAGTTAGTTGCTATTTGACATCTCCCTACTTTACTCTCATCCCTTTTTCCTCCATCCCTCCCCTCCTTTATTGCTGAACTTTGTCTGTAACAACCTTGGCTTCACTGAACCACTGAGTATCTACAGAATGGTGCCTGCAAGGGAGGGCACAACCAGGACTGAGATCACTCATGCCTCTTGGCTTGTTGACTGGACCACAGATGCTCTGTGTTCATATTTCCTGATCAAGATCCAATTAAAACCTTATTATCTGTCATAAATCTTTGTCTCCATACAGCTTTCAATACTGTATTTCAGTGACATGCATTAGCATTCAAGCTTTAGCCAGTCTTTCATTTTTGTCAATTTATCCAAACATTCTTTTGTTAGGAGTTTTTTTTTTTTTTAACTCCAGGAGTTTGTCTAGTTTGCTTGTTTTTTTTTGCTATAGCCAAACGTTCAGAAGTTCTTTGAAAAATTGTTTTGGAGTATAACTCAGTTATTGTTAAGTAACATTGATAATTGTAGATTTTGGCAGATTTAAGAACAATGAAAATTTTATAGGAAAATACTGACTAGAGAGGATTTCATAAAAGTATCATAAATGAAAATTCTTTGGCTATGAAAACATGATAAATGTTTTGTAAATATTTAAATCCAAAGTGAATCCTTAGAGATACAAAAATTTTGACATTTATTTTCTGGAAATAAATGTTCAAAGTTAGGGTATTCATGCGTTTTCTACAAAATATATATTTTTAAGTGAGGATATGAATGTCTTATTAGTTTTCTGGAGTAGGAACTAGATTCCCTTGGTCAAACCAAAGACAGTGTTTATAGGACTGGCAGTTATTTCAGAAGACCACTAGGAGCTCAGAACCCTTCTGGGAAGGCAGCCGGAATGAATCAGCTTCCTCTATGGCATCCAGATATGCTTACCCATAGAAAATTAAAATCATTTTATATGTGATACTCTATGGTAATTCCTGCACAGACTGGAGATTCATAAATTGTAACACATAGAATGAATGAACATCATCAGGTATTCTCTTTAGTAAACCTGAAAAAAAAAGTTATTCTTCTATGCTAGTCAACAAACTGCAATATTCTTCACAATCTAACAGTTCTTATAACAGCAGGAAAGGCTTCAATTATTCTTTTGTGTTTGTAATTTCCCTTCTCTATACTTTCACATTATTTACCTCAAAAAAGAAAGGGGTAATTAAATATAAGTCAAATCCACCACTATGAGTATTGAATTGTAGAAGTCACCTCTTAAGAGCAAAGAGTGTTCCTAGAAAAGTAAAAATTGCAATTTATAGTTGAAAAATAAAAAGAACAGCATGAATAGAATAAATGAGAAAAAAAAATCTACACTGAACCTGAAAATATGTCCATTTTTTAGTATTACTAACTGTACCAATGTATCTGTCTCCGGTGGAGTGGGAGCTTCAAACAGTTTGCTAGAGAAGCCCTGATGTTGAGCCACACAAGGTGCAGAGAGGACCCCTTTACTTTCTAAACTCCTTCTGAGAGAGGACCCTGAGTGTGACCCTAGACTTTGGCAATGATTTAAGTAACGTCTGACAAGATTAAAGATGGCAAATCAGATGTATTTTTATAAAATTAATTATTATGACACATGATTAAATAAAATATCTTAATCAGAATTATTTATTACACAGTATAAAAGCTAAAACAACTTGTATAGTATAGGATAGTGCATCAAGCAATTATTAACAAAAAAGAAGTAATTGTTAAGTAGAGATTGATATAACTCACTGCATGTTTTCTCGTGTGCAGATCTCATTCTCTTAACCCCAAGGAGTATATCTGGGAAGGGGGGGAAGGACATTCTCTACCCAAGAGGGAAGTCTTCATCCACTTCAAAGAAGAAGGTGTCAGAAGAACCTAACTGCATGAAAGTGGACTTTTATAGTGTGAAATATGACTGCTAGTGATATGTATCCAGGTAAACCTAGCAGCTTATCTGCCAAATCTTTGCCTCCATATCAGAATGTTAGTTCAGGGTTTTGCATAATTCAACACCAAAACCAGCATATGGTGCCCCCCTCAATCCATCAATAATAACTTTGCAAATAGGACATTGTCTGAATTTCTTGACCACATTCCAGGACAGAGCATCCAAGGAAGAGCACCCTGACACAACATCTTCAATGTTTCAGAAGAAAATATAATGATACAGGGGCATGATTTTGTACAATAAGAGCTTTGACGCTCACGAGCTCAAGTATACAGCATACGTTACTTAGGCTTCTAGATCATGGAGCAGAATTGTAAATCTGTATTAGCAGAATTGCTTCTAAAAGCACAGTATTACAATCAGACATCCCAAAGAATATCCCAAATAGTCTTTTGAGAAAGCCATGAGTGCAGGAGCCATTCCTCCTTAGCATCTTGAGTGTGAAGCAGTAGCATGCCCAGAATAATCCTTAACTTCTTATAAACATAGCTCACGGAACTGTCTGAAAGCCTGAGCACTCTCCAATGGTTGGTTCCACAGGCCTGATAAAAAGCAGTGCACTCTAGGCAATGGCCTTTTTTCCAAGACTCTCATCACAGGTAAATGTACTCTAAAGAGTCATTTTCTATGGTAAAAAGAAGGTGAAGCGTTGACTCTACAAAGGTTTCCTGTCTCTACTATCTTTACCTCTACAATAAATGTAGAGAGCACTGCATAAAAGAATTGTTAGGCTGTAACAAATCACTGAGAAGAAAAATGTGAGAGTATAACTCCATAAACTTGTGGTTCTTCTGACATGCTGAGAAACCTTGATATATATGACTACAGACATATTCTCCCTATCAATTACTACCTGATTTCCATACAAGGGCAATAAGACTGATCTTTTCTGAGGCAATTCACCTGATGGACATCTAAAATTCTGGGGATATTTCTTTGTTAGAAATTTAATTCTGAGCCTGGCTTATAAAGCAAAGATGCAAACAAATTTTTTAAAATGTACTTAGGAAGGACTGTTAATGTAGAAATAGGGTAGAAGGTTATTTTTCATGGTTAGCTATTCAGTAGAACAAGTCATGCTTCTTTCCTCCTGAAGGTAGCATGCACAGTGTATCTCCATGTTTTCTTAATAGGCCCAAATTATAATTTTATAATTATTCACATTAAGATTAAATTTTGGTATGAAGTAATTTTCCCTCAGCATCCTTTATTAAATTTGATGGCTAAGTTTTTTGCCTTCCTCAAGCCTCAAGTATATTCAAACTGACATATGCTTTCTTTCAGTGTTTTGCCTGTAGCAGAAACGTATAGTATTCCCTTGGCCTTGGCAATTTAATTGTCAGGAACCCATTTTCTTATTCTGAGTTGTAGTTTTATTTCCCCTTAATACAAACCTTTATCTGGACTAATGTATGCAACCTTTTCAGTATGCTGTTAAAATGCCATATTAGTGTAATTCACAATAGCTGTAGACATTAAGGAAATTTAATTCTCAAGGAAATTGCCAATGTTGTGTGTGGTACATGACATAGTAAATAATGAATTTTTTTTTTCTCATATTTCTGTATTTTAAGTGAATCTGCTTATATTTTTTAGAATTTTTTATTCAATTTAATTAAACTTACTTGTTCTATTCTAAGCCCTAAAAAGTCACCAAGTTGCGTATGCAGAAAGCATCAATGTTCTGTCAAAATGCTAGATACAAAGATATTTTTCTTAAATTTTCTTAAAGAGTAATAGTATTGAAATGTTAATAATTATATTTTCTGATTTTTTTACATTATATTATTCTATTCAACTAGAACTTAATTTTTTATTTTCACTTAGTGAGTGAAATGGAAAATTTTGTGCAAGAAAATTGATAGATAAAAGTACAGTGTTGAAAGCATAACAGAGAGACAAAAAACAACTACAATATATTTTCAGTAAGTAGCCTTTTTCCCCACGTTAGGGGCTAAAATAGCATAGTAGATCTTTAATCCCTAAATTTTTCAAAGAATTCTTTAAATACAAAAGGGCAGCAAAGAATTCCCTTCTGTCTCTTTCCCATAATAAGCTATTCTTCACCGAAGCAGTACCCTATCCCCGAACTGTAAAAACCTTAGTCTAAGGATGTTTTATTGAACTCCCAGATTCTCCTCAAAAGTCCATCTGTTTTGTTTCGTTCTTCCTTTTTATTTAACTATGGTCTGTTATAAATATAAAATATTTAAATGAATAAATATAGAAAATTAACAATGCATTTGTATGTACAATACATATAGAGGTACTTGGAGCTAAACATGAGGTCTGCTCCACATTTACCTGTATGCTTTACCACTGTACTATGAAGTAAGTGCCACTGTAGTATGAAGTATTTTTTAATATTATTTTTATATTCAAAGCATTAGTTTGTTCTGTCAGTTTGCTTTTATATTTGACCATAGAAATTTTGTGACTCTAGTTTCCTGATCTTTGTATTTACATTTGTTTTTATTCCAGCGCCTTTCTGGCCTACAGTGACTCTTACCATCTATCTCATCTAGACATTCACCTTCATGTACCACCTCTCCTTCAGTCACACAGCTTTATAGCATTTTTCTATTCTGTTTCATTCTGTCAAATTTGCAGAAAGAGTTCACAGAAATATTTTACACTGAGCTTTCTGTGTTGAATGATTGCATGTGTTAAGATTGAAAAGTACTTTGTCATAATTAGCAGCCTGTATCTCTGCCAGCAGTGGAAATCTGAGTAGCAGGAAAATAAAGAGATTAATGAAAAACCAAATAAACCATCTCTTAGGGAAGAAGAATGAGTTGGAAACTACAGAAAAAAGACAGAGTTCATCATTATACAGAAACTGAATTGAATTAATTTTCTAAGTAAAAATCAGAAAACATTCTTTGAAGGAAATATTCTTGAAATACCACTTAATAATTATGATTAGATTCTAAGAAGTACTTCACATTAATTTTGTGACACCAGATGATTAAGACCTTTAAAAATTCCATTTATCATTCTTTACCATTGAGATGAAAAAGCAGTCTGCAGTGTCCATGTGACATTGTCACGCGCCTAGAATACCTCAAAACCACAGAAGGCTTCATTAATTTGCACATGTTGGGTGGAATATATAGAAAAATAAAGATATTCTCCACGAGGAAACATAGTTTAGGCTTTTCTCTGGAAATATGCACATATGAAGTACAGGTAAAACATCATTTTCATGTGTGAGACCAGTGATTTGGGTCATTTGTACAAAGGGTGGAGGAACTTACGGATGCAATTGGAAATACAATGGCACAAGTGCTGTTTCTTACACTTTGACTTCCTCATCCCAAATTGAGATTACTGTAGGAGCTTCTGACCTGCTGTGTATGTCCCTGATTCTTCAGTAGTCACTACTTTCTATATCTTTAATTCTAAAAGTAAAAATAAATAAACTTTTACAGAGATCCATTTAATTTAACACTATAAAATACAGGTAAATTTTAATCAAAAGGGGTCTTAATTAAAAATAATAAAAGTGGATATGATATTTACACTATCATTAATAACTTACCTCAAATACTTCATATAAACTTAAACATACTGATATTTTGAGTCCTAAATAAAAATGAGAATTCAATTTGTGGCAATGCTACACAATGCTAAAAAGTTCTCTTTCCAGCTAAAGGTACTCTCTTGTATCCTACATCTAAAATTTTGCTATGAATTAGTTCCTGTTGCAATGTAAAATAGAACAGTCTAGCTTCGGGTGTGCCATTAATTAAGCATCTTCCAACTTTAAAAAAAGATGTTTCAAAATGAAAAACTGTTGGCGACAACTTCTTCAATTCCTACGTTGTATTAGGTGCCAGAAATTACTTAGAATGTTATAGCCTCTGGAAAAAGCAGAATGTATAAAAACTGTTTCATTTTACATCTCAATAGTCTAAGCTGACTGTATTAATCAAGTGGAGGCAGTCATTGTAGTAATCAAATAAACACCATTTTTTTGTGTTTATTTGATTTTTGTTACTAATCTTTGTTACTAATTTTGCAGATTTTTGTTACTAATGGGCTTAAGGTTTTCTGAAATGATGTTAATCCTCATTAAGAGTGACACAGGTCATACTCTACAACATTGCAAGTTGCTAAGTCAGGGAGGAAAGGGAAACAGTGTCTTGTATTAAACACCTCTAGGTTTTATTACAGGAAGGAGACACCCATTGGTATTTTTTATCTCATAATTCCTAGAATCAGCAGACTGATAGTCTTTTCTAGTTTACTTCTACTCCATACCAGAAAACAACACCTGTAGCAAAGTAAGAAAATATGCAGTTTTTCCACACTACAAAATAAATGAATGACATAAAATTGAGATTTCAAGGGGCATTCAGTGGCCTACAATGTATGTTTATATGCTGTTTTCATTGTTGATATGATGGATAAACAATATCCCTCTCACTTTCTTTGCCAAATACAAAATTTAATTACCCTAAATTTTTGGGGGGGCTGCCTTAAATTTGTGTTTTGTGGGATTTTTCCCACAGGCATTTTTCTATATATATATCCATCTTCCATTTCTTTGCCATCCAATCAACATCTAAATTGGAAAGTTTCATTTGTTCCCCATATTTCTTTCAGTTTCCATTATGTTTTAAAATTTTTTTTCTTTCCTTTTTTTTTTTTTTTTTTTGGTATCTGTCACATTTATTTGTTTCCAGTCTGTCTTCCTTTGAATTTGTAATTCTCTTTCTGTACACCTTTTATTATTGGCTACTTTCTTCTCCCATATATTTTTCTCTATTAACTTCTTTATTTTTATTATTCTTTTTGTTCCTATATATTCTGCTGCATTCTTTTTTTATACATATACCTTTTTTTCTCCCTTGTTAGCATTTTTTTGTTATTCTAACAGCAGTAAAAGATTGCCATACTTTGTTGTATTTCACACAAAATAAAATGACTTCATAGATGCACTGCTTTCACAAAAAGAATGGTGGGTAAAGTAGCAACATTTTGCAACTGTTCAAAAATTACTGGTCAAGGAAAATTATTAGAATTTATTCAGACAATTACCATGTGCTTTAGTGAATTTTGTATCCCTTCACTGTCATTGCTGCCAGGAAAACTAATTAAAACCAATAAACTCTAAAGGTTGATATATACTCATAGTTCAGCTAGACAATTTAGTATCTGTCCAAGAAACTTGGATAACACCTTAAAATATTTAAAGGTGGAAAATGAGACAGGATTTACTGTCCTCATCAATTTGCTTCATAACTGGGTGACTTAGGTTAAGATACTGCTATGTTAATAATGGTATTTCTTTATTAAGTCCTCTGTTTTGACAGGTTTTCTGAAGGACTATTTAATCTCTTTTCCTTATTATTTCAATATGAAACCAATTTTCAAAAATTTTTTTGACTTTTGCATTCTTTTCTGTAACCTATCAACTGCTTTGTTTTTGTTGACTAGAACCAAAGAGGAACCGACCATGGAAGTATTCATTCCTTTATTTAATTTTGGAGATCAGTGATGTATAAACCCTAACACTTGTGAAAGTGTATGTCTTATGTGTCTGTGAAATCCTAGCTCCCCTAGGATTGACTTGACCTCAGAGAAGCCAGAATTATGTACTTTGAAGAGCAAGATTCATTTGTTACTGCTGACAACACTTCCTAATGCATGCTTTTCATGAACCTGCATTGCATTATTATTATTACACCCTCTAAGATAAAAACCTAAAACACCATCTATTCAATTAAAATAATCTGATTTGGATTGAAAAATAAATCAGATTCAAACCTTTGCAGACATTTCTAAACTGATTTATAGTTTTCATGTATAAATTTTGTCTACATTACCATTAAGTACCAGAGAGTTTATAAGTTTTTTTTTTTTTGCCTGATCATTTAAGTGCAGCTTTTGTAAGCTCTTAATTGTAGCCACAGAGGGGAAAGATAAAATTATTTATTTTTAACCATTTGGACAGTTCTACAGTCAATTGAGGAAATTGATGCATGAAAGTAAACAAAGTACATTGTTGTAAGGTTAAGGTCCTGGTCATCATAACATGCAGTTCTGTGTGAATACATTCAAGTTATAACAAATACATACTTTTTCATTGTCTAAACTTGTTGTTTAAGAAAATATCTAAATATTTTAATTTATCCAGGATAACTTTATTTAATTCCTGTGTGAATACATGAACAGTGCATGGATAATTATCAGAGCTGAGGCTCAATTCAACAATAATCCATGAATTCATCTCCCTATGGAAAGGAATTACCTTTTGCAGCACCTAGAGTAATTTTCTTGCCATGGTACATCAATTCTGACCTTTTCCCTATAACCACTCCCTAAGTATATGACTGGATGTATTGCTCCTTCAGGACACACCATAATTTTCTCTGTTAGCTACGAATTCAGTGGATTCCAGCATATATTCAAAACTTGAAGTCTTAGGTTTCTGCTTTCAAACTTTTACAGCATTTTGTAACTTGCTTCATAAAATGAATTGAAATTCAATAGTCAAGCAAAAATATAGTTCTGCTTTACATCTGAAATATGGAACCAGGAGGCTAAATCAGTATAAAGTATATTATAATTTTGTAGAAACAAGAGTCTGGTTCTAACATATCTATTTACATGTAAAGAGAATAAGATACTCTGTGATTTCTGTGCAGCTCAATGTTTCATTTGTTTCATCTATCCAGCTTCACCACTACAGCTGTGGTTGCATTATCCCAACTAACATACTCTGGTGCATGAATCCTTCCAGCCTACAGACCTTCTTATTCTTCCATCACAGCTATATCTGAAGTCACAACTTCCATTCTTCTAGAAGTCTTTTCAATGATGAAGTTAGATCAGACCTGGAGAAAGGATAGAAAAAAGGAGCACTTTTATTCTCTCTTCAGCAAGAGATTCAAAATTCATGGAGAGACAGATGATGTAATTTCATGGCAAGTGAAAATTTTTCTGTAAAGAAAGGTCATAACAGGCATTTTTTTCTAAATTATTTCTACCTTTTTTCCAGTTTCTACTTACCCTAAAATTCCCTACCATTTTCAGGAACAGAACCCAGAAGCCTCTTACCCGACTTGAACATCGACTGCTCTCTCTTCCTCCACACTGGCAGCCATCCATTCTTTTTGCTCAGCTGCACAAGAGCTAAGCCCTGTCAGACTGGGCCTTCCTAAACAGAGAGAAAGGAGGGAAAGCTGATTAACTAGCACTTTATGTAATTTACTTAAAAATTGAATCTGAAGTACAGAAGCTTTTGAATACAGCTGTATTAGCTAAGCCCCCCAGTGGAGATAGACTTTGAACTGATAGAATCTCTTCTTTCCTTTGATCATTTAATGCTACCAAACACCACCAGCAAAATTCATCAGCTTTAATTGTATCAGCATGGATAGGATTTTTTTCCCACATTTGTAACTCTCCATTTTAATCACAAGTTTTGTTCAGTGAACACTTCAATAAATTCAGGTTTTAGGCAATTACATTTCTATAGGATCATCAACAAGTGGAAGAGACATGACAAAGTGAGAATCTGGAGGAAGAAAGCTTGTTTTCTCAAATAATCAGGACAGATTACATTCTTATTCTACTGCAAACTGATCAATGAAAAGGAGATTTTCACTATCAGAGCTTTCAAATTTACATATTAAGTATAAAAGGAAGTCTAAGCCTGAAGCAGCTGCTTTCAAAACAGTTCCTAAAGATCTGTCAACTGCTTGTATATTTTTGCCTGGTTTATCCGCTTGTAATGCAAGAACCTAAACACTGGTTTTCTTTCTTGAAAGTGCTGCCTCTAGGAAGATTTTCTACAACTTACAAATAACCTCTTCATAATGAACTATTAAACAAGGGTACAGCTTCTTTGCATTGCAAGAAAAAGTGCTTCAAATGTTAATTGTTTTACCAGAAAAACAGCAGTTTTGGATGAGAAAGTGTCATGGTTGATACTAGCTGCTTTAATTTGAAATATAATTAGGACTCTTCTCCATGTACTTATCAACACCAGTGCCTTAAGACACAACTGATTTCATTTGTCAGATGTGTCAGAAGATGTTTTCCTCCATTATCTCACATAGTTAATTTCTGGCTTCAAGTCTGGCAGATTTTCACATTAATATGTGCAAATTTTCAGTTTTGTTATTATTTAGGGTGTCCCCTTCCCTCTTCCCTAATTCCATGCACAGGAGAATGAGAAAACACTTAACTGAGAAAGGAGAAATAATTTACTGTCTGAGAATATGTTGAAAAATATTTGGACATATTTTTTCTTAGAGAAAACTACTTCAGTGCAAAGTAACAGAAGTGACTTCTATTAAAAGACAACCACATTATGCATCTATACTCTGAATTCAAGGATTAAGCTGGTACCATGAATTTCCTGTAATAATGATTAGTCCTTATCTGAAAACACCCTCTCAATTTCAGAAATAGTCACACACTCTGCTAATAAGTACATTTCAAAATAATATATAATTTTTTATTTTAGCCATTACATTTCTTAATGTGGTGTCACAGAGCATGTTACTTTAGGAGACAGCAGGGGCAGGCTGCGCTGAAAGGGTAGACAGGAGTGACAAGGGTGGCAGGGCAGTGATCCCACCCACGAGGGACACTATCCACAGGAACTATGCAAGAAGAGCAGAGGTTTCAGTGTCAGAGAGCAGAGAACAGCCCTGTGACTGCCAGCAGTGTCCATGCATGTCCGAGGCCAGGCTAAGAAGCAATGTCAGTGAATCCAGCTCAGGGACAGCAGGGGCATTGCTGGGGAGAGGGACAGGCTGGACAGAACTCACACAAGGAGTCAGTTAGGGCCTCAGCTTGAATACAGCTCCCAAGCAAAGGGGGCAGAGACCCTGCAGCTACTTCTCACAGCTCACCTGTGCAGTGGTGGTCTGATCCCATGCCATACAGCTAAAGAAAATTGAAGCTGACCTTCAATATAGGCAGCTGAGCTCCCAAGGACAGCAGGAAGATGTTACAAGGCATCTTGGTCATTCAGGGCCCTAACAGTGTTTAACTGTGTAACCTCTTCAGTGATGTAGATCATTGCTTTGGAAAAAATATGTAAGTAGCTTTGTTGTCAGGAAGAGTGGTGGCACAAGCTCAAAATCAGTGAGCTGAAGGTCTGGAAGACAGCAGAAACCATCAGAACTGATAGCTGATTGGCTACAATGAGAAAAGAGATGGATACTGCTGTATTAAGCTCTGATTGGTGGGAAAATTATAAATGGAATGAAATGAATGCACAAACCAAATATAAAGGATTAGAAGTTCCATATATATTCTATATATGACAATCTTTCTAGGACAGGTGGTTTCAACACTTATTTGTCTCTATCTCCATCCTAACTGAATCTCCTAAAGGATGAACATGTTCCTGTTGACAGCATCCCAGTAAAATAATCATAGAATAATAGAAGCACAGAATGGTTTGGTTTAAAAGGGGCCTTCAAGATCAGCTCCAGCCCCACTCCTCCTGCACTTCTGCCATGGCCACAGACACTTTCCACTAAAGTAGGTACAAAAATGTTATTCAATACGTTCTGAATAAAACCGATAAGCATGGGAAGATCAGTGGTGAAAATGAAATAAGGGACAGAGAGAGACACAGGCTCGCTCCCCAAGTTTCAGGCACGGTGAGCACAGCAGAACTTCCTGGAATTAGCTGCACTGACAATTAACCCACTACACTTTTGTCAAAAAATACCATAAGATTATTACAAATAAAATAAATATAAGGAAGTAAATATTTTGTTTCATCAGTAAGTATTTTGTTTCATCCTTCCTGAATTCCTATGTATTTAGTGCAACTAGAAAATCAGACATACAAAGTTACTTACCAAGATACCTAAATCCTAACCAGCTGTTATTTAGGGGTGCTATCTGCCCCAAGCTATTGATGATGTCCAAAACTGTACGTTCTTGTGCAGTAACTTTGAAGAATTTTTCAGGGGTGCAGTAAATATGGTGAATATCTCAATTTATTTCTGTTCCACTCAGAAATAGTGTGCAAAACGTTTTTGCACAACCATAAAAGCTGCAATTAGTTTCTGCAGCACTGTACTTTTAAAACAGCTTACAAAACTTAGCAACCAGATTGTGTGAGGTACTTGGCAAGCTGGGTACTTGGGTATTATGAAAATCCACATTCTTTTTAATTGCTGAAGAAAAAGATAATTTCTTTTGAAAGTCTGGTCTTCAGTTTATGTGCATATTGAATAAGTCATTTTAACCTTGATGTACAAACTTCAGCAGTGGCAATGGTTGTTTGAAGTTCTATAGAATTATTCTTGCTATTTTTATGATTTTAGGGCCAAGGAGGAGAGTATATGACCTACCAATTTTTTGCTTCATACATTGGGCCAAGAAATTGATCCAATTTTTTTAGATGGGACCAATATATTCCATTAGGGATATAGCATGTATTTAGTAATGTTTTAGAGTGCTGCAGCAGTACCAACAATCCCAATGTAAAAGTAAGGCAGATAGTACTGGGACTCAAATCACAGTGACTTAACAGCTTGAGATACTGACATAGAACAGGCAGAGTTCAAAAAACTGCTTTATGTCTAAGACCCAAATGAGTTAAAGGAATCCTTAAGAGTTTCTTGACTGAGTATAAAAATTGAAAGAATCTTTTATTTTCGGTCTAGAGTTTATTAACATTATGAAGAAGGAGAGAGGACACATTTCACTGATGGGACTGTTTCATTTTTTAATGGAATTTGGCTGCTGTGCAAATGAGCAAAGCATTGTCAATTTAAACTTTTTTATGCAATGAGGGCCCAATCATGATCCATAATTTAAATGGTATTTTGCTACTGTGTGCTGGGACACCTAGGGAGGATCTTAATTAAAAATCCATATAAGTACATATTATACCCCTGGGAAACTGTAGTAATTTATCTGAAAATATGAAACCATGGTCAGAGCTCCAGGTTGGAGGAGCTGTTAGAGGGTTACAAAGGTTATTATAACGCAAACACCACTTTCTGTAGCATTTTTAGATTGACAATGAAACTGCTAGTTAACTCAGCTGCAAAAGGAGAGCAGACACCCATTAATGAGTACAGGGGTCACACTGCCATCCTGCAGGGGCACATGTCAGTGATTTACCAATTACAGCAGAAACAGAAGTTCAGACCAGGTGGGTAATTTCTATATTAGAAAAGCAGATGGACTGAGGCATAGATGGATTTTGGGCTTGGGAAATCTCAGAATTCTTGTAAAGGGAAATGAGGCTGAAAATTTTACACTGAATTTTAATGTGAGCTGCTGTCACTTGCAACTTGCAAAGTATTTTCTCTAAGTGGTACAACACAAGGCTTCAATAGTCAGTTAATACTGAAATAGTTCAACAGGAGAATAGTGGGAGTATTTTTTTTCCAAATAAAGCTAGTAGGTTTTAAAATAAATCCTCACTACATTCCTTTTTACTGTTCTGGCCTGCATGGATAATAGATATATAAAATTTCATAAAACATATGGTAACCATATGTGACAGTTCTGAGGCATCACTGCATTTAAGAAAATTAGTCATCCCAGTGGAAAACACCAGTAGATCCTAATGTACTTTGACAGAATTCACTATGATGCCCTACTCCAGTCTCACTTCCAAAGTGACTGTTCACATACTGTTCACATTGGTCCAGACTGCAAATTTGTGAATTTCCATTGGCGCAAAATAATCCGTGTTACATATTTCCCATGGAAACTTTGTAACTTTTCTGATCACCTTAACCTCTTCTTATGTTGTTGTTGGTGTTGAAGGTGTAAAAGCCTTGTATGAGCCAGTTCAAAACTATCATTCTAACAGTTATTGTTGCATGTGAATGTATAAAAAGACCAAAAAATTATCATCATTACTTTTATTCTACTTGGACTTAGATTTTGAATGTATAGAGGTTTTCTCTACATTATATAAAAACATGAAAAAACTTGTGTAACTGCAAAGAAAATCCTGAAAAAGGTGAAAACAGATATAATGCAGCAAAATTAAAGTTGATTATAAATTCCTGAAACCATAGCACTCAAGTAAAAGAATGCTAGAAGGGTAAATTCAGAAAGGAAAAGCCTGAGGAGTTAATGAGATGAAAAACTTCAGTTGGAAATTCCAAAGCCAACCCAGTTACTCATTTCAGTCTCATTTGCAGCTGTGTAAGGAATAAAGGTAAACAGTAAATCTAATGCAACATTACAAAAAAATGTTAAAAAGGAAGTTTATTTTTAAAAAAATCTAGTACTTTTCCTAGGTTTGTTCTTCCTAGAGGGAAATTTAGTTCATGTACACAATACATAGAAGCAGGTGGAAAGTAGCAAAGTTTCTTCTGAGAAAAGTCCTTGATCTTCATAGCTGATTTATTCCCTCTGAAACTACAGTAGAGATCTCAAATTTTTATCTTTAAAAAAATCAATTGCCTTTAATATTGTAGAATGAAAATATCTATGAGGTGTTTAAGATGTTTAAGAATTACTGCTGCATAATGTCTTACCACTGCTAGTGTGTGTTTCTTAATTAAATGTCTAAGGTGAAGAGAACACATTTTGATAAAATGATCTAGGTAGATATAGAAGATCCAGGTTTTCACCTCTCATGCACTTTAAATAAAGAAGGAAATTTAAAGCATGTTTTCCATATCTCAGCTACAGAGTTAGACTTTCTCACTCAATGAAAAATTGCCAACCTCAAGAGACAAAGATCCAAGAGAAAGGTGCTACTCTGCTTGAGACATAGTGCATAAGTAATATAAATCTCTTTCAAACCAGCTCTCAGTTAGAAATGGACTAAATATTAAAACAAATTTCCATGCTTGCTACTTATCTTAGATCTACCTGTTCAAAGGTTGGCCTGGTAATGTCTTCAGCTGTGTCAGTGCTCTGTCGACAAGAAAGAGATGTTCAAAGTTTCCTGCTTTCCAAGAGAAACAGAAATCAAAACTAGCAGAGTCAAACCCAAGGATGTTGAAATATTTCAAAATTAATCTCTGAAAAATACAGTACTGCTTGAAGATGAGAGAAGAATAAGTAAGTTTATCCATAAGATAAGAGAACAGCTGCTATTACCAGCAAATTAGGATGTTAAAACCCCAAACAATCCAAACATTGATTTAAAGCAAGACTACAGCAGTGGAATGTGAGTCCCAAAGCAGAGGTATGGCCATTAGGGATTCTGTTTGCTTTACTTTTCTGCTGTTAGGGAAATGATATATCAGGCATGAGCAGAGAGCTCGTATGCCAGTTAGATATGAAAAGGGTAAGTTCTGCAGGGATGTTTGCCAGAAAGCAGTAAATTAAGCTGACTATTGTTGAACTGCAGAGATGATAAGAACAAGTGTTGCTTATTGGTTTATTTATCTGATTATAGCTGGCAAGGGAGAAATCAATACGGTTAGTCAGGGATAAATTGCAAACTTGTTACCTAGTATAACTTGAAGAGCTTGTGCAGAAATAATTAGCACAACCTCTCTTAGCTAAATTACTGTTTAAAAGTGAAAGGAAATAGAACCAATTTTCTCAGCATTTATATCACGGTAGCACATGAAGGAAAACCTTGTGAATTTGAATAGGTGTTACAGTTCTTATTAATTTAAATGAATACATATACCTTAAGTTAGGTGTGTACATGTGCATATACAAATATTGGAATGCATTGTAAATAAAAGCAACAGAAAACATAATTAGAAGGAAATATTTTCTCCATCATTATTCATATATATTCAGCCAAAGTTTCAAGGTTATTTTTAATTTTTTTTTCTTTTTTATTGATTGAAATAAATAGAGTGAAATTTTCTTCAAGTTAGAAATAGAAACTGCTCAATATACAAGATAAAGGGGCTTTAGTTCATTCACAGACATGAAGAGGAAAACTGTGGACTAATAGCTTACAAGAAGAGTGTGACTGTTACTGAATGAGAATAAGGGTCAGAGTAGATATTTCATGTGCATTTTCATAGGGTAAACTGAACCTTCGTGATCAAAGGAATTATCATACTAAAAAATGTCTCAGAATTGAAGATAATTTATACTGAGTCTCACACACAAGAGAAGATAAGATGTCCATCTCAGCAAACCCCTAGAGCTGTAATCACATTATGCTTCTTCTCTAAACAAAATGTGATGATCCTAAAAGAATTCCTGGAATAACTGTTGTATAAATACAATATAATGTGAAGAAAACCACAGCTAAAACAAATTTGGGGAATGATGGAGGTTTATGTCTTTGTTGTCTTGAACAAGTGTTTCTTATTGATTTATTTTTTTGATTGCTTCAATTTTTAGAAAGAAGTAAAAAAAAACCTTCGGAATTTCTTTCCCATCTGCACATGCACATGACATAATATCACAAAAGAATCAAGGATAAGATTAATGAAAATAAAATCACAAAGGTATCACAGACATATATAACAGCAAAAAAAAAAAAAAAAAAAAAAAAACTTTCCAGAAGAAATAAAGGAAAAGTTTTAGCCTGTAAAACAGAAGAGCTTCTGTTTGGCTGTAGGGGTTTTGTTTGGGATTTTTTGTTTCTAAGCAAATATTGCTAGACTCTGTTTGTCTTCATCTTGATAACTTTGACCCAGCTTTATTCACCTGCAATTTACTTTAGCTCATTTTAAATCAACATTTTGTCTGAGAACAAATTGTTTCAAAGAAATTATTAATAGCACTTTTCCTAGGAATTCTAATGCTATTATCTACCTGAGAATGTAACAACTGGTTATGAAAAAAATCCTAAGGGAAAGGCTTCCTGTGAACCTGGAAAGCTGTTTCGAATGGTAGCATAAATATTTCTGACATCACATTTAAAAGGACTGGAACTTACTGTGACCTGTCTTTATATGTTTTTTTTTTCCCCAATATTCCAAAACCATATATTGTATTTGTGGGGTGCCCCATGGCAGGAAGGAATGATGAATCTGACTCCATTTTCTTAGAAAGCTAATTTATTATTTATGATACTATATTATATTAAAGAATACTATACTAAAGAATACTTACAGAAGGCTAAAAAGATAATAATGAAACTTGTGATTCTCTCTCCAGAGCCCAACACAGCTTGTACTGATTGTCCAATAAGTCAAAAAAATTCACACGAAACCAATGAAACAGCTACCTGTTGGTAAACAATCTCCAAACACATTCCAAATAAACAAAACACAGCAGAATCAGATCATTATTGTTTTCCTTTTTCTCTGAGGCTTCTCAGCTTCCCAGGAGCAAAATCCTGGGCAAAGGGGTTTTTCCAGAAAATGTCACTGTGACAACCATACAATTAAGAAAATCTATGTCACAGAATAATTAAAGAAATAATTCTCTGAAAATAAGTTTTATGCAGTTTTCATCCCAGACCTTGAAAATTTTCTAGAGTTATTAACAGTTCTTGAAATAAAATTGCAGTTCTGACTTGTTAATAATTTAAATTTGTGTTAGTAATGATGAGCAAAAATAATTCAGGCATAATCAAAGGGGAATGTGTTTTAGGATGGATACACAGCTTTGTGTATTGAGAAGTAATTGAAAAAAATCATTCAGTCATTTTTTAGGATTACAAAAATATCTCAAAATATTATACATTATTGAATAAACTAAAGGGACTGGGCAGAGGAACTCATTCCATGATGAAATAGATTTTAATGACAATTTTTGATTACAACATTTCAGTAAACTGATCTGCTACAAGTGAAAGCTTACAGTCAATTTCAGAAAGAATTTTAATGAATTTTAGCGGCAAACAGTTCCTAAAGATTACGTCTTTGAAGTTGAGGAAATAATTATTGAAGAAAAAATAATGGGTTTTTATATTATTAAATTGTGTTGAAGGTTAAAAAACATATATCTTGCCAGGTAAAATTTTATTATAAAAATTTTATATGGATTTAAGAGTTTTGTTCAATTAACATAATTATAATTAAAAAAAAAGAAAATGCTTTAAGTGTTTTTGAATTAAATCTGACTGTATGTATGTCATTCAATGGTCTTATCTTGTTAGGATTTTTCTAATGTCCTCATAGCTATATTAAGTTTATAAATTCTAAAGTTTTGTGCACAAAATGCTGTAAAGGGACTTTCAATACTTTTATTACATTTTGAGATGAATCTTTTGATATGAGTGCAACCAATACCATACCTGTGTTTAAAATAATGGAATTAGATTGACATCCCAGTTCTCAAGACTTATATTCTACATGTTCAACAGAATTGCACAATTGAATAACTTCTCTTTTGCAGACTCACCGCTTTTTGATGAAAAAACCACTAAGGTAGATTTCTAATCTTGTGTCACTTTGCTGTTTTTCTTCTCTTTGCTGTCTTGTATCACTTTGCTGTCTCTCTTCTGTTTCATTTGTCTGAGAATACATAAATTGCATAATTTTGTGTAATTTTTATAAGGAAGCTACTTCATAAATGACCTGGAATGCAGCGATTACAATACAATCTGTGTCACTCTTCCATGCTTTCTATTTGAAATCATGTTTAGTCTTCCTGTGACGATATGAAACTGGAGTGATGCATGGAAAAGGATGCTTATCTTTGTTTATAACTTTATAATCTTATTATGATTCCTCCTATTGTCTTCTTACAGAACCTATGAAGGAAGAAAAAGAGAAAGACATTCCTTTGAAAATATTGGCATGAGTATGGAATTTGTATGAAGAAGTTGTTTCTCTGAGAAATGCTTATATAGAGATAGGTGTCTGGGAAGCAACCAAATACTCTTTTCTGAACAGTACTAGAGAGATACAGAGGCTCCTACAAATAAAACATAATTCTAATATCAGTAAAATCAGTTACTAGAATTTTATTCTAGTCAATGGGAACAGGATAGTAAATAGCTGCATGCAAAATTAGAAAACTTAGATGGTAATATAACCATGTTGTCTCCTTTTATCTTTTCTGGGAAGATGTAAGGGACAGATATTACACCTATTTACAGGTATGTGACGCACGGGTTTGTAAAAACCTATGAAGTGGAGAGAAAAATTCAGTCTACAGTGCAAATCAACCAGACAATGATCACAGGACAACTTCAGTAAAAATACTCGTTACCTTATAAATAACAGCTTCTGCATGTCACATTGGTACACAAAAAGGAAGAAACTTCCTGCAGAAATAGGTTTGTTCAGGTAATTTTTTCCCTTTCAGATATTGCATTATGCTTATGGGGTGGGGGGGAGAGGTCATTAGTGTTTTCATTTTTTATGATTGCCTGGTAAGTACTACCCTGTGGCAACTGCAAAGTGAGATATAAAAGATATTAACCTTGCCTTTAGAAATTTACAGGGTAAATGGACAGAAAGCAAGGGATCAATAAGAAACCCAGAAAGTGGCACTAATTAGTGGTTTGGTTCTAATGGGCTTATGTCATCTTTCCTTAGAATAATTTAGCAATTTTATGCCTCCAGGAAAAGAAAATATTCAGAAAGATTAACAGTGAAGAAGATGCAGAGTTTCTTTGTTTATATTGTTATTTATACAATGTAACAGGTATAATGAATTAGCTGGAGGTTGCTGTGAGGTTTTGTCCTACAGATCTAAAACCTCTAAAAACCTCAGAACTGTGGTGCAGTATGGGGAAGATACAGTGATGACATGGAGAAGGAATTAGCTGTCAGTAAGAAAGGCTGCATTAGTATTGTGATACAAAAGAGGGACAAACAGTGATTTGGAAAGGTGACAAGAATCTTTGAGACATAGGATAAAAAATGAGAGAATTTGAAAACAAACCATGAAGACGTCTAACTGCAAATGGATATTTTTCCAAGATTTTTAAGGAAATATGATTTTTTTTTCATTTTTTGTCACCTACTTTCTACTAACATTAAATAATGTCATAGAAAAGTCTTTTGCAATTGAAATTTTTCTGCCTCAATGATTTGTGTTTCTCACTTAAATAAAATCTGCTTTGCACACATTAAATATTTTGTAAAGTGAAGGAGTAACACCACTACTAAGGGTCAGACACTGGACAGACTTCTATTATGTCAAGGGTTCTCATAGGTAATTGCAGATTTATATGCAGACTTTTTTTTTTTTAATTTTATCTGTCAGTTGTGTCCTGAATTTATTCATTTCATTCAACAAGTAACTCATATTGGAAATAAAAACATTTTAAAACCTGAGTTATTTAGCCCCAGAAAACTAGGTAGCAAATTAAAGTAATTTAAAATGTTTTAAATAAAAAATTTATTTTAAATATATCAACTTGAAATACTTGAACTTGGGCACAGTTTTTCTCTGGCAAATAATTCCTTGTTACCTAGACATTATCAGCAAAATGCCTGAAGCTAAAAAAACACCCAACCAAACAAAATGAACAGGAAAAAACAACACTGTGTTGAGGTTTAGGGGGTTTTTTGTTTGTTTGTGTGTTTTGGTTGGTTGTTAGGTTTTTTTTAAATTGGCTTCAAAGGCCGGAAATGGATGGATGGATGGAGAAATTCAAAATAGTGAATTTTTTTTTCCTTATCCTAAGTGTCTGAGGAAATTGTATGAGCAAAATGTTTATGACTCAGTGTTCAGCTAAGCGTGCTTCTATCCCTAATAATCTGCAGTTCTGATAGAGAATCTCTACCAAATTCAGAAAAGATGCCAGAATGAAATTAATTTTATAAAACTTTTTGAAAATAAGCAGCCAGATGGAGATGAGTACTGCTTTACTGCAAGCTTGAATCCATTTAAGAGGCAACATAAATTTTCTCTGAAGTAAACATTACACAGCAAACATTTACTGGATTGCCCTGTGCTGTGTAGTGTAGCCTTTTATGATTTTATAGCATCAGGTGTCAGAACATTTATGGTGCCTACAGCCACTGACAAATGTAGAAACACTGGGTCATGAGCTGGGTGTGGTGGGGTGTACCATGGGCTTGCCAGGTGAGTCTGTCCAGTTATCCATGCTACATTCAGAAAGATTAATTAGAACAACTCTAGAGCAATTTTCTGTGCTGAGATAAAACAGCTGAGCCTAACTCATTCAAAAATTAAACATCCAGCCCAACAAGTTGCATGCCTAGGATAGATACTCGTAGTATTGTTAAAATGGACACATATCCCCTTTCCCTGAAGGACTCTTCATGGAATTTTCAAAATGCAGCTGTATAGTTTTTGCTCATCTACTGCCTGACATGTTTTCAACATGGCTTGTTCCTGAACAAGACATTTTACTTCCCCACCTTAATCTGACTTAATACCAGAACTGATAAAATGTGATTTATATAGAAAACCAGTGTATTTTTTAAAACATGCTGAGAAGCAAGTTTTAACATAGAAATTTGGGCAATGTCAGATTTTACTTTTGTTTCATTATTCCATTTTATGAAAGTTAAACTGAGCACTATTAAATATCAGGATTTCAAGGAAACGTGTCCCTGGGATAACTCAAAAGTCTTGGGAGAGAAGGACTTATTGGTTCACTAGTACTTAGTGAACAAACTGCCTTTCAAATTTTGAAAGTATTTTTAATAATTTAGAAATAACTTTTTGCCAGAGTTTTAAAATGAAGAGCTGAGTATAAATACACTTATTTTACCAAGATGAAGAATATTTTAAAGACTAAAAGAGTTCAAGCAGACCCGAAGTTTGCAATGCAAATCCCCGAAGTGACTAGATATTATCTGTTGTTGCTAGTTTTTTACCAACATTACATTCTCATCAAATAAACATGAAGAGGCATTAAGACTATCCATTTAAGTCATCTGGGTATTAGTTTCCATGATTTCTGCATCCTCAGAGTGGTAACTGTTTACTGTTTGTTCCCACCTAAGAATAAAAAAGAGCTACACCTGGTTAAAGTTTAAAACGTTATTAGAAACAGCTTGTCTTCATTGCTTTGAACTTTACTAAATAAGATCCAAATAAGAATTACAAATACTAGAGTGTTTGGTTGAATATCTTATAAAAAACATAACAAAGTCACTCTTCAAAAGTCTTCCCCATTCACACGATGTCATTATCTCCTCTAAAACAAGAATATTTTTTTCTAAAGATACCCCTAGTAATACGATTTTCTAAATTAAATTTTATTAAAAATTTGGATAAATTAAGAATTTTAATGGAACAAATCCTGATTTAAGACAAATAACCTAGGAATAATCTGATTATGAGAAGTGAATAAATGCCTTTTACATTATGATAGCAGTGTTAGAACTCTTCTAATGTTGTGTGATAATTAAAAAAGCAGAATATTGATAGTTCCTTGGGAATTCTTATATTTTGATGTTCCATATAATAATGTTGTTATTATTTAGTGGAAACATTTTCTTATTTAAGCAATCTAGATTTCTAAGTTTATTTTTAATTTAAGACCAAGTTCTTATGAAACAAACATCCAACAGCTACTCCCACAGGAAAATTTGCTTTTTTGATTTCAGCCGGTAAAATAATTATTGTCATAATTGCAACATCTCTGATATCTGGGCTCTGGTCTCTGATCCCTACAGTGTCATATAAAAGCTACTCTAAGAGAAAGATAATGATTGGACAGAAAACTAATTAAAAGGTAAAATGTCTATCAAAGAAATATCTAATGCTGATAAAAATGTTCTTTCATCATTGAAATATTATAATTATTTTAAACTAAAAATTTGAATCTGTAAGTAAGTTTAACAAATGGAAATGCATTAAGATATAGAATGAATATGTGTGCAACCACACATCCTTGATGTACTGAGGTCTCTGAAATGGTCTTTACTCACTTTGGGAAAGTTTGCTTTCCACACACAATTTGCATTTCTGACATTCGCTTCAATCATTTTCAATATCGTTTGGAAATACTGTATATGACAGATGCCTTCATCTTCTTCTCCCTAAGATCTAGAATATTTAGTGTATGTAGTGAATTTTTGACTTTTCTGTCTAAAATTATGTAGATTGTCTCAGACAAAAATTGCTCAGTTCACACGATTTAAACCAAAACATGATTGAAGCAGTTTATTAACACAACACAACCAGTAAGCAGTGAACAATATGAATATCATCAATACAAAAAATAGGGCCCAATTCTGAGTATCTCCACATCCTTTTCTGTAACATCCTTTTCTAAATAACCCCAAACACCTGCAGGTGACGGAGACACCCCACTCTCCTCTCCTGGTTGTGTAGCCCTGGGGTGGCCCCACTGCCCTGTTTGCCTCTGTAGTCTCTTCTCCACTAAATGCTTCCATGTTCCTTTCATGCTGCTCCTTTATCTCAAATTCTCATGTCAATTTCTTGGTAACCATTTAATCCAGGTGATGTTTGTAGTCCCTTTCCTCTTTATCACTTTCATTTCTGCGGCAGGCACCATCTCCAAACAGGCAGTTTGGTTTGCTTCATTCACACATACTCTTGGGCTCACAGCACAGTATTTTTTATACAGAACATTTCACAAGACATGTGATACCCTCACAGGTAATGTGCTGACCAATATTCCTAATTTTGAGGAGCTGTTTGTTTACTCCTCACCAAATGGCCATGAGCAGGAAGATACGTTCCCAGCACACTCTGGTAATTGTGCTACTGGTTTCACAGTGTTCACAGACCCCTCTACTTATTCTCCCTCTCTCTTGTTGAATATTTGGCTTTTTGAGTACTGTGGTGGATTGACTGTAGCTGGTTGCTAGGAGTTCACGAAATTCACTTTGTTACTCCCTTCCTCAGCTGAGTAGAGGAGAGAAACTAAATTGAAAGGCTCATGGATCAAGATAAGGACATGGAGAAATCACTCACCAATTACAGCCACGGGCAAAACAGACTCAGCTTGGGGAAATTAATTTAATTTGTTGTCAGTTACATCAGAAACTACCCGAATTAAAACCAAATCCTAAATGATCTTCAGCTCACCCCTCCCTGCTTTCTGAGCTCAACTCTGCTCCCAGTTTTCTCTATGTCCTCCCTCTGAGCAGTGCACAGGAACAAGTCATGGGGGCTGTGGTCAGTTCATCACATGTTGTCTTTACCACTCTTTTTTTCCACAGAGAGAGGACTCCTCATACTCTCCCTTGCTGTGGCATGATGTCCTTCATAGGCTGCAGATGGATCTCTGCTCCAGTGTGGACCTTCATGGGCTGCAGGGGCACAGGTGCCTCACTATGAGCTGCAGGGAAATCTCTGCTCCAGCACCTGAAGCACCTCCTGTCCCCCCCCTCTTCACTGACCTGGTGTCTACAGGGCTGTTTTTCTTACATATTCACACTCTTCTTTCAGCCTGCTGTTGTGGTCCAGATTTTGCCTTTTCTGAAATTTGTTATCCCAGAGGTGTTGCCATCATCACTGGTGGGCTTGGCCTTGGCCAGCCATGAGTCTGTCAGAGCCAGCTGATGTTTGCTCTGTCCAACACAAGGGAAGCTCCTGTCAACTTCTCAAAGAAGCCACCCTTACAGTGCCCCCTCCATTTCCCTGAAGAAACCTGGCCACAAAATCCCAAAACATGTGCTGTCTTTCAAAATACTTTCTAACAAAGTAAATTCATAGGTAGAAAATAAGGATTTTCTGTCTCATAAGAGAACCACTTCCCTAAACAGAAATCAAAATTCAATGCTATTTGGCTTTCAATCTAAATGAGAACACTTGTTATGGAGTCTATCAACAGTATTAATAAAGATCCTCAAGATATCTTTTCTTCAGTTTTCTTATGATGTTTATTATTATGACTGATTTCAAATTCACCATCTGATGATGGAATGGGATGGAATTTGTTGTTAAAATGGGACATAAAAGCTCAGAGAAATGGCAGTATGGTCAATTTAGATTTAAACTTCAGAGTGCAAACTTGTCCTTTTAATTTAACAGCCAAACATTTGTCTATTTAGTACACTTTCAAGAATCAGAACATATGGCTATACTGGAATAGTTAAAAATATTTGTAGTACAGAAAGAGAGTCATGTGTTTCACTTAAAAAAAATCTTGTTTCTTCCAGCATGAGAGGGCCTGTGATTCCACACTGAATGACATTAAGGGTTTCAACAGTGATGGCTTCAGGATATGTATCATAAAACCAGATTAAAGCTGGTGTAGGAAAAATTGTGTTCTGCATCTAGTGATGTCTCTAAGTGGTGAAGTGCAGAATAATAATGGCTACTTTAGTACAAACCAGAGAAATAATGGGCTACTTTAGTACAAACCAGAGAAAGTGGGTAAGACCTCCTCAACTGTTAATGTATTTTCTTAACCCAACACAACACACTTAGGGACACTTTAAATTGGGAATTCTCCTATTTATGATATGTGGAATGAACTGATGTTATATTTGTAGAAAACCTCTTTCTAGACCTTTTACATTTTGATCTACATTTGAAGAACAGCACAACCATCTCTCAGTGCCTACTTTATCATGCTGTTTGTCACACTGTGTAGCTCATACCAGTTTGATGGCCTATTCATATTCCTGCTTTAGCCCTGGAGGGACTCTGATTGCCATTCAGGGACAGAGGTGAAGCTCAAGTCACTTTACAAGGGCATGTGTCTCCCATCTGTCATATTTTCTGGGTATATTTATGGAGCTTTGTGTCTTCTCTGCCCTACGTCCCTTCCTTGCTTTTCTCTTACTATATTTGGTGTTTCTATACTCTTTAGCTGTACTTACTTTCTTCCTGTGGACTGAATGATGGCACTGACATTCAATTATTATTTGAAGAATAAGCATACACTTATCCTGTAATGTATCATTATTAGCATCACATAGAATTATCTCCAGAAATATATAGAACTTATTTTTGTGTAAGCTAAGTGAGAACAGAATTTCCCTAAGAAAATGTTCCTTTAGCATGTAAAACAACTTAAAATTAAACACAAATAAATGCTAATGTCTTCTAGAATAAGAAAAAGGCAAAACCAAAAAAATTTTTCGAAAATAAGAAAAAATATTCTTTATGATTGTCATTGCGACTAGTCAAATGAACCATATTATGAAAAAAGATGTTCAGAAGGGTTAAAACTGTGGAGCTTGATGTTTTGCAAACTATCCTCATCCATCCTAACAGTAAGCTGTGTAACCATGTTTCTTTCCCAGACCTCAGTTGCACTGATTAAATGAGTTGCACAGTATTTAATTACAGAGTATAATCAACATGTTGCAAAAATGAGTGAATAATTCATAATGTGTCATTTATCTGACAATTTTTGCCTCTCTCTGTTTGCTAGTTGTCATTGAGCAGATTATTATGTTCTCAAATGCATCCCTTATTTGAATTTATTTGCTGAATAATTCCCACAAATGATTCTTATTCTGTGTGTCAAGAATAGGCAGTTTGTTAGGAGTTTTCAACACTAGAAAATGCAGTTATTTTTATTTACTTGGCTCCTGGATTGTGCACTATTCCCCTGTTTCCTTAATGGATGGCACCTAGATCAAAATGAAGTTTCAATATCAAAATTCTATGTGCATTTTCTTGTAGTATACACCTACAATTCTTGGATAAGAGCTGGCATGCTTCACTAGATTTAAAACTCCAGTCTAAGAACAGGTGACTTTATCCATTCCTTTTCAGATACCTCAAGTCACACAAGTTCTGCCAGGAAGATTTGAGGGTGCTGAGCCTATAAGCAGTCAGAATAGTGTGCAAAGAAACTACAGCTTTGGGGATCTCATCCTCTTGTTTCCCTTCTGAAATTAATCTGGGTCAACATTGCTCCTCAGAAAAGATAAATATTTCACCTTTTGCAAAATAGCCCTATGGACAGATACCTCTGAACTGGAAGGTTGCATTCTAGGGGAGTCTGCTAAGAGAGATGGATTATTATATACTCCTTAAAAGCAGTCAAAGTACTAGGCTATACAGAAAAAGAGATTAATTTATTTCTTGTCCCCTATTTCTTTTATTCCTGGCTGTGTAGTGGCCCAGTTTCTTTCTCCTTACTTCCTCATAGACTGCTTTAAGCAGTCTACTAACTTTTCAGGGGTCCTCTCAGGATTTACCATATGGATTGCAAAGCAGTTCTTAAAAGGATGAGAACATTGCTATGCCACTGAATATTTCTTAGTGATTGTAGCTACCCATCCAGAAAACACCCAGCTCAGTGGGATCGTGTCCAGTGAAGCTGGCCTTCTTCTAGGTTGAGCATTCCTGGGGTGCCAGACTTAATGTGTGCAAGATTATTTAGTTCCTTAACTATACAAGACATCTATAAGCACTTGAAATATTTGAAGTTTTTTAGGGACTTCTATACGTGCAACAGCTTGCATAAAATATTTATGACAGGAAAAAATTCCTATGCCATATTTTTCATTAATATTTTCTCTATACATATCAACACATAAGTCCAGTTCTGCACACTACTTGTGTTGATAGTCCTCATCCCTTGGATTAAATCTAAGGTGCAAATAACATTCTCCACAATAATAATTTAAAAAAGCAAGTTTTTAAGTCTTTAAGATTAATTTTAGCAAAATTGGGCATTGTTGTGATGATTATAAAATGCTTTTAATATTTTTGTGTGGCATTGTGAGCTTTGTCTGTATTCCCCCTCTATTGTCAATATCCATGGTCTGGGATCTGAAACTGGTCCAAATTTGTGACGGATTCAAGGCTGAAATTTTTATAGATCTGACGGATAAACAGAAACCATTTACAATTCTGCATTGAGCAGATTCAGGAAAGAACTTTGCCTCAACCTGTTGCTTTCACTTTACCACAGAGATTCACAACTTTTGTAAATAAATCATTCTTTAAAGAATCAGCACTAGGAGTTGTTGTAGAAATATGCCCTTTCTCACAGAGCCTGTGCCCTCTGAATTTTCCATTACTGTACCTACAATTCATCCACAACTTGATGGATGTCAAGTCAGAATCTTCATCAATCAAATCAATCAATCAGTGAATAAATCTTGTACCTTTCCTTGCATGAACACACTTAATCTTGTTTTCTGTAAGCATTATCAGTGAGCCCCTGGCCCCAAGTGAGGCATATCAGCCATTACTATAGACCAGATTATGTCACTGCTTTATAAATTAATTGCTTTTTCAAGCATGTAATTCTTAGCAGAATTTGATTTGAGCTTTTTTCTATAGGAAGTGACCAGTTTTTCCTCATCCAAAATCAATCTTTCAACACTATTCTAGTTCATAAGACTTCATGCACAGGCCTATTTGTGAACTTGATGAATTTCATACTGCCATATTTGAATTTCCTTTACATTGGAACAGTCTTATGATTATGTTGTTGCTGATTTGTGCCTCAAAGAGATGTGTCACTGCTTCTCAGACCAAAATTACTGCTAGCCAGTATAAGTCTTAGAAGACCTCCTCTGTCATGGTATTGATTGCAGAGTACATTTCGAATACAGCTACACAGATACAGAATGTTAAAAATAAATATAAATTTCTCTGTAATATAATTCCATTTAAATACATTTATGTATTTAATGACATTCTATTTTTGGAAATTCCTTCTCCATCCCTTAAAATTAGCAAAATTGTAGAGCTACACAGTTACCCCATGGTGAGTACCAAGACATTTCCTCAAGTCTTCAAAGTGTAAATGTGGGGACCTGGAGTGTCTATTGCCATTGCTAGTAACAGATCACATGCTTTATGCTGAGGACTGAAGCTTGTAAGGCTTATCAGACTCTGAACTTTTCTTGACCTGCCTCTAACTTTATTTTTCTTGGTTTAAGAGTGACAGCCATTTCTCTAACTATTCAGGTGCCAAAGGTTAATTTGTTTTCCTAGTATTTACCTTGGTGTGGTATGACCAGAGTTTTGCATGGATACTAGTAATGAGCAACTATTCCATGTAGAATGAGATATTAAAAACCTAAATCCCAGTGTGTTGAGGGACACAGCAGACTCGGGGAGGGAGGCACCATATGTGGGGTAGAGTTGCAGAGATAGGGTAATAGGAGATGGGGCACAGGGTGGATCTTGGAGACTCTGCAGCAATAAACAGTAAAGAACTGGAGCAGGACAAACATTATTCTAGACATAACAAAGAAATAATATGTGGCATACATAAAAAGTATTGCATACATTAATTTTGAATGCAATATGGAGTCTGATACCAAAGAAGAAGACCAAAATATCAAGGAGTGTTAGCAAACATGAAAACTATTTGAAGTGGATCTCTAGAGGAGACATTTAAAAACATCAAGATGAATCTCATATTCCTTTTGGTGAAAGAGTCCAGGTGATGACAACACTAAAACACACCATAAGTCACCCCTGCCCCTGCCACCATAACCACCAGATTGATATCATCTATTTTAGGATTCTAAAGGATTCTCTCTAGGCTAAGGCTGTAACAAAAGAGTTTGAAATGGTTAACTTCTCTAACAAAACAAGAGCTGCTCCTTATAAAATACCAAAAAGTACAAATCTGGAAAAGTAAAACTGAAAGGTTAAAGAGATATCAGTTTACTCTGCAACAGATTCCTAAAAACAATAATCTGCATTAAATACTGAGGGTAAAACTTGAAATACTTTTCCAAAGTGATAGGCATAAAGGTAAACTTGTTCATGATCACTTAAGGGGCTTTTTTGACCACTGATAAATATACAGATTGTACAATGGGTCTACTTCCAGGATAAGAAAAGTGCAAAAATTATTTAAAGTGTTGGATAGTATCATAGTTTTTAGCTTTCTGCTATCACACACATATACACACATATTCTGCAGGTATCACATAGGTCTTTTTCCAGTTGCAGAATATGGAACTTACAGTGGCCAGTAAGAGATAACTGGATAACTGAGGATTAGATCCATTTTATATGTAGGACTTATCATTGACAGCAGAGATGAGAACAGCACTCCACTTAGCAGGGCTCCATTCTTTAACTATGAAATTTTAGTATCACTGTAGGGAAAAGAGTAATTCAGCAGAAGAGCAGCTCAAGCTCAAGTAACTGGTGTATTTTGAATATTACTGTGTAGAGTCTCTCAATAAATTATCACTGACAATTAAGCACAGGTGTTTTGAAAGAATCTTGCTAGTTGTCCAAGATACCATAATTTATGAACAGAATGCTTTCCTCTCCCTAGGAGAATTTTCATTAAAAAGAAAATATCCCAATATACCTTCCAACTAATGATAAGTAACTGATGTAATAAGAATTGACAGGTCACAACTTGCTCCTTCACTCTTATTCAATGCTGTAGATTCATAAAGATTAAAATGTGTATAAATATGCAAAAACTCGACAGGAAATTCCTGGTTTTAAGCAGGAATCATCTATCATCATCTGAACATTCAAAATCTGAAAGAAAATATCTTCAAAAGTGTATCTCTTGAACCATACTGAAAACTGATATTTTGAAAAAGTCTAGCCAGAGCATATTTTTAATATGTAGTCATTTTATTTCTCAGATAAGATTGTATGATACTTCATAATTCAAAAGCATTTCATAAATGTTTTAACACACAAACGTTACCTTAAAATGTATGCTATCACTGTATTCACAAAAAAAAATAAAAGAAATAATAAGATATATTGCTCTTTTTATTTCTTTTTTAAAGAAAGAAGGAATGTAAGTAAAAAAAAACTCTGTAAGTACTGCAAAGATATTACTACAAACCACGTTATATTCTATCAGTAGTCATCTGAATATTTCAGAAAATTAACTAGGAATTATTAAATACTGTTAGTTTTGGCTAATAATTTTAACTGAGGTGACACGAAGGAGTGATGGCTAAATATCAGACTTTCGTCAGTCTTAAAGAGCACCATATTTTATTATGGCATGAATTTTTAAAGTTTGATTCTCTCAATCATTATTATTTTAATTATTTTTAATTTTGAACAGAACATTAAGAAAAGAAAGACCTCTAAATAATTTTTTTTAAGAAGAAATGCTTTTTTGAAATCTTAATTATATTTACATATATACATTATAAAGAGTTTCACAAGACATTTACTAGCACAGGGATAAGAGTAAATTAACATAAAATAAATTTAGAATTATGGAAACCTAGAAGGGTTTGGCTAGGAAGGAACCCTAAAAACCTTCTTGTTCCATCCATGGGCAGGGAGAGGCACCTTCCACTAGATCAGGTTGCTCAAAGCCCATTCAACGTGGCCTGGAACACTACCAGGGAACAGACATCCACAGCTTCTGTGAGGAAACTGTTCCAGTGTCTCAACACGCTCACAAAAAAAAATTTCTTCCTAACATCTAATGTAGACCTACCCCAGTTCAGTTTAAAGATACTCCTGTTTGTCCTATCAGCACATGCCCTCATAAAAAGGATTCACTTTACTATTCTCAGTTTTGAATTTCTTTATATGATGATGATGATGAATGATCTAGGTGTTTTAATCCTGCTAGGATAAAATCTCTCCTGACATGCTGTATTGGGTTTGCAATTACAAACTTTGGTAGTGGAGGGGTTACTGGGGTGGCTTCTGTGAGAAGCATCTGGAAGCTTCCTCCGCAAGGATGGCAGAGCTCATCCTTGGGCTCTCCAAAGATGGATGAGCCTCTGGTCAAGGCTGGGCCAGTTAGAAATGATGGCAAGTCCTCTGTGATAACATGTTTTAGAAAAAGGAACAAAAAAACCCAGCAAAACAACAACTCACAAAAGTTTGTGCATATATAAGAAAAGGGAGAAAAAATTTATCTCTACTTCCCATCAGCCAGAAACATTCATGCATTTCCTGGGCAGCAGGAGTTCAGCACGTGGAGCAGTTGCTTCAGAAGCAGAAAACACTGAAGAAAACAAACACCCCTCCATTTCTCTTCCCTCCCTCAGCTTTTATAGCTGAGCTGTCACACGGTGTGGAATGGCCCTTTGGTTAATTTGGCTCAGCTGGCCTGGCTGTGCCCCCTCCCAGGACCTTTCCCACCCCCAGCCCCCCGATGGGGCCGGGATGTTGGGAGCCAGCGCTGGAGCTGTGCCAGCCCTGCCCAGCAGCAGCCAAAGCACTGGAGGGTTATCAGAGGGTTCTTAGCTCCTCTGCAGCTACCAGGGACAGCGCAGCCCTGTGAGGGCTCCTGGGGAAAGTGAACCCCAGCTCAGCCAGGCACAATACACCTGCTGAAAATGTTTCAGAAGATCTTTAAAGGATTGAATTTTGAGTGTTTTCAGGCATGAGCCTTGTTTTCTAGGCTGCCTTCTTGGAGGATGACCAGAAGCTGGAGAAATACTTGGGTTTGGAAGGAGATATAAACTTTGGTGTCTGGGAGATAGATCTCCTAGTGTTTCCAAACCTGGAACTCAAGGTATCATTCTAGGATCCTTCTCACTATATTCTTTCACTCTCCAGAATTTGATTTTTTTTTTTTTCATCATGATAGCAGTTTCATCTTTTTCTTGCATTTACTCTTATATATGACTGACTGCTTAGGGCTACAGAACTTGCTGCTTGCAGATTTCTAATCATTAAATGACTGTGTTGACAATAGAGAGCAGTAAGAAGTCATCTTCATTTATATTTAGACAGAAGGGCTTTGAGGCAGCGGGAAAAATCCAAGCTTTTGATGAGAAATCAGCCAAAGTTAAAAGTGGCTGGCTGAAAATAAGATACATCAACTCTCTGCTAAGTAACGTTAAATTGTATGGTTCTTTTGTTCTTAACGATTCTTCACACTTACAACAATTTTATTATAGCAGCTGCTGAATACCTGTCACTTAGATAATTGCTTATAATGAAGTAAAAATGTGTCTTTTTGATACCCTCTCTTTTCACTAAGCTCCTTTTCTTTCATCATAATCACATTGCCATCTGCAGAATACACAATTTTGTGTGCTATATTACATTTCACTGCCCCAAACTGCTCAGAGTATTCAAATGTTCTGAACAACCCTGTGCAGAAAGGTAATTTTTTTCTTTTACATGACAAGTTATATTTTCATAAGACATACAAACCCAACATAAAATTTCTAGGTTTTGATCAACAACTCTGTACAATCTTTCTGGCCAACCTTTCATACAGATCTATCTCTATACAATCAATTCTTTTTCATTTACTTAGACAATAAATGAATATGACAGTTAAAGACAGTTAAAGAATCTGATATAGAATAGTTTAAAAATGCATACATTCTCTATTTCTGTGTAAGTCTGCTGCTATGTGATGCAATAAATTATAATGTATTCATTAAGAAACTTTGAGTTTCAGTATCAAAATGACAGAAGGTTTTTACTACAACAGGTTTTCAGCTCATCCAAGCCTAACCTGAAGCAAACCCCATTAAAACCCCTCTGAATTAGACATATATGTTCTTTTCACATAATTAAAATTGGTGAAAAAATAATAAAAAAAACCCCAGTCCAAATAGAAACTATTTTTTTTCCCCAACCCTTTAAAATTATGGGGTAAATCAGGAAAATTAGGCCTGCATTTTGCTAATGGTTTCCACAGGTACCCTTAAAGCAATATCTGTGCCTATTGGTCAGATATATTACTGTTTACAACACTCATTAAAGTTGCTGGAAATATAGTTAAAGTCAGGTTTGGGTTAATTTTTACAACTGCTCACAGAAATAGAAACAGTTAAAAGTTTTGAAACAGTGAATAAAAGGAAAACACAAATATTTCTTTCCAGCCAAAAGTATTTGGTCAATCTTTAAAGACAGATCTTGTGCTGGATGACGAACTTCTTTCAAAATAAATACATGTTCACTCCTGGAATTTATAGGGAACAACTTAAAGTTCACTCTTGGAGAGTTTTGGTTGCAATGTAGGTAAAATTTTAATAGGTCTTTTTGAAGAAACATCTTTCAAAAAGGCAAGCTTATTCTCATTACTTTCTTCTTAAGGCACATGTTCCTACATGGGTTTTTGTTGTTTGGATTCTGTTCTAATATTAGAACAGTAAGTATAAAGGTCTTTTAAAGAGGTTTTCATTTTCTTGTGTTGGAAGCTGTTTTTAATGTTTCTTTTAAAAGGATCAGTCAGTACAATATAAGATAAAGTGGTTTAATCAAGATTTTATTTTATAGTGCTACTGGTAAGTGGAATACCTATTCATTAAAAGAAACCAGATAATATTTCTCAATTGAAAAAGACAAGTGATATAAAAAATATCAGTGTGACTTCCTACAGAAAGTTCTTTATGGATCGGTAACTTCTTCATAACCATGTTTCTAATGGGCCCACACAGAGGAATCTATTTAACTGTTTTACAGTCTAATTAGATGAGGCATTTGTCAAAGATGCCTGATTTGTCTCTAACAACTGCTAAACTTCATATCAGGATACAGGCTGACCAGCTAACAAGAAGAAAAGTCCAAGCATACTGTTGGCTATAGACAGAAACCACAGAGACTTTTAATGTCTGAAAACAGAGCACTATTTATAAAAGCATTTATTTTTAATTCTGTCGATAACAAAATTTAGACTATTGGCTGAGTTTTATGGTAATATCATTAGTCTACTCTCTGAAAGGAAGAATGTTTCATCTTGCATGACTTGCCAAGGGCACAGAAACAAAATGTGGGGAAAGAAAAGTAGAAAGCTAAGCTCAGCTGTTCTGTAAGAATCAAACTATCAGTGTCATCCCAAAATAATAAGTTTACTACTTGGAATGTCTTTTTATTTTCCATTTTTGATGTAACAAAAAGTGTGCAAGAAAGGACTTAAGGATGGAAAGGCTGGGTGTGTCCTTGGCTGTAGTGAACATAAGAGAGTGAAGTACAGGATTCTGTATAGAGAAAAGCAAGGAGAAAAGTAGGATTTCAGAGCTGGTCTTCTGGAGAACTATTTTTCCTCCTTCAACAACCTACTTGGAGGAATCTCATGGCTTAGAGCTTTGTGCTATTAATATTAATTAATGTTAATATTAATTTTAATGTTAATATTCAAACATCACTTCCACTAGGTGCCCATTTCTCTGAAGAAAACCCAGCTCTCTGATTTCCACTTTCTGCCAATAGACCTAAAGAATGACTTTAACTGGCCATTTCCAGAGGGGCAATATCTCTTTTTAAATTCTCTTTCAGAGAATTTGGGCACTGGCCTCTGCTTGTATTACCACACAAAGGTGCCAATTAATGTCATTTGCAATGTGAATTCTCAGTCATTAGAACTGAGACTAAGCCCAGGAACTCATTTCACTCAGGGCATTGGAGAGATGTCAGAGGGTAACAATTTCTGTCACAATTGATCTGATACAGCTGTGAAGAAGTGACCTAGAGGTGTAATGCTCTATCTCATTACCAGCTATGTGGGCCATCCAGCCTATTTAACTTTAATTATTTACTTTTGTATTTTACCTTTTTGTCTTTCCTCAGGAAGAAATGCCTTAGGCATTGAGTAATGCTCAAAGGCAATTGAGCTATTTTATTTTAAAATTTAATATTGGGTCTGTATGTTAGGGGAAAGAAAGCCATGTTACTCATTCTTCTACCTTATATATATAAATATATAGTATTGAATTTTGCTTTTATTTTGTGTTTCATTCTTTCCCCTTTTTATTTTCCTATTCTCAAGATAATAGAGACCTTTTCAAGCATCAGAATAAAAATCTTACAGCATCTAGGAGGATGAGACCATTTGACTGGGGGCATTGTGGTTTAGGATTTTGACTTTATCTGAAGAGAGACCTTGACATCTTTATATTCTAGGAGAACCACAAGAGCATGAGTAGTGTGTGTGAAAATCTCTGGGATAAGAGGGCTAATTCTAGTCACAGTGTTTTCAAATAATGAGCTAATTCTTTATCTATTACCATTGTAGCAAATCATTTCATTGTGTTTCAGTGCTTCAGCATCTCAGGACACATCCTACTCATTTCAAGTATTTACAAAACTGCTTTGTTGTTAAAAGTCTGCTGAGAATCAACTAAAAATCTCAAAGACAGAGGGACAGAGAAAGAGGGGAGAAAGAAAGTGGGAGGGGGAAGGGGGAAGAGAAGTCTTCAAGAACCAAATCTAACACAAACACAATGAAATGCACAAGCTTTTGTAGAGCATAGTAGTGAAATAGACATTGAAATGGCTACATTAGAATGGGAGTGGGTTAAACTTTACATAGCAAATATTCTGGAAATGTAAACTGGAGGTTCATTTCATGGAGGTCAGCTCAGAAAAGATTGTTTTAGGTTGAATTGGGGTGTTCATCAATAACTACTCCCCCAGCCACCTAAGTTCTACCTACATGTTACTATCCATGTATATGCATAGTGACAGGTACACTCTTCTTTCATTTTTCTTATGGTATTCATTCTTGTTCCTAGAAGACTGAGGAATATAAACAGACAATATAAATTAAAATTTTGTATTAAGAATGTCAAGGATCCTTGGGTCATCTTAATTTGTACTGACTACAGGACTTGGTGAAATTCATGCATTCAAACATCTTTTAATTTCTTCTAACCAAGAATTATTCATTTATTCAAGACCTAAGGAGTCAGGAGAAGGATTTAGTTGTGCCATCAGGATGTTGTCATTTTCTCTGGTTAAACGCAAACATTAAGAGTTTAGGAACACCTAATCATTTTTTTGTAAAATACTTTTGATACCAATGATAATAATGTAAGATTATAAATGTAATCTGTTATGAAAACAGATTCTTTCTTTCAGGTCTTTCAAGGATGATTACAGAGTTATAAATGTAAATTAAAAATGTGAAGTTACTAATAAATGCAACTTTAATAGTTGGGTAGGATCTATTTTATAGCATAATTTAAATATATAGAATTGTGGTACAGTTTCCTGTTATTGACAGCATAGGTGGAATAATCTATAGATTGCTTACATGATAAAAAAATCCTCAAACTAAATGCAGCTGTGCCTCTTCAGAACAGCATATGCAAATGTGACCAATCTAATATGTTATATTAATACTAATCTATGTCTTTGTTAACAAGAAAGGAAATTATTCTTCTTTTTCTTGTACTGATATCAGTACCCCATTTCTGAAGACTCAGTTGAAATTGCATGACTCATTTGTCACGACATTAATGCAGAAGTATTTTCATCTGCTTTAGGTCATTGTCTTTGACAACAGAGCAAAGCAAATGAGGTGGATGGAGTGTGGTCAAAGCTTATTCTGTTTAAGTTTTTATTTTCTATATGTAAAAAGTACATAATTCTGTATCTATATTGCTATGAATTTGCCTAATACAAACAGAAATACATTGCATTTGCAACAGAAATATAGAACACAAAAAACTCATCAAATATATTACTGTGGCTTAAAAAGTTATTCAATAATAAATCATCAGCTAATGTGCTGAGTGTACTAATAGATAATAATGTGACTTTACTTACCAATAAGCCTTTTTTTTTTAATATGTTTAGTGATGTTTCATATTTTACATATCAGCACACCAAGAAATACAGACAGGTATTACAACCATGGCACTCTATTGAGCAAAATCAATTTTGCAAGTATCTTATCTTATCTTTTGCAAGTATCTTATATTTAGACAGTATAATTAAAATTTACCATCTCAGAAAGAAAGGGACTTGTTATAAGCACAAGCATAGTGAAATTTTATGTGTGCTCTTTTTGAGGGCAGTTTTGACAGAAACATGGGGAATGTAAACATAGCTATTTTGATTCTGCAGAAAATATGCTTGTCAGTATTTTCAGTTGAGATTTCTACTGAATTTTATGAGACCTTTGAATGTCAAAGTATGTCTGTGAACTAAAAAAACAAACAAAAAAGGAATACACTTTTGACAAGTCATCCAAATTTGGCATTCCTACAATTTGACCATCTGTTTGTGCTGGACCTGGATTCCTCTGATACTGGCAATGGCCAGTATTGTCTCAGGTGGTGAATGCAAGAGAAGAAATGGTAACATAAGGTAGTAGGATGCTCAATCCAGCCAAGCAAAGCCAAAACATAGTACATAAAAGCAATTACAGTTTCTCTTTTATGCACTGAAATTTGATAATGGCATTTTAAATATTTTAGTTACATCCATGTTTTAAGGACTTAGTAAAAACTAGTTAAATGTCTTTAGGCTAAAAAGAGATAAAAAATAATATTGAGTTAGGTGAGTAAGAAAAATGTCTATGCCATAAATTTAGGTGCTGAACTTGGGTGTAACAAAAAGGAAAAAAAAATCCCTTGATAATCAACAGACCTACTTCAGAAAGGATGTTTAGAACGTATTAATTAATTTGTATGTGCCTGCCTTATGTGTTTTAAAATACTCTGCATAGACTTCAACATAGAAAACTAGAAAATTGAGGTTAAATATTCTAATCTTCTGACAAGAAGACCCATTGTTTTAAATCTATAATTTTTCTGGCTATCTACACTTTTTAGGAAGTACTATGGAAACAACTTTTCCAAGCAACTGAAATGCAGAGCTAGTAGTGAACTTGCAGAGAAGCTGTTTTACCTCCCATGTCCTGTAAAGCTGACGAGTTCTGCATAGCAATGCAGGTCCAGAACATCTCTTTGTGGTGAAGCTCTGTGTTTTGTTCTACTCAAGACAGAACTTTTTTTGTATAAAATTTTAACCCTGATATGCCATTAGTCAAAACAAACCATATACAGAGATGGATGTGGAGATTTATTTTTGTAAATTCTATGAACTAAGTAATGTTCAGAGAAGTTTCAGACCTTTTCAAGATGGAAAAAAAAAAAAAAAGAGAAAAAGAAAAAGAAAGCATGTACAAAGAAAAACAAAATCTAAACATTCCCTTCCCTACCCCCACATTAAAGCCAGGGAAAAAAGGAAAAAAGATCCAAACAAGGTACAATCTCTTCTCCATAGACAAACTCTGAAAAAAGCTACTCTCCTTAATGCATTAGTGTTGCAACTAACCCATAATTATGGTTTCCACTCAGTAGATTTTGTATAGTGCTCCATTCAGGTTTTCTGTTATATACTATAGATATAACAGATTCCAATACCTGCAGCTTTTTAAGGGTAGAGTTTAGGATTCAGTACAATGAACTGAAATGACATTTAATTACTGATGTGCAGCCATTCAGTTCAGCTAATTATGATCCCTGGAGTTTAGTCATCATATGTAATTAACTTTTACTTTCATAAAAGCTTAATGTGCTGAAAAAGCACCAATGGCTGTGAATGTTACACTTCAGGATTTCTGACAGAATTCAAAATTAATTCTAAAAGACAATTTTTCTTACTGAGTGTTAATATAGCCATCTGCTCTAAAACAATGTAAATTTGTTTTAATGGGAGCATATCATCATTTCTTTTTTTAAATTTTTATTTCATGGTCACACTAACTCCAGTATAAACAAGTGGGAGAATAACTCAGCTCTGGACAAGCAATCATAATCTATTCAAATAAAACTAGCAAAAAGAATGATAAGTAATATTTGAAAGGCCAGTTAAGTTTTCTTTCAGTTTTTGTTTTTCCCTTTAAGAAAAATAAAGAAAAACAATAATTGAAACCACTGCAATTATCAGAACTTAATTGGGTTTGTATTTCTGGAAATCTTAGTAGTAATTATGAAATATAAAGATCCATATATATAGCTAGTTACCAAAAATAATGATATTGTGGAAAGCAGGTTCACTACTTCATGTGCATTTAGTCAGGCTTTGCTGACTCTTGTTGCAGAAAAGGGAAAAAAGATCAAAGCTCTGAAGTAAAATCAGAGAAGAATTGTATACAGAATTGTATTCCCATCAATCTGTTTTGCTTAACAAGATAATTACAACACAATTAAATCTCTATGATACAATAGTGAAGTGAAGGGACATGCCAATTAGCTTTCAGTGAACCAGGGTACAAAAGCACTGTCACAGTTTGGTGAAACTGTTTAATCAGACTAAAATAATCCCTTTGCCAACAGATCTAGTTACCTATTAACAGCATGCTGTTATATACACAACAAACAGGTTGATACAGTATAACCCTTGAGAACCCAAAACATTGTGAGGGTTATTGCTCATCAATAAAGTTGGTTGCAGTGGCAGAGCTCAAGCTCAGACAGTGGAGGCAGCAGGCATTGGGTCACTATGCTAACACTGAAACCAGCTCAGCTCAGCTTCAGCAAAAGCAAGCCCAGGCCTGCCCTGGCACTACATTCTCGGGTCAGGAGTACCTATCATTGTGTACAAAAAAAAAGAAAAGGCAAAATAATTTTTACTGAGCTACAATGTAGTAGCTGCCTTGCTCTGTGAGGAATCGTAGGGTGACAGAATACAATGGTTCTAACCAAAGGGAAAAAAAAATATAAAGAAGGTTGTTATAAAAATAATATCATTTTATGAACCTTTTTATAAGCTACAGAACAATGGTTACAAATTCAAGAGAACATCAAGTAGGTCAAAGACCAGGAGTCATTGCCAATGGCAGCATTATGATGGAAATGATAAAAGTTGAAAAGTTTTTGGAATACTCTGATACTCTTTCAGTGACCTAGTGACAGCACGGAAAATGAAGATTCAAGATGCCACAGAATAAAAGAGTTAGACAGAAGTTAGTTTTCACATACCTGAAAAAATTTTCCTTGTGTATTTATACTATTACAGATTTATCTTAGAAAGGAACTTACATTGTATTAAAAAACTGTAAAATTATGATTGCATCTGCAAACAGGAATTTCAACATGAATAAGATTCTGCTATGAATGTCCATGTGAAAACTTCTAAAGAGCTCCTGAACCTCATAGTTGTGTGGTAGACTTAATGTTCCTAGCATTAAGCTTAAAGCCTGGGTTCTATTTAGCATCTGTTGAATCTTAGCATCTATCAGTGACACTCTAAAATGCTATTTTATCTGTTATAATTGGATATATGATGTCATCATTTGTGATGCTGACCACATTCCAGTATGACTTAACCTTTTCAGTTTGGTGAGCTTAGTGGACCAATGACATGAAACCTGATAAAACTCTAATCATGTTCAAATGCTGTATTTCATGCAGCAGCTGAAAAGACAGAACTTAATCCATTCTACTCCAGTGGGAGCATTATATTATTATTGTTATTATTGTTATTATTATTATTAGCATTAACATTAAAATTATTAACATCATTACCTATCATTATTATTAACGATCATTATCATTGTCGTTATTTTATAGGAGAGCAAACAAACCAGTGCAAGACTTGGTATTGCTTTCTCATCACATTCCCTTAGTAAAATATGCTGGCTTGTTTAATTTCTGATTTACTAAATTAATTGTTATCTAACAGGCTCAATAGCTCTTCCTTATGGCAGTATTAGAAGTGGAAGTAATATTGAGTAATTCTAGAATAATCACTGGGAAGCAGTACTTTAATATTGTTCTCTGTTACATCTGCCACCATAGTAATAAAACTAATACTGAACTGTATTTATTTTCTCTCTGGTTTAATATCTATTTGTTAAGGCAGTTCCTATATTATATTTATTATCCTTAATGTCTTAGACATTCCACCAATAATATACGTCCTTAGACTCTTCATAATTTTTTCCCTGAGTGCTATTGATTTCTGCAGGGGTTTTTTATGAATGCAAAATTTTATTTTCTGTATTTTCCCTTATATTTGCCTCATAAAATCCACATACTATTTTTTAAATTTCAGGAATAAATCTTATTTAATTAGCAAGACTATGCTTCAAAAATAGAAAAAAAAAGTAAGGCAAAGTCTATTTGGGACAGTTTTCTAAACTTCTACCATTTTCAATGTACATATCTTATCTGCCTACTTGCCTGGGCCAGAATTGATCATATTCAGGACATCAGATATGCTTACTATCTTTCTGCACCACATTGCTGCTGCTATGCATTGTTTGTATGTGTGCAGTCTAGTTTACAGGCTTGTCTTCTGTGTCCCCAGAGGTGTCTAAGCCTTAAATGACAGAATTTGAGGTCACACTTTATTGAAGAAATCTCCATTAATTACTTCCAGCAGACCACTTGAATCAGCAGCCTTCCACAGTCTAATGAGATAAATTGTATTGAAAGGTCCTGCACAAATACAAAGGAGGAAAGTTCGGGATGATTTGTCATCTCTACTAATTAGAAGTGATTGTTTTTTCTAGGTCTCAAATAAAGTCAATATCTTAATACAAAAATATTCTGCTTTAACTAAGGTTTGGGATTAGAAAGAATAGTCTCTATCAGTTTTCACCATAACATTTTAAATTGAATTTGATGCAAGAACCACACAGTACTGTTTTATCTAAACTGCCTAATGCTTAGGCAGTGCTTTGAAGTGAATAAGTGAATACTAAGAGCAGTACATAAATGACAGAACTTCAAGAATGACAGTATTATGCAAATTATACTGAAACCCCCCCTATATTTTTAATTTGTTGAGTGCCATGTTGAAACTACCATGTTCATGCAGTAAAATCTGAGAAAAAGAGAGAGGGATACATTCATTAAGGCGTTTGTCTTCTGAAACCACCACTGTGCATATTGAGCCTCTACTTCCAAGGAAGGGCTGGGCTTTGCTTGCTGGTGGGAAGTAGAAAATATACATTTATGGTTTTCCCTGCTTCCACACACAGTCTTTGCTTTTCTTTATTTAATTGCCTTTATCTCAATCCATGAGTTTTTAATCTTATTTTCTCCACCATCCCTCTGAGGAAAGGGAGTGAGGGAGCATCTTGACAGGCACTTAGCAGTCAGCCATGGTAAATGCACAACAGAATTCATAAGCACAACCCTCCCTGTTGACTAGCTATTAAACTGATTATATGGATTTTCCTGTATGGCAATACCATCTGTCCAGTAAGGTTTAAACTAAAATGCATGAGCAAAAGTGATCTTTAGAGATCCAAAGGACATTTCACTAAGAGCAGATTTCTTTATTTTGGCAAAACTCCATCCTGGGAATTATGTCTGACTATTAAGTTCCACCTATAATTTTAACTGGATATAAAATTCTATTTTAATTTCCATCTGCACAGTTACTGCGTATTATGGGGCAAACACTTTATTTTATCCAGTGGCAACTGGGATGATAAAGGAACCTACCATCACACAAAAATATATCTTAGTTAATGAATATTAACATCTTGAAAAAGTTCAAATGAGTAAACCACTTAGATCAAAATATTTTCCAAGGCCCTGAAGAATGTTAACCAAAATCTGGTTTTATGTGAAAAACACTTAATTATTTTTGATCTTTTAATCTCTACTATGCTAAGATGTCGTTCAGAAGTCAGTGAATATTAGTGATGGGACCCTGACAATAAGTTAGTGCTGCAGAAAGGGCTCTCAGGGTCAGACTGGCTCCAGCACTGTATAGAAAGCTTGGGAGGGCAGCCTAGCTAAGTGAAGATCCAGCGTACACAGCATCCTCTGGTCTTGAGCACTCCCTATAAACACCCTGAAAGGCATCTGTGTATACAGGAAGTGGGTGAAACAAACAGCAAACTGGTGCTAGGTGTCAGAGCAGCATAGGTGTTAGGATAATATACTTATTTTATATCCATTACAATGAGATTTATATATTCTTTGCTTGCAAGAACAGATTGATGAAAACTTCTTAGTCCTACCCTGCCTGTATTCTGACTCTGGCCATAGACAAAGAGATACTAGTAACACTCTTCCTAGCTAAGAGAAGAGCCTGCCAACCCACTGCTTTGCCTTCCCCAAGATGTCACATTGCAGAAGCTGGATGGGTCTACTCTGTAAAATAAAGCTTATTGCCTCTGTGAGGTATTTCTAAAACAGAAAAAAAGTCCGTGATACTTTGAGCTACAGTCCACTACTAGAGCAATAAAAACACCTAATTTCTTACTGCAGAGTAAAAACATCTGGAAAAATTAAGCATTGTCACCTACACATCAACACATATGAATTTCAACTACACTAGAAAGAACATATGATTATGTGTTTGCTTTAGAAATCATTCATTTTTCCAACATTTGGTGTATTTGGATTTTATTTATCTTTAGCTCAATTACAGCAAAACCAAGAAGACACAATAATGGGGGCTGAAGATGGGACTTTGTTTCTGAGGGTTTTGTGAAGTTTTACTCCTTCAATAAATTCTAGGCTGGACTGGACAGGGCAAAGTTTGACCTTTGATCTAAACTCTGATTCTCTTATCCTCCTTATCCTATTCTGGACTTGAGGGGGAACTGAAGGGATGAGCACAGCACCAGAAAATATAAAAGATATATATTTATCTAAAAGGTATATAATAGGAAGCATTTTCTGCAATAGGAGAAAAACTGCCAGCAAAATCTTGTCCTGATAAGGTGAGAGGAGACTTCAGACTGCTGAGGGAGCCAACCACTAATGTTTTCTAGTAATGTGCTATTGTAGGCGTTGCTATCAATGAGTGTTCATCACCTTTTCAGAACCATTTCTAAAGAGTGCAGGAGCAGGTGATCCCATTTTATGATGCCTATGTCACATCCAAGTTAAGCCATCCTATGAATCTGTAATTAAGGAGACTGTTCTGTAGTAGGTAACATGGACTGTTAAACTGTTAAAACAGTAATTAGCAACAAATTCTTAGCTCCACACAGAATATGTATTGTCTTTTCCCCATAACAAAATCTGGATTAAAGGACCATAGACACCTATAGGAACTATAGCTTATCTCTGCCAATTCTTTCACCTGGACACACCTCTCCTAAATCATGTTATTCCAGAATGAATTTTCAGTTATTACTGTTTCAATTTACTAAAATCAGTCACCCCAACACTGAGTAATCCTCCACTGTTTTTGTTTTCAGATTTTCCTAAGATTTATCTTCTTTTCTTGTGTTTAATATGTACTCTCCCATGTATTAGTTCCCATACCTTCTTTTCCATTTCAACAATTAATTCTATTTTCCCCTATTTTCCCCTGTTTTCCTTTATTGAGCAGTCTGTGCACTAGATTACAAGTACAGCATTATTTTATACAGGTATAGGTATTTTTAATCATATTGGACTTGCTAGCTCTTACTCAAAGTTACTTTCCCATATAGCATTCATTTATCTTTTTTGAACGGATAAATATGCATTTGCCTGGTTTCCATCACACCAATGTACCACACATTGAAAATATCCCAATATCTTGTTCTGTCTTATTAATAATAATTTTCTTTCATTGTGTTATTTTAGCTCTCTGAAGGCTATTTTCCCAATTTAAATTGAGGTAGTTCCTCCTATTAAGGCCACAGAATAGCATCATGTAAAAATGGTTTTGCTAGCATCATTCTCTGAAGCAGATATCTCAAAATTTTGCTCTGACTTTAAATGTCATTTAAAAAACTGATAATACAGAATCATTAAAAGACCAGAAAAAATAGGAAGCTCCTATTTTTTCTGGTCTTTTAATGATTCTGTATTATCAGTTTTTACTCAAATTTATTTTTTAAAATTTTTTATTGAGAATTATTTTCATTGCAAGCTCTTCATACCAGGATGTTTTGTGAGACTAGTAAGAACCTGTCGCTAAAGACAAAAAAATATTCACTGAATCAAAATAAAGTTTAAGCTAGAAAAAGATATGGAAGCCTACTGAATAAAAAATAATAATATAATTCTTATGGCATGGAGGTATCTAGTGCCATTGATATCAGTCACAGAGTGGAAGACACAGAAAAGCAGATTATAAAGTATGTCACAATTTATATGGCTTCAAAAACTAGACGTAGCAAAAATTAATTTGAAATATTTAAAGAACTGCTTGTAGAAGGGATGTAATCATTTATTTTTGAAGAAATAATGAAAAGTGCCTGAAATTATAGAACATTATATGTGTTGATAAAATGGAAGGAGACTAACTCATTTTTTCTGTTATCCTCAGAAATATATGGAAAAAAATGTGCCCATCCACAGGAAATAAATTCAGCATCAGTCAGTATGGATTTATCAGAAACAAATATGTCAATACAATTTAATTTTCTTCTGTGGTAGACTGGCAAGTTTGAGAGTTGAGACTTAGGAAATGTTATGTGCTGTAATAATGGAAAAGTTTTTGACAAAGCTATACTTGATATCTGTAAGAAAACTGAGAGAAAATGGTAGGATGCGCATTCATAAATGGGTGCAAGACTAGTTGGAAAAACCTACCCTACTGTTATGAAGGGGTCCTTTGCCACCTGAGGATAAGTAAGGTGGCATTTTCTGCTTGTCTGTATTGGACAGCAGTTACTATTTATTTTCATTAGTGGTCTCAGAAATTAAATAAGTAGTCCTTTTATTCTGCCTCTCAATTGTATGAGACTGAAAACTACAAAGGATAGGGAAAGGATTCAAAACCATTTTGATAATTTAGAAAGAGTTTAAAAAAATATTCCAATCAATAGATACACTTAAGTATTGTAATTAGGTTTTAAATGTTATCAGGACTTTGACAGATAATCCCTATGAATTTCCCAGGAGTGTATTAGATTATGATGGATTGTCAGCTAGTCTTCTGGAATGGAAACAGACTAATATACTTGATTGTCACTAGAGGGTATTACTCATGGCACCACTATCAGTCAGATGGTTAAAGAAAGAGGAAAGTATCCATTCTAATCTTGCAAACTTATAAAGACACCTACAATGTTCAAATGATGTTGCTGTGAAAAAAGGTCTCAGGCACATAACTCATATGAGAGAGAGAATGAGCAGCAGAGAAATATTCTAATCAAATTAGGAGATCATATCTGGAAGACCTGGATGTTTCAACATTGAAAGATTTCTGTCTAATTTCTAAAGATTTCTTATTGTTGATTATCTTTTAACCTATGGAGACTAGAGACAAGCAATCATATTAAGGTGATTTGCTAACCTTCAAATAGCAGTGTCAAAAGATCAGTTAAATGCAACTTTGAAGAGCTTTTAAAGAGAAAGTGGCTAATGCATTGGAAAGAGAAACAAAACAAAAAAAAAGGTTTGATGCTAACTTCAACTGCAAAATGAAGCAAGATGAGTTGAGAAGAAAGAAATTAGCTGGAGTAATACTGTGATAAAGGACAAATAATTAAAGAAATTATTGTTGCTATTTCTTCCAATACCATTCTTACTTCAAAGTCTTTATGTATTCTTCATTGAGGAAAAGTGAACAAGAACAAGATATAATTTCTTCCAGGTCTAGTGTATTTTGTGCTAGGAGGACAATTTCTGAGGAAAATAGTTATTTATGGGGAAAATGTAGATTAGTTTGTTTACAGCTAGCTCCAGAAAAGAGTTCTTATTTTAATTAAAATGAAAATGTTTTCCTTAAAATCTTAATGAAAACCTGAGTCCCATTTTTGCAATCAATTCTTCTTTAAAGAACCAATAATTGGAAAGCAAAAGATGGGTTTCATCCTATCTTACTTTGGCCACATAAACAGTCACTGGTTTTGTGGTTCATTTACTGAATCAGTTTCCAGTGCTCTTGATGACTCTGTACAATACCTGCAGAGCTGCATGTGGAGCACAATGAAAGCCAAAATCAGTCCATATCCTTTGGGAAAGACAGCGAGAATATTACTTGTACCTATAAGAATACTATGTGTCACTACCTGTGTAATTAACAACCTGAGGTTGTGGTTTAATCTGATATGAAGACATTTAGATCCATGTGTCTAGACATCAGTACCCAGAGACATGTCTGAGGTCTAAACTGTGATTTATAGTGAGTAGAAATCTAGTGGAGGGAGTTTAGAGAGCAATTTAGCTGGGCACCTGGCAGATGCTGAATCTTTGTCTAGACCCATGGAATGGATTGACCAGTGGTGGGGACTTGAACAAGCATAGAAAGCTAAATCTGGAAGATTTAAACCCTGAACTCAGCCTCCCCTAATCTGTAATTAAATTTATTAATTAATCTGTAATTAAATTTATTTTATGGAGGTAGGCATGTACTGAGAAACAGTTGCTCTCACAGAAGAGGAAGACATTCTGACAACCAGATATTTGCAGGGGAAAAAAGCTCAAATGACCAACTTTAAATATATATTGACATCTAAAAATTTAACTAGTGTCATGCCATCACTCTACAAGACTCTAGTACAAAAGCAGATGAGAATAACTAGCCCAGAACAGAGTAAGGGAAGTGAGAGAGATTAATTTGATCTACACTGTCATGTTGCCAATGGCTGAATTGGAGCAGAAGTACATTTTGGCTGAAATAGCTCAACTTAGCAAGAATGTTTGGATAAGGTATACCTATTAATTAACAGTGATTTATTCATTAAAAATGCAAGGATGGGATCCCTAGGAATGATCTGCCCTCAGAAAAAGAATTATTGCTATAAGCAAAATTTCAGCTGCGCTTTCATCCATTTGTAGTCTTAAACCACCCTGTAATAACTGCACATCTTCTATGTGTAGAACAAGGATGGATCCTATGAAGGACAGCTTCATATTTTTAAAGAGAAATGTTTTTTCTTTGCTTACACTCCTGACAGTGAAACTAGATGAATTTGCCCTAATCCTGAAGTGATTTCTTCATGGAAGTAAGTCACAATGATAATAACATTGTCTTACTCTTATGCTACTTCAATATCTCTACTACTAGTTAAGGACAGTTCACGTCCAGTCAACTTGGAAGGAGGATATAATTATCAAGATTTGCTTAGAAAGGAGAACCAAGTATAACCCTCAGCATGGCAAAGAAACATGATTAGGCACTGCATATTGCTTTTTAATTTGAAGCTTTTTATACCAAGAATGCATCTGCATAAATCTCATACTTTGGAGATTATTGCCAATTTGTCTAGCTATTCTTTTGCTTCAGAGATGAGCAGCATCCATGGCAAATGGGTGGACTGAATAAAAATATTTTTACAAGAAGCTATATTGACTTTTCCTAGCCCAGTACTATTCTTCAGGCTCACACCAAAGACAGAATTTACCATGGAGCTTAGCTGGGCAATATTTATTTCCAGAGGGTCTCTGGACATGTGCAAAATCACATTAAATGGGAAGTTTAGAGCTCTTATTCTAATTCTAATTTCTACCAAAGTTTATTTCATTTGGAATGTCAAAACCAATTTTTTGTTGTTTATTTAACATTGATTATTTTCTGTACTTGTTTTATGCAATCTAAAAGTTTCATCTAAGGTTCACGCTTCATCACTCACAGCTTATGCAAGTGCAGACTAATTTTAGTAAACATTTAAAATTATCTGATGTTAGTGAATTTACTGTATAGTTGAATGATGAGGATTTCTAGAATTGTGGTCATCCAAATGACAGCCGCTGTCTGTATGTCATGGAAATAAATAAAAGTTATCACATTTTTGCTAGACACTTGAAAGTATTCTGCAACCCTCTGTGTTTTCTGCCTTGCTATCTACAGCCAAGTGGATAATAATAAAACCATTCTTTCTTAAATGCAACTTCTAGAATTGAGAACTCTTAATGAAATAAAGAGTTTCAAAAACAATCTATGGAAATAAGTGATTTACACAGAGCTTTATAAAAAATTTGTTTTCTTTAATTTAAAAATTAAATTGATGGAATAAATGTGTATTATTGAAGAGAATACCAAACATTCATTTCCTAGGTTCAATTTCATTCTAAACTAGCAAGCACTTAACACTGTCAGCCCCTTGTGCTTTTAACTGAATAAAGGTCAGATAATCAGACATCTGAAAGGACAGCTCATTTATCATCCTTTGATAAATGTGTCAGTAGCTAATCTTTAGCAGTGGATGATAACGCTACACAATGAAAAGTTAATGGATTCAAAGCACTGAATTTACCACAACATGGATGTAATAATGCTGTAGAGCAGAAGTTCAGTTTTATTCCCTATTTTATACAAAATTATATTTTTGACTGAAAGCTTTAATTACCGCAGTCTAAACATTATTCTGATTAATTGTGTTCCACAGAGGACAAGATTGATCTTGATAAGAAATTGTAATTATAGAACTGATTGAAGTATTATTTCAACAATCTAATGTAGTATTTCTATCCCATCAAGCTAATTGCTGAACCCTCACCAGTTTAAAAATTACTGCTAAATGTTTCTTGCTCCAAGTTTAAATATACCATTTTATTAGCACATGTTCTCATCTATATCTCATCTACAATTAATCTGAAATCAAAATTAGTATAGTCATCCCAGACGAAAAACTGAGAGTGAGAATATGTGTCTGCTTTAGGCTGTATCTTGTCAGCCTTGGGTCATAATCCTTGTACAGACATTTGAAATATTTCAAGGCATCTCAAATGACCAAAAACATAAATTCAGACCATTGTTCATTTATTTTCTCAAAACTTTATGAATTTTTTTAAAATCTAGTTTTGTAAGTATTGTAAAATATAGAATAGTGCTGAAGAAGATGGGTGGTAAAGAAAAATGATACACAGTACTTATTCAATTCTTATATTCCTTGGATTGATACCAGAAGAAAAATGTCTAACATATAATTTTATATTACCTGATGAACACAGCAGGTCTTGACCACCCTTTCCTTTATCTTTATTTCTTTGCAGAAGTTCATGGCAGAATCACACAAAGACTATTTTTTCTAGAATTTAGATTATGGCAGTTTTGACTAAAACACTTGAAGGTTATTGGTCAGCTGCTCAGGCTGGAGGGTCTTCAAGGAAGTATATGGTATTCTCTTATATTCTGTTGAGATTGAAAAGATTTGGGAAGGTCCCATACAGGACAAGGATGAGGATAGACACAATATCCTATGTTTTGGTGGTTAAAAATACACTGAAAGAAGTCTGGAGAAATTTATACCTTGGACCCTCAAAATCACATTTTTCCTCAGAAGGAATCAATCTAGACCTAAGTGGTTTCTGTTCTTGTTTACAGTATGAATCAAGAAATTTTAGATTTATGACTTTACTTTAAAAAGGCCAAAGAAGAATTAATGTCTTATTTATTAGTATATAAATAATCTTTATTTCCTTAATTCTAAAGAATCAAGTAACTATATCTGTCTTACAGGGCAATTAAGTCAGCACAAAGGAGAGAAGAATGTGGCTAGAGTTCATATCTAATGCTTTAAATATCCTAATAACCACTTTTACCCAGTTGTCAGGTATATTTTTCACTGTAATTGTTCATAAATATATTGTGGAAATCAGAAATCTAATTTTCTGGCAGTATAATTTTCAGGTATCACTGTCATAAGAGAAGCATAAAGAAAGTTTATTCCATGTTGTGTATCAGTCTTGCAAACTCTCCATTATGATATTTGAGTCAAACAGTAGAACAGGAACTTTCTTTTAAAAAATAATTCAAGAAATAAGAAAAAAAAAAAAGAAGAAAATATTCTGATTGATCAGATTTTTTTTTTTATTCCAGGTATCTTAGCTGACACCTTTTGTATATATAGAAAAGGAGGCTTGAGACCATTTACAGTAAATTCAGAAATATTAATGATTGAAAAATATTGTCTTACAGTGCCTTTATTATTTAAATGTCAATATTTCAAACAATGTGCCATGATATCTATTACTCAAACAATAATGAACTTCTATAATTTTAGAATAAAAATTTATACGAAAATTTTACCCAGTGTCTGGAGCTACTAATTAAGACCAAGTGGACAACATTGAAGTAGATAAATAATACAAAAAAGCTAGAAAATAATTTATAAGCACATGAATACTCTTCTTCACAAGTTTTTTGAGAGCAAAACAAAATGCTTGAATTATGGACTTTTTTTCTTTCATGAGTATTTTACTTTCATGAGTTGGACTTAATTTTCTCTCCCTAGCTCAAATATTTTAGTAATTAGACAATTTTCTTATAAATTGTTCTTGGATAATAGGTTAATAACATATTCAATTGGGAATAGCTTTGTGTTATAATGAGTGAATATGAATTCTGATTATTACAAGATAATCATATATGAAATGTGCAATTTTAATTTTCATTAATTGATGGTAGAAATGGGATTCCTATTATATTGCTTAAAGATATTGCTTAAATTTATCCAAAAGACATCAAATTTGTGACTTATGTAAAATTAAACAAAGCATTTAAAAATGTTGATGTTAAAATATTAAATAATCAAAATACATGGAAACAAATAGAAAACACAAAAATTATATGAATGGAAACTCATGTGCTTGCTTCAATTGTTTTACTTCTTATATTATATTATATGACAGTCTAGAAACATAGTAGTTAAAGATTGTGTCAGGAAAACTCCTGCAAAATGAAGAAAGTTTTTTTAATATTCAGGGTAGAAAGAACTTTAGTGGCACTGTCTTTAGCATAGTCAAGGCAGTTCAGCAACAACTGCAGACAGAGCATTAAAATTTTGATATTGAATTCTTGGCTAAAACTCATTAGATAAGGTGTGTTTTAAGGAGAAATGTTTCCAAAGCGAAATATTAATTTTCTATTTAATATTTATCCATTCACTTTAAACAGATATAGAAATTGTAGGAAAAATATTTCTAGGTTCATCCAAATTTCTGGGTATTTCAAAGTTTTATTTTGATTCCACTACACTACAAATGTACAAAGGTGACAGTTTCTCATGAAAAATACAGAGATATATTTAAAAAACTGCTGCATGACCCTGATTATGTGCCTTACGTGACATCCAAGGTAAGGGTCAACTTCTTTTTTTATAAGTATCATCTTAAGACCTTTAAGTATAAGAGTATCACTGACTCACAAACAATTGCTGTAATATTGCTTTAAGATACAATTCTGCAACATATCCAGAAGGGCTTTACAAGTGGTTGGTCAGATCTGAAATGTCCTTCAAGAGGTTTAAGACATGCATCCACTTACATATATATTCTATCAAGTCAAAGTACATTAAAATCTCAGTCTTTCACTAGATCTATCTATCAATAGAACTGTCAGTGATTTAAAATGCAGGATGAAAAAGAAGAAAGAAACAGAAGAGCAGAGTCATTTAAAATTCTACATTGTTTTATATGGGAGGTGCCAGGTGCAAACTTCTACTTTGTTTTTATGGGTTTTATATCACCATAGGGCTTCAGTCTTACTCAGAGTATAAGGATTTTCATAATCATGATGGTTCACATTCACTGAAGAAAACAGATGTTCTCAAAATTCTTTTAAGCAAATGGGTCTGGGATTAGATAATAATAGGAACAGTGGGATAATGTGAAAATGAACAAAGCTGCTCAAAGATGTTTTTGAGAGACTTGGAAAACATACTATATTTTATGGTTACATATTTTTTTTACAATGAATAAAATATAAAAAGTACATTTTTGTTGTCTTGTTTCAGATGGATTCTCCCACACATTATTGCTGTTGCTATTGCTATTGTTGTTATTAATATTACTACTCCTGATATTGTTCTGCAGATAATGTAATGTAAGATGAAAAACCCAAGAGATTTGGAGATAAGCAAAATAAACTCTCAGACCATATTGTCTTTGAAAATACATGTATATCACTTGTGAAGCTATGAAGTGAATAAATTGCAAAGCCATAATGAAAGGAGCTAGCCTCCTAGTTTAAATCCAAATTACTGTCTTCACATCTCCCTTGAAAATTGCTTAAAGGAAAAAACAAATAAATTATCTGTGAAGAAAATTTATCTTCAACCTTAGATGTTGAAATACATGTGTGTCTGACAATGCTTACCGTAGACAGCAATTGGAAAATCAGAGCTTTTTTTACATTTTTTTAACTTTACAGCTTTGTCACAGATTTCCTACCACAACGTTAAAGTTTTATGTTTCTGTTCTCCAGTTTTTCTGCCTTTGGTTGTTCTGATTTTGGATAATTTTCCTCTCTGTTTTCATTTTTTACCTGAATCCCTGCTCTTCTTCAATTCTCTTGGATGATTTTCTGTCCCTTTAAATTCTGAGCAATGGAAATGTCAGTTAAAGGTTTCCAAGACCTTTCCTATATCTTTCCAACCCTTATCTACTTGACTTTTAATCTCAGAACCATGGAATGGCTGACATTGGGAGGGAACTTTGCAGTTCTTGTTGTTCACTCCCCCGTCCAAGCAGTCAGAAGCCAATCAGCTCCCCTGGGTACTTACAGGTGCATCCCTTCAGGACACATGGATATATGAATGGATGGTTTCCTTAAGTACTACCTGATCCCATCCTCTTCTACAATAATAAGTCTTCTTTACTCCAGAATTTCCCTTCGTCTCCAGGTCTTTGGATTTGAGGAGGGAAAAAAACAAGTTTTGATATAGTGGATTTGAATGCATTCTCAGAAAGGTATCCAATAACACCCAGCTGAGTTGATAATGCCCAGTCTTATCTGATTCTCTTAAGGAAAGAGATTTCATCCAGAAGTACCTTGACAGGCTTGAGGAGCAGACTGTGCAAATGCCGTGAAGTTAAAGAAGGCCAAGTTCAAGGCCCTGTGTCTGGGTGGGAGCAGTACCCAATATCAATATGGAATGGGATTGAGAAGCAGTCCTATGAAGAGGGACTCTGGTATACTGCTGAATGAAAAGCTGGACATAAGCTGCCAATGTGGGGCTGCAGCCCTAAAGGTCAATCATATCTTGGGCTGCAACAAAAGCAGCATGGACAGCAAGTTTGTGCCCCTCTGCTCTTGTGACACCCCAACTAGGGCACTGCATACAGCCCTGCAGCCCCCTAAGTAAGGGGGGGGGGCAGTCCAGAGGAAGCAAAAAAATGGTCAGAGGAGTGGAGCACCTCTCCTATGATGATAGGATGAAAGAGTTTAGTTTGTTCAGCCTGAAGAAAAGTCGGCTCTGGGCAGACCTTACAGCACCTTCCAGTACCTAAATGGTGCTGACAAGAAGGCTGAAAAAGGACTTTTGAAAAAAGCCAGTAGTGAATGGACAAGGGGGCATGAATGGCCTTAAATTGAAAGAGGGCAGGTTTAGATTAGAGAGTAAGAAATTGTTTACTATGAGGGTGGTAAGACCCTGGCACAGGTTGCCCAGAGAAGCTGTGGACACCCATGTCTGGAAGCATTTAAAGCCAGTGGTGGCTTCGAGCAGGTGGGTCTAGTGGAAGATGCCCTTGTCAATGGCAGGAAGTTGGAACTTGATAGTCTTTAAGGTTTCTTCCAACCCAACCATTCTTTGACTTTGTCATTATTCTCTGATACATAGGAACTCTAGAGACTTCTATATCTCTTGAAAATGTTTATTTATGAAAGGATGTTGCAAGACAAAGTAAGTCAAAAAAATTTTAATTCCTCCCAACTGCAGGAAGCACAGAATTCCCTGAGGTCTCTTCTTGGGAACATCGCAGGAGTAAGCTGTTGTATAGTGAGAAGGCAACACTTTCTACCACAATGTTTTATTCTTGAGAGAAGAGTTATGATAGGTATGCTGCCATTGAGTATGGGTTTGATGTAGTTTAAGCATGTTTTGGCTTGAGTTTGCACAGAAATGCAAAACCAGACAGATGTGTTGGAATTTCCACACAACAACTAGAAGAATGCAGGCAGCAATCTTTGGCAGGACTTAAAACCTAAAACCACACACAATGTGATCCAAAAGAAGCTTTACTGATTAAGAAGTTTTACTGGTGAAGGTCAGTTACAATCAGACTTTCAACTGACTAAATAATAGATTTTCATTCCTTGCACTCCTGGGCTTTGATGTTCACATGTAATTTATGTTACATTTTAAAATTCATTAATACTTTTGTGAATCTAAATCTAAGGACCTAATTTTTACTGCTTTACTTTTCTGGGCTGCAAAGGAAGAAGTTTTTAGCTTGGATTTCTTCATGGCTTCTGTTACTGTATCTCCATTAACAAGGATGAAAGAGGAAAGTTTATAGAGCAATGATATACATTGCCTAAAAAGTGATGACCAAACATTTCCACTATAATTTCAAGTCACATTTGATACAGCTGTTAAAGAGGTGATAATTTCACTTGAGGGACATTTTTTTTTATTGCTTCTGGCTTTGTCAGCTAGTTTTATCATTGTCATAATTTATATGTACTTTAAGCAGGATGCCATTTGTAGCAAAATTACTTATCTCAAACATTTTATCCATCACTTTTTGCTGAGCCCAAATATTCTTCATTTTGGAAAGCTTTTGATATGCATGTGATTGGTCATACAAAACCCTTCTTGTCCTCCAAATATGTGTCTCACACCTTTGCCAAAAAAGAAGGATAATTGCCATTGTCAGTCTCAAGCAGATAATTTTTGGTTTTGGTCAAGTATTGGGCTATTTAACTATTTAAAAGAACTGGAAAATGTTTTGTGGAGTATATAATTCCTTCACTATGTATTTGTACTTCTAATGTTTAGCAAATAGGAGCTATTTATTTACATTGAGATGAATGTCATAATGTGAGATACTAATTAAGAACCGAATGTAAAATGGATTAAATCAGAAACTACAGACATCCCTAATTTTCCATGACTAGTTCTACACAGATATACTCAGCTGTTCTTAGGTTAATGGCACAGACATGCTGGTAATTAATTAATTTAACCCACTAATTCATTGATGATACCCAGTAACTTTTGAACTGTCATATTCAGCATGAGACACACTTGAAAAACTGGATGACTGAGGCAACTCTAACATACTAACTAGTTCCAGCCAACCCAGAATATGCTAATGACTCGTTGGAAAATGGTAATTGTTACATGTAGTAGAATATATAGCAAAGCCACCCAAGAATTGATCTGCTGGCCTGTAGAAATGTCACTATTTACACAGTACATAGAGGTTTCACAAACATAAGTCTTAGTCACTCAGAGGCAGTTTGATCAGCAAGATAACTGCTCTGCCTCCTTTTTTTTAACAAAATAGGCACGGAGGTATTTATAACACAGTTGTAGTACGAAAAAAACCCTATTCCCCCCCCTCCCCCAATTTCTTCTACCATATTCCTATTAATTCCTACATACTATTTGGACTTTTTTTTTATATATGAACTTTATAAACATTTACAGACATACCAATAAATGGCTTTTGCACTAAAAGTAGCTGTCTGATCAATAATAAAGATAATGCCAAAAGGTATTTAACATTCACAATAGAGTGAGAAGTGGCAAAATTAAAAAATATTTTACTTAGTTCTCTTAGTTGTAACCAAAAAGAATTTCAAAGCATACCTTAAGGCTGTCATGAACAAAATCTATCATGTAAGCAGCCACCTGTGAACAGTTTCTACAAAATTTGGTGGAGGGCATTTATCATTCCTCAATTAAAATGTCAAATCTAATTAGACTTCCCCTCAACACACTGTATCTTACACAGCAGTACAATGAGAGAAGGGCTTTCCCTTGAATTACTAAAAAGCAAAGTGGTTATCTGTGAAAGCTCCAAGAGAAGCAAGGGAGCTTTTCTGTAGCATTTCCAAATACAAGGGAGTTAATTCATCAGCTGTTTACAGCCCATAAAATATCTATGGATTTGATATTTTACCTGGATGAAGGACGCATTCATTCTCATAAGACTTCAGACCAAATTGTTCTGTGATTAGGAGAGATGTGTCCAAGATTCACAGGTTGTTTTGATAGTGACTGGCATCATATATTGGCTGTTTGGCAGAGTGGAGACTTCACTATTCATTTTTTGGTACTTGCTTTTAATCCAGTATGACACATCTTAACAAAGCTAAACACCAAATGATTAACAGTATGTTCTTTCAAAAAAGGGTTTCAAGCATCTTTCTTTTTCAAATAAGGTCTGTTCAGTCCAGCCTGCAAATCTAATAGAAAATACAGTGGAAAGAAAAATCTTAAATATTATTAATAGTGACCTAAACAATTTTAAAAACAAACATATTTAAATAAAAAATTTGAATATTTCATCAAATCTACCACTGTTAGGTATAAGAAATAAACTATAAGATATCAAATCAGTAAATAGTCTCTTCTAACTGATTTCCTGAAAAACTGCAAGTGTCAGATGCAGACGTGCATAATGCATTCTAATGATTTGAACACATGGATCACAATACTAATAACACTCTGTAGACTGGTCAAATTTTATCTGTATGGAAATGGAGTTATTCCCTTTCCTTAACTCAATTTAAATTTCAAACCTTAACAATAATGCTTTTATTTTAATGGACAAGCCAGAGTAGCCATAGAGTCATAACTCCTCCTTTTTTCCTCCATTTTCCCAACTTCCATTATTTCCAAATACAACAACTGAGTAAATGAGTTTGGGATTTTTGGAGTTTTTGTTATTTCCTATTGCCGTTTTTAGAGATACTGTTTTACCTCTGGGGTTTTGCTCCAAGATTGACTCTCATTTTTATATTTATAAAGTATTGCTAATTGTCAGAAGCCAGTATTGCCTGTCTAGGTTATTTTAAATATTCCAAACAATGAGGTTTTAATTTTTAATACCAAATTTACTTCCTGGTGAATATTTTATGTTACATGAGACTTTGACTTTGCAGAACAATGCAGCAATATAAGGAAATCACAAGACAAACAAAATCTAGCAATTACAAGATACGGTTGGATAGTAATACAGATGTGATTCCTATTACAGGTCTCTGTAAGCTCATCATTATGATATTGGGTGTTCTCAGCCTCCTGAAAGAAGATGTGAGTTAAAGCTAACTCAAGCCTTTTGCTCTCTTCAGACTTAATTTTGTTGTTTTTTGAGAGCCATGTATTCACACCCCCGTGCAGGACTGACTGGCTGGGGAAGATAATACTTTGTATTAGCTATTGTAGGGAAGGCCATTTATACAACCTCTGGACACAACCAACAGATACAGTCAATTACTTGAGGCAGAGGCCCCTCTCTGGTGCCCTTTGCAACAGCTGTGCTTCTGTGGGTCCACAGGGGAGCAGAGATCCTCCCTGAGGGCCATAGAGGGCCCCAGGTCCCAGCAGGTGGAGATACACCGGATGAAGGCGCAAGCTGTAGGACACAATGCAGAAGGAGATGCTGACAGGAGCTGCAGCCCATGGCAGAGCTCTGCTGTAGCAGTGCTTTTCTGGTGGTCTGCACTCCATGGAGAGGGCCCACACTGGAGCAGTCATGGAAGAACTGCTGCCCATGTGAAGGAGAAGTTCATGAAAGACTGTAACCTTCATGAGGAACCCAATGCTGGAGCAGGGGAAGAAATGTAAGGAGGGTGGAGTGGCAGGTGTAAAGTATTGCAAGCTAAAGGCAATCCCCCTTCCCCATCCCTCCCATGCCACTCAGAGGAAGAGATGGAAGAATCAGGAAAAAGGAGTTTAGTGTGAAATATCAACAATATGAAATTGAACCTGGGAAGAAAGAGGGAGGGAAGGCATTCTTATTTTTGTCCTGTTTTCTCACCATCTTACGCTATTTTTTGCTGGAAAAAAATTAATTGCTTGTTCTCCAACTTGAGTCTTTGCTGATCATGGTAAATGCAGAGTGATCTCCTCATCTCTATCTCAACCTACCAGCATTTCCTTCACATTTTCTCTTCCAGTTATTTTGGGGAGGGAGACTGATAGAATGGCTGGGTATGAATCTGGTAGCCAACAGATCTTAACCTACTGCACCTATTTTCTCTGAACCTTCTTTTATTGGTTGGTCACACAAATAAAATGGAGGTCAACAACCATTCCATGATATTCCACATAATTATTGTCCATAAATAGAAAATTGTTTGGCCGTGACTGGTCCTCTTCTGTTGATAGTACAGTTTTTTCTAGAAAATGAACATAAAGAGATGCAATAGGTAAAAAAGCATAAACCTAAAATTTTCTAGCTCATAAATAGCTCATAAATATTTTTTGCTGTCATGGATGAGACAGAACAAATTGTCAAAAAGGGAAGAATCGAGAAGGACACCTTCTATGTGGCAGCACAGAAAAATCTTTCTTTACTTTTATCATTTTTGGCAGGTGTTTTGACAGCCCCCAATCACTAAAAATATTAACAGTATGTCAGAAAGTTAATGGAAACTCTTCACTCATTAAATTAACATCAGTTGGAAGCCACTGCATGCTAATACAAAAAGAAAGAAAATACATTTGGGAAAATGTAGGAAATGAGCAAAGTATTTAAATTCTGAACACAATTATTCTCCACTATTCCTTCTCCTGCACCAAAACTGAGACGCTTTAAAATTAAATTTACGCTTCTGGTAATGTATGTTCTTTATTTGCAAGTACATCTATTCTGCTGTTAACTGTTTTCAGCTCCTGGTTCTATTTACATTTGCAACTCAGATGCTTGGCTGGATCTTGATAAATTTCCAATGTACTTCCTTCACATTAAACCAGCTGTGGTGCTGCTTTGCAATAAATCTTAGAAATTATTAATTTTCAGGAGGTTACTTCTCTGTGTCATGATTATATTTTTTAGGTGTTATCTACTATGGGATTCTCAGGTAATTGCTTGGAAACAGCATTAAAGTTTACATTCTTTATAGCTTTCAAGAGATGAAATACTGATTTCCATTAGTGAGTACGCATACAACAGGCATATGAAAGTATCAGCCAATAATTCAGATAATAACCATAGCAATCATCATGCACCAAAAGGCATATGAATTATTTTAAAATACAAGCACTTTTAAGACATATTTGCATTTAAAAAGTCATAAAACAGATAGCAACGTTAGTTCTGTCAAATGTATGCTATTTCAGATACATTTATCTGATACTTTGCCAGAGTATGAGATCGTTCCAATATGGGTCACATCTAAATGATAATTTCTAAAGTATAAATGTGTATTAATTGAGGGGGTTCTGCATATGAAATCTATTTGTGTATCTGTTGTCATATTTCCTTGTTTTTTGTACTCATGCAAATACCTGCATGTAGATATTAAATAGATCCTGATGACTCCCCTCCAGTCCTCTAAGTTCTAGAAGTTCTTTGATAATTTAGACTCTGATAAAAAAATAATGGGCAAATATTTATGCTACCTTCTGTGTGTATATCTTAGTTTTGCTGATAAAAATCTTTCACCTAAGGTCATTGTATTTTGTTTTGTTCTCAAAAATTTTTCCTAAAAATAAAATTTAAAAAATTTATGCCCAAACTTCTTTCATGGGAGATTGAAGAATCAGCAACTGTCCACAGCATTAGCCAGCATCAGCTAAATCATACCTGCAAAAGAATTTTGGAAACTGGCTGAGGAGTACCAAGAAGCTACCTAAAAATATAATCCCACAAATGAACTATTGTTCTTTTTCTAATAATTCTTCTTCTCTTTATGTAGGTATACACCACATAAGCTTATCTGTATTCCGTTAGCTTTCATGTAAGCAACTTCCATTTACATTCTTTGCTTTTAAATTTTATTCTTTCAATAGGTCTTTTTGTTGCGTGAAGAACTGGGGTGTAGCACTGTAGTTATCCTCTACAGAAAAACTTCTAAAAAAACCCCAACCAAATGAACAACCACTTCCCAGGAAAAAAGACTGTTAAGAAGAGAAGTGATTGATTACCTCTCCTGAGAGAAATACAGAGGTGTTTCACAGAGAATCAACTTACCCAGACTAGATTTTTACTAACAAAATGCATTTGTCCTTATCCTTATAAAAATGTCTTGGGATCTCTTAATGAACATTAGTTACCAGGGCACTGATACCAATTTCTAAAGTAATTTCTGTCTCAAACATGTTGTCATCTTGATAAAACATGATACTACTGCTTGCTGGGAAAGCAATTCGTTGTGTTTGCAATGTGCAAACAAATCCTTCTGATGTGAAACAAAGAACTGAAGAGTCTCTGCAGAGAAACTCATACTGAATAAAAATCCTGTTCTCACTAGCTTTTGTAGCTAAACTTTATTACATGGAAATGTTGCCAGATCATTTAGAAATTCAGACAAATTAATACCAGTATGCTACAACATTAAATTTTACAAGAGGCAAGAAAGATGTTGTGCACTTTATTTAAATGTGATTTTATCGAACTACATTGCTATTTTAGCAGCTAAATTAATTAAATATGTTACTAATTACAGCAAGTAGGGATGATAACATTATTTACTATAAAGTTTCCTTATATTTGCAAGGGCAAATTTGTTTTTTCTACCTTTCTGATAACTTAAGCAAAATAGCTAAATTAAAATCATCTGAACATTCAACTTCTTAACATATATGCCTAGTTAAAAAAAAAAAGTAAAAAAATAAAGCACACAGTGCTGGAGTTTTCTATGAAACAGGCTGAAGGAGTATATCTGAGTTTTTTTTCCCTGTTAAAGATATTTAGAATCTTCTTTTAAGGCCTATGCTTTTAATTGTAAAAAATTGTCAGGAAACATGGATTTTTTGCCAAGTTTGTAAAACCCCGCACAAATAAACCAAATTAAACATCTTTTAAGAAGTTTGCAATGCATACATATTCAATTTTATAGCTCCATTCCCTAAGTACTCCATTTCAACTGAGCATGTTCTGGCCAGGTCTCAGCAGATATTCATGCACCATGAAATCTCTGTTTCAGAATTAGAGGCAGCAGGAAAAAGTTTGTTCCTCTTGAACAATGAGTCAACAAGGCTGTATTGGTGTCCAGGCTGCAAGAGAAGCTGGAGAGAGGAGCTGAGGATGCAAACTATCCTATTCAAATTCAATCGTGCCAAAAGACATTTTTGCAGCTGGATGACTAAACAAAGATTCTAAGGAGCATAGGAGGTTCAGTTTCAAGGAAAACACAAAACATGGTATAAATTGAGACTTATTTAAAACAACCCCAGGATTCTGGTATCTAATTTCAGGAGAGCTGTTCAGGAATTTATGATTAGAAGTGAAAAGTATAGGCAAATATAAATGGATATAATCTAGTAAGAAATTGTAGTAGTGTCACAGAACTGAGGTGGTCTCTGCAAAATAAAAGGATTAATGTTTTGTAAAAGGGGAAGCAAGATTAAATGTAGAGCCCAGAAATGAAGCTTGTATTACAAAGCATTTGAGCACTAATAGAAAGACACAAGTGAAGGTCAGAGGGAAACAAGCAAGGCAGTCTGAATGAAAACCTTGATGAGAGAAAGTTGAATCTATTGGGCAAGCTGTTAGCAGGACAGTCTTCAGCAGCGTGCAGAGGTCTTATCCAGAAACGAAATAGATCAATGATGAGGAAGTATCTATGATGTTTAATAGCTTTTGTTGACTGGAACTGTGTGTAAATTCCAACACAAGCATAGAAACAGCAAATAAAATTACTGTTTGAAAAACATTCAACTTGGAGACAAAACAGCACATAATAGCTGGCAGTAATAGCACTAAGACATAAATGACAGTGTAAAATATAATCATAGCAGTCTTATAAATAATTAATTGAATTATGTCAATATTTATATAAGTGATCATATTACCATTAAAATATTAGCAGAATGGTGTTATGGACATGACATGTACCCTCAGTGCTGAATCCCTGGGTTCTCCCAATAAGCTTAAGTTAAAAGTCTCCTGTCTTGTGCTTTAGAGTTCACATCCATGATACAGGTGAACCAGCAGCATCTGCTGAAGTGTGAAGGTGACTTGGATGATGTCCTCAACATCATCAGCAGCAGTTGACTACCAGACACTGATACCTTCAGTGCTGATTCTCTCAACATCAAAAGTTTCCTATCTGTCATTTAAGCTGCCTTTTATCCCAACAAATTATTGGTCCTGTTATTCTGTTCTTTATTTCTCCATTTTTGCAGTCTGATTGTTACTTTCCTGAGTTTCTTTCCCAGTCTGAAAATAACTGCTGAGTCCTCAGTCATCAAGTCTTCTTCCTGAGAATGACCCTCTGGGGAGTCAGGTCTTCAAAACAAATCAGAAACTAACATCTCAATTAATCCATATCTGTGCAATTACAAATACATTTGTATTAGGAAATGCCACACCAAGGCTTATCTTGACTTCAGTCACCGTTTTTCCCCTGCTACGGTGGCCATGTGCTATGATGCATTTGGATCAGCATTTTCCTGATCATTCAGATCAGCAGTTCCTTTCTGCAATAACAGTTCATTCATGCCTGATTTTCTATCAACTCCCTTCAGCTACTCCCTTCCCTTACATAAATTTAAAGACTTTTTGATGTTTCTTAAATTTCTTCTTACACGTGCAGTGAGGAACTGGGAACAGTGGGAACAAGAGGAAATATTAATGTGGATTCCAAAAGATAGAAGCATACACTGACTAGTTTAGGAGAATCACAAAATGAGTGAGGTTGGAAGAGTCAGCTGGAGGCCTTTTAGTCCAATCTCCCGAATCAAACAAGGTCCCCTAGAGCATGGATCTTTTAATGACAAAATCTCCTAGCCAATCTTCACAATTCATGATCACCGTGGAAACTAATCTTGTGACAACAACTGAATTACACTTAAAAAAAAGGAGGAAAACTTCCTGCAACTGTAAAAAAATCCTGTTACTCATATGACACAAGTCTGTAAGCTGACAATATTTAGGATTGATAAAGGGTTTGTAACAAGGTTACTAAAACTGTATTTTGAAAAATCTGCAAATAAAATATTATGAAAATATTACTTATAAATACATTTTGTTAAACTCATGAATTTTGGCTAGCTTTTCTTAGAGACAGCTGGTGCCTCTTTAAAAATAAAAATAAAATTAATTCATGAGTTTTTAGACCAAGACACTTTCCTATAATTCTTTGTTAGTTTTGCAGGTTTTTAGCATATCATTTTATATTGTGTTTTCTTGTTTGTTTGCATTTTCTCAGTGTAGCGGTTTAGGACCACTAATCAAAAGGTGGCCACTCCTCTTGTGTGCTCTCTCTTCTCTTCCCTCTGAGCTGGAAATGGGACACAAAGTCATGATACTTTGTATTCTCCATTACTGTAAAGTTTAATTTAAGCGGTAGCTCACACACTTATGATTTATCATACTGTATTTAGATGCTTTGTTCTTCTCACGTACCTGCATGTCAGTGATATGTTGTTTATACAGAGTCCAGAATTTCTAATGCTCATCAGAAATCATAATTTTTACTCCTTCTGACTAGAATTCATATTGACTCTGAGAGAACTGCAAACAGCTATGAAGCTATTAATAATGTCCCCCATGTTGGGGAAATGAGTATAGAACAAAAGGCATTTAGGGGTTCAATTATCAATATAATCTGATTCAAGGAGAAGTTAAATTCTCTGCCTCAGGGAAAAAGAAGGCCCAAAACATATGTGAAAACTGAATTCCAAATTCAAATGGGATGAAGAGCAGCTTATATCCTAGGGTCTAGAATATCCCACTGAGGAAAACTAGACAGTAATAATTGGAACACGTAGAAACATGTCTACAAAAAATGACTGCATGCATCAAGAGCATATTCTGGTCTTTGATTTTAGAGTCCAGTGGTGGAACTAAATCAAAATGCTTGTAGCATGTCCCTACAGAAAATGAACAGATGGCCTTGATCTCTTGTGTATGAATACTTTTTGCACATACACTTCAGCAGCAAAATTTATCCCCCCAAAAAAGAACTGGAGGTGGGGATAGGGGAATGAAGCCAAGGGATGGGAGAAAAAGAAAATACTCTGAAATGTGAATGGCAGTGAAAGTCTATAAAATATTTAGGAATCTGCTTCTTCATTGATGGATTGTTTGCCTATAAACCATCAAAGTTCATGACAAGATCAGTTTACAAACCATAGATCACATTTATTGTGAATAATTACTGGAAAATAAAGAGACAGTTGAAATAATATTATATTCTCAGGCACACAGAAAACCACCTTATTGTTGCACATCATTGCAAAATACAACTAAATTACAACAGGACAAAGCTGTGCAATAAATGTTACAATGTTACAGTTTGTAGCAGTACCAAAGTCAGGCATTATTTCTCTCTATATTTATGCTTTCTACCTCATCCTTTTTA
>LTAT01000002.1:17666710-17707325 GCA_003286495.1 Chlorodrepanis virens | reverse complement strand
TAGGAATCTGCTTCTTCATTGATGGATTGTTTGCCTATAAACCATCAAAGTTTATGGCAAGATCAGTTTACAAACCATAGATCACATTTATTGTGAATAATTACTGGAAAATAAAGAGTCAGTTGAAATAATATTATATTCTCAGGCACACAGAAAACCACCTTATTGTTGCACGTCATTGCAAAATACAACTAAATTACAACAGGACAAAGCTGTGCAATAAGTGTTACAATGTTACAGTTTTTAGCAGTACCAAAGTCAGGCATTATTTCTCTCTATATTTATGCTTTCTACCTCATCCTTTTTAAAATTTCTTTCCTCTCTTTTCAAGTCTTTTATCTTTTCATTATTATATAGAAGGAAATGAATTTTCTCCAACTTTCCTCACTGCTTTTCTCATTCTTCTTCTGCTACTTCACCTTTCTCTCAATGTTGCTAAGACATTTGTAATAAGACTTCTTGATTTTCTTTAAGACTTTCATAGCTATCTTAATGTTCTGTACCAAAAAGATAGCTTGGTGATATTCCTCAGAGATTTTTGCTCACTTTTGCAAATATAGTGAGAACTAGAATTTTAAATATATTGAAAGTCTTGTGATGAAGTGACTGTCTGCTCCATCCCCAAAAGAGCCATCCCATCAGAGCAGAAAGGACTGGAAAAGTATGGACCAGGGCATTTTAGTCCAAATTAACATCCCAAACATAGAAGTTATAGTATCACCCTTCCTGCTCTGCATGATGAAGTTTTGGGTGAATGTCTACAGTCATTAATTAGAAAGAAGAAATTTCTTCAGATCATATTTTAAAAGAAAAGTCTGAGCTGGAAGCGTCTTGAGGAGAAGAAAAGTCCATGAATAGTAGGGTCCGCCTTGTATTTTTTCTCCAAACAAATCATACTTGGTCGTTCAGTTAATGAAGGTGATGTGTAATTAAGATGTCTTCAGTAATAGTCCTCTAGTAACCTTATCTCCTTTTATAATTTTGTTAGCATTACACTTCTGACTTAATCTTCATTTACTATGTGGATTTGTCTGGTATAGAATAAGCATATTATAAATCTATAATCTACATTTATTCCAAAAAAAGGATCATCTAATGTGACCCACTGTGTACTCCAGGCCCAATTTTGTGCATTTAACTAAGGCATATCTTTCTCAAAGACATTCAAACTGCACTACAGCTTTTCAAGAGATGAGGATTTCAGTACTTTTTTTAATTTCAAAGGAAAAACACATTCTTCATCAACATATATAAATTCTCTATAATTGGAATATTACTTTTAAACCACAAGACAAAATGTATTGGATATTATAGCTGTATCTCACATCTCTTCCAGAAAACCAAAACTCAAAAAGTCTCTTAGCATACTAACTTAAAAAGGGTGACTATTATAGCAGATAATGAGTATATCAGTTTGTGTATTCCTCAAAGGAGCATATGAGCAGACAGAAAAATAATAATTTAAGGATTTCATCTCTGTTATGAATTGTTTTTCATTGTTCTCTTATGTTCTCCATTTTCAGATATCTATCTCCGATATCAGTCCCGAACTAATATCCATGATAAAAACCTCCATTCTTTTCATTCATTTATAGAAATGAAACAGTATACATTTAAATGACTCAATAAGCCCTAATTGCTTCTGAAGCTGTAAGAATCTCTCCAGACCAGAAGCCGATAAGCAACTCTATCATGATTTGCTGTTTCATCTTACTGGACATACTCTAAAAGATCTAAAGACAGGATAAGAAGCAGCTGTACCAACTGCATTGCTTCCATTTTGGGTTCCTTCCTTCTGAGACATTACAGTAAAAATTCCTCGTATCTCACAGATGGAACGAATGGGTCAGCTTGTATAATAAAAATAAAAATAAACTGTTGTTCTGGTCAGGTAGACGATTTGTTATGTCCTGCCTTAGGGGAAAGCTTTGAAAAGAAGCAAAAAAAATTCGAAGTCCAGGCTTTTATTTTTATCTTCCTAAAATTTGTAAAGGTCTAAGCTGGAAAAAAAAAATGATGTCTTTTATTACTGTACTACTTTTCTACAGTCTTAATATTCTTTTCTATGTTCCAAATTCCACTTGTGGAATCAGTGCTTAATCACTGCATTCTGATAAAGAGAAGCTAGAAACAATAATCTATCATTAGCTGCACATAGTTATTTCTTAGCTGCACATAGTTACTTTTCTCCTTTTAATTTTAGCAAAAGAATGTTAAAAATATTGCAGCAGTTGCAGAAAGAAGAAATTGCTCCCTTTCAGCTTTCAGTTGTTTCCTGTTTACTTAAACTCTCACTTTACCCAAACTAGAAATGTCCAGAACTACCAAACTAACAGAATCATATAGAGAAAATGCAAAGAAGTACTTCAGGCAACCAAATTTTGTGTCTCAATCAGCTGGGCAGTGCTGACACATGAAGAAAAGTACTTAGGCACTGATTATTGCATTTCCTCATCAGTAATGCTCTTACTCATCTTACCTAACCTCAGGACAGACATCTACATGTCCTGAACACTGTCCTTAATGAGCACTGGAGTAAAACAAGAATTTATAGGATGAAATTCGTCTCATCCTAATGAATAAAGAGAGAAAAATAGAAGAGAGAAATTTTGCTATAGAAGTGTCAACCCATTTATAGGAATGTGGTGATTTAAAATCAGCTGGGGATTAAACTCCAAACACAGAGTTCCACATCCACCCACCCCCTCTGGTGGGACAGGACAGGGTCCACAGTGCTGGCTGCCAGCAACTGCCCCAAAGAAGGAAAAGATCAAAAGGTGGCCACTCCTCGTGTGTGCTCTCTTTTCTCTTCCCTCTGAGGCCGCTCTCCCCAGGGATGATTCGTGTGGTATAGAATAAAAATATCGACATGCCCATGTGGTTCTAGGCTCCACCCTCCTTTTGGCAGCTGCAAGCAAAACTAGAACATATCACCAGTGAGAAAGATGGAACTGGATCATTTTAGGCCATACATTGTTTATGTGATGAAAATTCAAAAAAGAACATCTTAGTAACAATAAATTGGACAGCTTTTTCCTTATAAAATGTAGGGGGACATAAAAGGTTCATCTCTGCCACAACAAACTCTGAACATTTGAACCTTCCTAAATTAGCCTTTAGGAACCCTTGCAGTGCCATAAAAATGAAGCTGTCTCTTTTCTTAAAGATTTAAAGTAATTGTTTTTTCTTTCTGGGCAGTTTCAGTTTGCTTATAAGTTGTTATTTGACATTTTATTAAATGTCTTTTGCATATTTTTGGCTTTTCTTTTTGAAAAATTGATGATTTTGGAAAGGTCCACTGGACCTTTTAGTATGGAAGAAGTGTGTCTACAACAAATCCTTTGTGTATATAGATTTATATAAATATATGTGTATTAATTTGTGTAAAATTGGTTCTAATAGTCAATGGGGGAGGGAAACAGAGGAGACTTTCAAAAGCCATTTGAGCCTATTTCTCAACAAAACACAGTAAAAACAATAGAGATGATGTTTCTTTCCAGGTAATGAGTCATATTTGAAGATTTCTATTCTATAAATATATTTCTATTTATACCTTCTCAAATGTCTGAAAATTATTCATTCTCTTGTCCTTTCTGACTGCAAAAATGTACAGATATTTCTCTAGGATAATATGAACTTTCAGATTATATTGAAAAAAGTATTGTAGCATTTCATGAAAGAAGCTATCCATCTATACTGCAATTAATGAACCAGAATTGGCATTTTTCTCACTTCTACATTTTCTACTAATCAGGAATTTGCCCCTGGGAAATATGAATGCCTGTGCTTAGTAGACACAAGGCGTAAAACACTGATACAAAACATTTAATAGAAATATGCATAATGAAAATAATTCCTGAAAAATTGTTGAACCTCCCTGGCAAATAACTAGTATTGTGCAACTCAATGCCCTAATTTGATTTTACTTTTTCTTCTTTTTAATTTCATTGGATATAAACCAGTTTTTATTGTTAATCTCTTTTGGAAATCATATGAAATTGAAGTCTGATTAAAGATTTTGTTCTTAGAGAAAGAAACATTATTACATTCAAAAGAATTTCCATATTAAACATGTTTTTTTCCAAAAAATATTGCAGCATCTCTGTTTTTAGCAGTATAGAAACTAAGGTATAGATGTGTCCCAAATGAAACTGAGTTGATGATGAGATCAGGAGTAAAATGTAACACCCTGTCCCTGTGGAGATATGTCCTCTATCTAAAAACTATTCTTTTCCCACCTCAGCTGTTCACAGGCAAGAGTGACCACTGGCTGTGCTGTGTGCTTCACTGCTGATGGTCACAGGAAGGCAGCAGATGGTATTGTCTAGGGATAGAGTTGTAATTTATGCTCTTGCATTTACTAACACACATACATTTAAATAATAAGAAATATAATGAAAGAGCAGTAGTTTCAGTCATGGCTTTTGGCATAATTCTGAGCCTGTGTTCAGTGTTTTTGAATTAATTATCCTGTCAATCAGAGACTAAAAGAAAAATCTAAAGATCCAGCTGTAATTTTCAACAGAGTACTCTCAGAAAAACGAAATTAAAAAATGAATTATATACTATTCAAAAATTCATGCTAGTAAATGAGACTTTAGGACTCAGCATTGGATTGCCCATAATTTTTTTTATTTATTCATTTTCTTTAAAAAGTTTTCTTATCCTAAATTCTTTATGCCTCAGGCATTCATCTGAAATCTTAATCCTCCAAGCCTTCAGGCTTACCAACAGTAACTGTGATGATGTTTTATAAATGTCTGTAGAGTAGTTTAAGGTTTTCTGCTGACTCATTGTTACAACTGGGAAATGCTAATGTATCCTGTCACCTCAGCCACTCAGACTCATCTGTCATCTCTGGTCTCTTGGCTTGTGCCATACCTCGAGGTGCCTGTTGCCATTCTGTCTGAAGGACTGACTGCAGCAAAGGAGGACTTTTATGAACACTTAGGATTATGTGGATTGTCAAACCCAAACAAGATTTTAGGGAGAATTAATGTATTTCCCTTTGTTACATGACTATTAAATTATCAGAACCATCAAGTCCAAAGAATAAAATAGATGCTTAATAGGATTGCAGCCTACAAAGCTGCAAAGCTCTATGTTGTTTTGGGTTTTTTTTAACAATTTTTAGGTCTCAGGTTATGGACAGAAAATTGTAGATTCATACACTAAAAAGGAACAGTTTCTACCACCATCAACAAACCACAGCACTGTATCTAGCACTTTGACCCAAAATGGTCTGATATATCAGAAGAATAAACTCACAGAACAAAAGTTATATTCAAACACTGATGAACCTGAGGTCAACAGAAAATTAATAGAGTAACATCAGAATTATAATTATTCCACACTGAAGAATTTTAAATGCACTCATCAGAAGTAATAAGTATTTACACATCAGATACAATAATAATCATCAGATCTACTATCTGTTTTCACCCCTCTAATTTTTCTTGACTCCTGAACATTTTCTTATCTTGATATTTTATTCTACTGTTCTTGAATTTTATTGGATTTTTCATCTGCTTTGATCCTTACAGTTATACCTCAGCTTCTTGTGATTGATAAGAGGTATGCAATTATGTGCCTAATTCTATTTCAACTGTTATGCTTTTTTCCTAGCAAAAAAGAAGATGAGTTTAATTTGTTTAATGTAAAGTCAAATATACTCAAAATATTCCTGAATTTAGGGCTTCAGAAAACTCCTTTCTTTCCCCTAATTTTTTTCAAGCAAAGTGCTTGATTTACACTTAATGAGTAGGAAGAAAGATTTTATGCTTTCCACACACATATAAAATGCTGAAATTAACAAGATACGAATGATTTCTCACAGAAAAGCCAATTGCTTTTCTTAGTTGCTCTGGGTTAATTTTATTGCTTTAGTTTCAATTCTCCCAAGTTCCTACACACTCCTTTCTTAAAAATTGGCTGAGCTTGAAAGGTTTAAGCTACAGGACTCGATTCTTTGTCTTGCAGACTTCCATCCATTTTTGTTACATCTAACTCATTCCGTGATATTGTCTGTTTAGAATTGATTAGAACATTTAGTAGATTGAAATATTTTTCCATTAAATATTATAATGCTTTGTGGATTCAGATTTTGGTTTCTTTTTTTTAAATTTCCTTACAAAATCCTCATTTTCTCTTTTAGAATTTCTTGACATAAAAATAAAGCATTAAACACTTTCAAACTTCTCCAGGGAAAACTTTGGTCTGCTTGAGCTTAGCCTTGTAATCTGTCAATCACTCAATCAGCCTTTATTTTATATACAGTAGCACAATGGAGAGTGAATCTCAGAGTGCCATGCATAATAGCTGTTAGTTAACAAGAGAAAGCTAATCTCAGTTGATGAGTTTTCACCTTTGTTCTACATTTATGTAAAGAGTTTCTAACAACTTCAGGGACTAAGTGTTATTGCTTTAGGGTATATGCTTGAAGTCTTGGTCTCTGGGTTTTCTGCAGCTGTGTCCATGATAACTCTGGAATAAAATGAACTTGGGTTTAGACTAAAATAATAATAACATCAATGACTGAATATTTATGCTATGCAGCATGACAGAGACTAATTACATTTTTGTGAGTTAACAACTTACTATGGCCACTGGCTAAGCAAACTGTCATAAATAGATCAAGGCTGTGCTACTGAATCAGTATCCACACAGTAAAATTAATCATAGCTACAGTCTCTGCAACTTGCACACCGATGAGGATTGCACCTGGGGGAGGTCACAAAGTTCTTATGCAAAACTAAAATGCCCTGCTACCTGGATAATTGTTACATGCCAAAACTTGCCCCCACCAAACTCCATGAAATGTCAAGAGACACCTGAGGGAGCCCCTTGTGAGCTTTTCATCTGCACTTTTACATTAAAAGGAACATTTTGTGTCAAAGTGAATGGTAGTTCTAAGTATGCCCTATACCCACAACACTGTTAGCAATAGCAATAATTTCAGCAGTCCCATACCTATTTTGTTTCTCTTTTTGATGCTTAACAGAGAATTTTGAGCTCCCTACATAAAGAATTTGACATTTTGTTTCTAGGAAATGTGTAGACAGAAGAACAGAGGACAGTCTATGCAAAATAGTAAATGTACCTTGAAAGCTTGAGTATGTCAGCCTTTCAAAAAAAAGTGTATGGATGTTACCCTTTGTTAGAATAAAAGAAGCAGCAGTAAATGAAAAAGAAAAAATCACAATAATATGAGCAGACTGTCTTGAATATGCTACTAATTGAGCTTCTTTTTCAGTGTAAACAAGCATGTAATGTCTATTGCTAGATACAATTGAGTAAATTCTGGTATAGGCTCATTTTCCAAACTACGTGTTGACATCTGTATTAAAAACATCATTATTAACAATTAGGATCAACAGCACCCTGTTCACAACTCAGATGAAAATGTCACAGAACTTTTCTGAATTATTAGTTTCTATTTAATCTAATAGATTTTTGTAGAAATATCCAGGTTTTAAGGTTTTGTACGTAAGTAGGCCAAATTTACCTCTGGTACATTTTCTCCAGGGAATGAACCACAGGATCACACAATGGCTGGGGTTTAAAAGTACCTCTGGAGATAATTTAGTCCAAGCCCCTCTGCTAGAGAATGTTCACCTTGAGCAGATTGTACAAGATCATTTTCCAAGCAGGTTTTGAATATCTCCAGAGGAGGAGTCTCCACAACATCTCTGGGCAGGCTCTTCCAGGGCTTTGTCACCCTCAAAGGAAATAAGCTTTTCCTTATATTCAGATGGAAATTCCTGTTTTTAAATTTGTACCTGTTTCTCCTTGTCCTGTCATGAGGCACCCCTGAAAAGAATCTGGTTCCATCCTCTTGATGGCCACCCCAAAGATATTGGCATGCATTTATGAGTTCCCCTCTCAGTCATCTCTTCTCAAAGCAAAACAGTTCCAGCTCCTGCAGCCTTTCCTCATAATAGAGATGATCCAGCTCCCTAATCATCCTGCTAACCCTTTGCTGTACCCTCTCCAGTAGTTTCTTGTCTTTCTTGCACTGGGGAGCCTAAAACTGGACTCAGCACTCCAGATGTGGCCTCCCCAGGGTAGACTACAGGGCCAGAATCACCTCCCTTGATCTGATGGCCACACTCTTCCTAATGCATCAACAGTTACTTTCCAGCAGGTCAGGCCCTCGTGTCCACTTGTGCATGGGGTTATTCCTCCATGGGTGCAGAACCCTATATTTGCCCTCACTGAACTTCCTTAAGTCCTTCTCCACCCAACTCTCCACCCTGTCCAGGTCTGGCTGAATGGCAGCACAAATTTCAGGTGTGTCACCCACTCCTCCAAGTTTTCTACCTTCAGCAAACTTGTCAAGCATACAAGGATCATGTACTGCCCCTGGGGAAGACCACTGGCTGTGGGCCTCTAAATAGACTGCACTGCTGACTGCAGCCCTCTGAGCTCTGCTGTTTGTCCAGCTCTTAATCCACCTCAATGTCCACTCATCTCACCCATACCTGATCTTACATGGGAGCATCTTATGAAAGTATCAAAAGGTTTGCTGAAGACAACATCCAGTGCTCTCCCATCATCTACCCAGCCAGTCATGTCAGCACAGAAGGGCTCTAAATCGGTAAAGCATGATTTCTAATTTAAGAATCATGCTGAATACCCTGAAAATATGCTTTTTGTCCACATGTGAAGAATGAACATCCATAATGAGCTCTTCCATCACCTTTCCAGGGTGAGGCTGGATAGCATGTAGTTCTCTGGGTCCCTCTGTTTACCCCTTTTTAAGACTGGAGAGACATTGTCATTCTTCCAGTCCTGAGGCATCTCTCCTGCTCTCCATGACTTCTCAAAGATGACAGAGAGTGGCTTAACAATAACATCAGTCAACTCCTTCAGCTGGTATTTCCTCTGTAGGTTTAGGGTAAAATTAGAGGGAGCAAGGCAAAAGGGTATTATATTTTTGTTTTTATTTTTTCTGATTGGTTGATTATTTTGTGGAAAACCTCCAATTTAAGAGTATTTTTCACAAAGAGAAAACCTTGAGAATGTTTCCTCAAAAATTTCAAGTAACAGATTAAAACTTAAAAAAAAAATTGGAGTGTTCAGAGGAAACCAGAATGGATCAGCACAAAGGAGGTTTCTATCTCAAAAGAGAACTGCAGTATATAGATAAAGCTGTAGAGGTAATTTGACCTTCAAACCCTGAATAGGAAGGTTTTTGAGATGGAAGGTACATCCGTGAAGTAGGGGTACCTGTGTTCATGACTGAAAGATAAGAAAAAACTAGTAATTCTAGTCAGGGCGACAATGTGGTGTAAAAGACCTATCTAGAAGTAAGCACACTTTGGAAGATAATTTTATCTCCATATTTCTACATTTTTGCCCCTATGGCAAAACGTTAGTATATATTTGCTACAGAAATTTTCTGTGAGATTTGATAAACTTTACTGGGAATTAAACTTGTTTAAAAGTAGTAGGTTTTCATAGCACACATTCAGACCTCAGAAAGAATCAGTATGTCAGTCCAAATTAATCTCAATCTTTTTTTAAAAGCTTGCTAACACATGTCAATTAATAAGCAGAGAGCTTATGATAATTGGCAGTTAACACTCTATTATGAATAAGGTTGTTTGCTGTTAATGAAACGTAATGGATTGTAATTCTGTACTTTAATATTACATGCCAAAGCATGCCTCTCTCACCTCCCTTTCTGTTCTCACAACAAATTCCACAATATTTGACAATGATAAGTAGACAAAGGATTATACTTAATACATTTAATATGGAGTATTAAATACACCAAATGTAGACACTAGGTAAGTGATATTAATACAGGCATTCTTGTCACTCCTGGTATGAAAATGCCAAATTTTCTTTTGTTTTCTACCTGCTGTTGTTAAAACTCAAAAAATTCAGTGAGTGGTCAGTCACAAATGGTGTTCCCCAGGACTCAATTTTAAGACCAGTTCTGTTTGATATCTTTGTCAATGATCTGGATGAGGGGATTGAGTGCACCCTCAGTTTGCAGAGGACACCAAGTTGGGAGGGAGTATTGATCTGCTGGAGGATAGGAAGGCTCTGCAGAGGGATCTTGGATTGATGGGCTGAGGACGACTGTGTGAGGTTCAATAAGGCTAAGTGCTGCCCTTCTGTCACAACAACTGTCTACAGCACTACAGGCTGGGTGACACTGGCTAGAAAGCCACCTGGTGGAAAATGAACCTGGGGGTGGTGCTCAAAAGCTGGATGAACATGATCCAGCAGTCTTCCCAGGTGGCCAAGAGGGCCAATGGCATCTTGGCTTTTTCCCGCAATGGTGTGGCAGCAGGACCAGGGAACTGAGTGTCCTCCTGCACTTGACACTGGTGAGGTCACACCTCAAGTTCTTTGTCCAGTTCTGGGTCCCTCACTTTTGAGAAAGACATTGAGTTGCTGAAGACATTGAGGTGCAGAGAAGGGCAACAGAGCTGGGAGGTTTCTAGGGAGTAAGTCATGTGAGAAGTGTCAGAGGGAGCTGGTTGTTAACTTGGAGAAGAGTTGGCTCAGGGGACTCTCACCAGAACTACCTGAAAGGTCAGTCCCTTCTCCCAAAAGTAAGAAACAGGACAAGAGAAAATGGTCACAAGTTGCATCAGGGGAGGTTTAGGTTGGATATTAAAAAAAAAAAAAAAAAATATTGGGGGAAAAAGTTGTCCAGAATTGGAAGATGCTGTCCAGGGAACGAGTGGAATCATCATCCCTGGAGACATACAGATGTGGACCTAGGGACAAGTGGTGGATGTGACAGTGTTAGGTTAATGGTTGGACTTGATGGTCTTAAAGGTCTTCTACAGTCTGGACATTTCTATTATTCTATTCAGGTGTAAGTAAAAGGTAAATACAAATCTTGAAAACACCGGGATTGAGACTAAGTGATCTTTGCTAATAATTGCTAATAATTTCTTGTGTGACAGTTCAGAAGGAAAAACTTGCTCATAGGAATCTCTATGTGATCCTTAAGCCAGGTAGGTGCGTAGTAAATTAACACAAGAGCCTGCTGAGGAATTGTTTCTGTCCTTTTCTGCTAGGTATTAACTTTGATCAATTCTCTATCAGGAGATAAAAATATACCAAAAAAAGAAATTATGTTTACACTCTTTGTAGTGTAGACATGCACCATATTTGTTTAATTGCACAGAGCAATAGCAATATTTCTTTTCAAGCCAGTGCTAATTACAGTTTGAATCAATCTCTTTGCCATTGCTAGCAGTAAACTTTAAAATATGTTTGCTTGTTTGACTTCACAGCAGTGAATGAATTGGTTTCTTGGGTTTTTGTTTCATTTCTGTTTACTGAGGTGTCTATCTATCTATCTATCTATCTATCTATCTATCTATCTATCTATCTATATCTATCCTATCTTTTTAAAACCTTACTCTCAATCACTACTAATCTAGCTACAGAAGTGTATGAAAATATCTAGTAGCTAAAAAGAAACCAATCTACCTTTCTGCAGATAAGTTGTATGAATTATAAAACAAGAAAAAAAACAACAAGATACTGGAATGGGAGTATATATTGCGCTGTTTACAAAATCAGCACAATGAAAACTTCCTCTTCCCCAAATAATTGCCTCCATTTATTTCATTTGAAATAATAACAGTTATTGATAAGTAAGCATTTTTAGAACCAAGAGGAAAGGAGAAGATATGAAGTGTATGCACTGAACCTTAATGTCACGAGAAATAAATGTCTATATGATGCAACAGGGCTGATAAGGTTATATTCAGTTTCTTGATCAAACAGAATTCCCATTTCTGAAGATGTCAGTTTAATTATTCAACAGCATAGAGCAGATGTATTGGATATATTATTGTTTGAATCACTTCTGATTCTTTTGAAGCTTCCTTTGAAGCTCTTTTTTTTTTGATACACAACCTACCTCCAACAACAGACAATAGAAGAAATATTACCTTAAGAAAATCTCAGATTATTAATAATATTAGAAGGGTCTATCAAAGGAATAAATAGTTTTCTTCTTACCAAACTTTTTAATAGCTGCATCGCCATAGTTCTTAGTATGGTGATATAATTCCTTTGTAAGGTTTATTAGTAGCAGAGCACCTGTATTTAACTAATCTTATCTACTCCTAGACTTCTAGAAGCCGAAAAATGATCACCAAATTATCTGAAATTTGTCTATATTCTGGAGAGGATATTTATGCTGTGGAAATTGTAGAAAACATCCTTCTGTAATGGCAAATTGAGAAAATCTTTTAAAGAATTAGAAAGAGATTGTTGTAACAGCTAGCTTCATTTGTTGAGATCCTGGTGCCAAGCAGCTGATAAAACTGTCAGGAAATGAAGAACTTACCTTTTATCCTTTATGTTGAAAATTAAACCCTGTACAACACTGACATATACATTCCCAGATATATATGTTGATATTTGCATGGTACAAACTTAGATTCACACAGACTGAATAAATAAAACCAAAGAACACTGGAAACACTGTATAATCCTCTTTAAACTTTGAATTTTAGTTTGGTTGAGTAGTTGGGTTTTATTATTTAAAAAAAAAAAAAAAAACCAACAAAGAAGGAAATAAAACAAAACCCAGTAAAAACAAGAACAAAACCAACCAACCAACCGAAACCCACAAACAGATAATTGTTTCCATTTAGTCATTCTGGGGTTGTATAAATTCAGAACTGCTGGAAAAACTTCATGGATTCAGGCCAAGGTGTACATGCTACTTAGTACTTGATTATCCACCTGAGCTGACTGACAAAATCAACTGCTTAAAAAGAACAATGTTCATTTAAAGTAAAAGAATCTGATTCTTTGAGATATTGCTTACTGTGTTATATAGTATTGAAATGTTTATAATTCTGGGTAAAATTTAGACTTGACAATGAAATGTAAAGAGGAGAGAGTCAGTCACTGTTTCCTCAGTGTAGGAAAAGCAAAAGTGCTTAGCAGATTTTTGCACAGATCAAGACTGTACCTTTAAAGTAAGGGATGCCATTGACTGAAATTGTTTGCATCACAGAGCAGTTTATTGCAATGTACAAGCTGGTTCCTTTCAGATGAATTCAAATTAGCAGATAAAGTTGGTAAAAGCACCTTGTATTCTCTAGTTGGTAATTGTAGGGTTTGTTTGGTTGTTTTAGTTTTCATTTGACTTTTTTTTTGTTTGGTTGGGTATGGTCTTTTTGTTGCTTGATTGTTGGTTTTGGGGTTTTTCTATAATTTTTTTAATGTACAATCACAGAACCAGAACTAGGGATAATTTGCAGTAAAAAAATAAAATAAATTAAATGAACTGTGAAGATAAAAGGTCCTTAAAATGAATTGTTTTCCTGTACAAATTCACTCACTGTTCTACAAATTTATACAGGTATAGGGAACAGCATTTGGAAGTCAGTGATCCCACATGTTCCTAAGTATATGGAAATGATCTAGGTGTACATCCTGATTAACATGCTTGTTCACCACACTTCATGTCCCTGAAGTATGGTGCAATGGTGGAGTTCCTTTTCTATTATAAAGTATGTTTGGAATTCTGTTTCTTAAAATCAGTGTACTTAATGAAATTACCATGGTTTGATTCCTCTCCATGGTTATGGTTGCATTCCTTCTTGCTTTTATGCCACAATAGGATAAAAGCCTTCAGCAGCACACAACCAGCATTGGTGTGTGTCATTTCTGCGATTGTTATGGCTTCAGGAGAGGGATGTCATATCCTTGTATTTTCACTTTCTAACCATCCCACTCTCCCTTTATTTTTCAGAGCCTGTAGATAATTTCAGATTTAACAAATTCTCTAACATGACCCAATAACCTATTACATTGAATGCAGCAGAAAATAATGTGTGGTGTCTTACTGTGCAGCACAGGTGAATTAAAACCTAATTGAAAATAGTGTGTGTGTGTGTGTGCATCCATGCATGTGTACATATTTAAGTAATGGATTAGAATAAGGGTGAAAACAAAGATCTCAGAGATTATTTGCTATTTTTAATGTTGAATATCTCCTTATTTAATTATTAATGCAGTTGATTTTTTCTTCTTGCTTATTAAAAAAAGAGAAAAGAAGAAAACCACTTCAGAGCTTATCAGAAAACCATATGCAAAACCCAAGCTTGATATTTTATAATAAATATTGATTTTTTTGAAGTTAGTGGAAGAATTCCAATTTAATTTTTAGAATTTCTCATAAGAATAAATATCTTTAATTACAGGATACAAAATCCCATTTTGAAAACACCTAGGGTTAAAATTAATTCTTTTACTCCATGAATGTTGTAAGTTTACACTCATGCTTAATCTTTTGTTTATCCTTTGCTTGACAGAAGAATATAAAACAGTGTTATGAAAAATACACCAGTCTGTAAATGAATCAATCAATTTTCTTTTAATCAACCTTTTTTCTAATAGTTAAATTAGGATCAAATAATGAACAAATCTCCTCTTTCCAAAAATATTTTGAAAATAAAGAAATTTTAGGTCCCTTTTTAGAGACTATAGAGCTCTACATAACAGTGATGCATTTCAAAATAGTAATTAGGATCTGCACCTTTCTAGATTTCTGTGAAAGTGAGAACAACAGGAGATATGCCCAGGGAGCATTATAATAATTAAATCTTCTTAGTGTAATGGCATGATAGATTGAAAAGTATCAGACGCCGAAAAAAATGCATTTCCTAGATACTGAAAAAATTGATGCAAAGCTTGAGGGAACAGAAACACCATCTTGCCCAATCATGGAGCATTAGAGAAGGGTTAGGAAATTAACCCCTTTTTCCTGAAATATAATTGGAATCTAAAAGAACGATCTCATTGAAGTGGATCATAGAAACCTGATACGCTGACAAGTATTCAACTAAAAACAATTTGCATTTGCTTGTCTTGGATTAGAAAAGAAAAAGCAAAAAAAGATAAAAGTTTTCTCAGACCAAATTTTGTTCATGGGAACACAGATGGAAGTGTTTCAGAATCTGGAGAACATAAAAAAAACAAAAAACAAAGTCCAATTTCTTTTTGCTATGTGTATTCATAAAAGTCTGCACTTGAGGAGAGCTGGGGAAACCCTGGATCAATTTTAAAGGAATTTGGGCAGCATAGCAATGGGCATCCTCCTTAGTGCTGTTTTGCTCCTGCATATCTTACAGGCTCGTACATTCAGGATACCTTTTCTCCAGAAGTCCCAAATAGACAGATCAAAATAGCATCTTCATTTTTAAAGGAAAAAATACTCCAATGTTGTGTGGGATTTTGTTTTATTGTTGTGGGGGTTTTTTGTTGCTTTTTTATTTTTTTTTAAGTAATGAAGCATTTCTTCATGACACTGTAGGAATAAGGGAATTTTCTGGCATTTATCAAACCAGCTTGGATCATAAACCTAACTGCAAGACAAAATGTTCTTCTTCCTGAGGTGTCAAAATCAAGGAAAAGCTCAGACTGTGTTGAATCTGGGAGTTAAAATCTGGTGCATGAGTTAAGATACTACATTATATTTTTTTGCCATCTAGCTGCAGCTCCTGGGTCAGTGCTGGTCAATACTTAAACACAACCTGTCCACCTGTATCCTGTAAAGGACAGAAAGCCACTAAAGGTCTCGGGCATGAGACTTGCTCAGGGATTAGTGCCAGAAAACCTACCCTTCCTAGCTGATAAAATGCTTTGGTGGTTGGAATTCTACTCTTGATATATCAAAATTTCACCATAGATGCCTAAGTATTAGCTACATTGGAACAAAGAAAACACAATTATTTCATGGTTAAGCAGATGTTTAAAGATATTATAATGCTTCCCTTAATATTCCTCTTCCATTTCTTTCTTTCTGTTGCAGTCAGTTTCCAACATTCCTGCCATTAATTATGTCATAAACAATGGGTACTCAGGAGAGATTCAGCTTGCCTGAGATGGATGATTCTTCATCAGCTCACTCAAGACCTAAATCTTTCAGCAATTACTGTTTGGCATCTCTGCATGTGAATAGTAGCCAGGCTGACAGTATGCTTAATAGCATCCAGAAGATTTCCCAAATCCGGAAAAAAAAGAAAACAAGGAATAAACCCAACTAAAAAAATAAATCAAAAACCCAAACCCAAAATTTTGAGTTTTGTCAGAAATATAATATAAAATTTAGGGAATTTTTTTTTGTGTAAAACTGCTTATCTCTTCTTTCTCCATAAATGAAATTAAGCTTGAAAATTTATGAGGTGTTTGCTATCCAATGCTTCTTGTACTAGTTTTAAAATGCATTGGAACACGTAAGTACAGGAATCTTACTATTATACCTGTGAGAAAGGGAGAATTTTTGTTATATCTGTGACAAGGGAAGAATTTTTGAGAATATTTCTGAACTTTGTAAAATTGAAATGTATTCAGAAACAAAATTTCTAGAATTACTGAAATGTAAACTGGTTTATTCTGCCTAAAAAGCAATTAATGACTTTGATAACCATTTTGAATGTGTGGTTTTATTTGCACTTTTCAGTGAAAGCAAATTCAAGGAAGAAACCTGTCTGCTTCCACTGAATTTTGTGCAATTCTATCTGTTTCAGTTTTTCTTGGTTCCATTACACCTCTATGAAGAAATCTTTCATAAAATTTATGTTTTGTACGTTCTATCAAAATTTCATAATTACATTTTTTTCATTACCATAATTAAGTTACTTTCACAAGTTGTGACTCATCTCAGACTTCAAAACCTAAAAACTCTAAACTGTGCAAAGATATTTTGCATGATCTTACCATGAGTCTAACCAGCACAGGTGGCAGCAATCTGCTATAGAATACAGCATGTTTGAATAATAAATCAAGCACATTAAAGAATCAAAAGCAAAACTCAATTAAAAGAACTAATTGACAAAATTTAAAATTAAAAAAAGTAAGTGAACTAGTAAAAAGCTTGGTTAAGGACAGAATGACTAAGGATTCACCCTTAAATCACTCAAAAAAGAAAACCAAAGTATCCTACAAAAAGAAAAACACAGCATTTCAATTTTTATTGAAAACCTACATATTAAAATACATGATGCCACCAATTATTGGGTTATGTGTTCTTGCATTAATTTAATTTAATTTAATGTACTTTTTCATTATTTTCTAATTACATTTATTAAAAATCTCCATTGTTTACATAAGCTTTTCATGAGCTTGTTTGTAGAATGACAAGAGCCTTCCGAATTATTATGGTTTTAATATGTCTTCAGATCAGTGAAATATAAAAAGCTGATTAGTTTTTGGGCTGAGCTATGTTTACACTAAGTTTATACTCCCTGAAGCATCACTCAATTTGCAAGGGGTATCTAATTTTGTGTATTCCAACAGGACGTGGTTCCTTTCATTTCAAGGGAACGTGAACCTTGCCATGTTCCGCGTCCATCAATATCCATCTTCCTCTCTCCAAAGTCTGCCTGCCACCACCCCTTATCGGACATCTTGACAGTATAATTGGAAACTGGTATCAGTGGGGAGGTTAATGTGTCAGAGAAAGCAGCATTTCACCTGAGTCTTTTTTCACAACCTTTCTGTTAAAAGGTCACGCTTGTACAATCAGAAGGAACAAGCATGTTCATCTGTTTCAACAACACTGACAGTTGTTTCTTTTTTATGAAACGTGCAATTATTCCCTACACTAATACAGCTCTCAGTGATTTGTTTCCTTTTTAGATCAGTTGTAACATTGTATTTTTAATTTAAAACTCGTCTTCCTATGACCAAATGGAATGCAAGGATTAGCACCAGTTATCGGTCTTTGATCAACAAAAATGTATAGAGAAAACCTTCTTGAAGGTCAGTGTTCTACAGATTGTACTGTGTAATTCATTTTTTTATATCCAAGTTGTTTGAAGTAATACAAGTATTTTCTTCTTTTACAGAAACAGAAGATCAGATCCAGGAACATTTTATTGATATTTCTTTATTCACTTATAATTTCGGCAATAATGATTTGCAGAAGCAATTCCTGTTTGCTTTATTTTTTTGTTGTTGTTTTTGGAATTAGTGTAAAACCTGAATAATCTTTTACCTGCCTTTTTCTCCAGTGTTTTATTTCTCAAGATGTGTTATTTTTTCAGTGTATTACTATATAAATATTCATTATTATAGGAATTTTATTCATCTTTGCTGCGCCTCTCTTCTGCTTAAAATTCTTTTCTGATGTTAGTTGCTCATATGTATAGACATTCACAAAAACACCTTTTGTTTTGGTTTTCCATTTCAAGAAATGGCTACCTAACACTATTTGGATTTAAGCTAGCTTGCATAATATGTGTCTGCTTTCAGTGTCATAACTAAAGAAACATTTTTAATAGAAACTGAAATATTATCAGCAGCCAGCAACAAACTAACAGTTTTCTCCAGATCAGTGAAAGATGTTGAAATACTTATTTACTCCATGTAGCAAAAACCAGAAAAGAGAAATACTCTGGACATCCAAATTAAATCTTGACTTCCCTTTGAAGTTGAAAATATCTTCAGACTTTTTAGCATGGGTGAAACCTGTGACACAAACTTCTGCAAAAACTTCATGTTGCACACTTGCCTTTTCTAGTTCATTTATAATTATTACAATGTTATTGAAGAAAATCAGCAGAAAATTATTTCTTATGTTTCATAATATTTTTTCATATTCCACTTTTAAATGTCAAAAACTTACTACTCTATAGGAATACTTGAAACAGAAAGTGAAAACTGGAAATGCATTCAAATTAGTATTAAAATTTGGGTGAAGAAAATTTAAGCACAGATTTATATTTCCTTAGGCAGCTTGCTGTTGAGAGAAAGCCTAAGCCTTAGCCTGGGGTCCTGTCTTTCCTAAATTCTATTTTCTTTCTTTTCCTTTCCCTTTCTCCTTCCCTTTTTCTTTTTTCTCGGTGACACTAAACTTTGATTGACTGCTAGAGAAAATTCTATCTGGATTTCCATGGATTCCTTATTAGCTAGCTAACCAGGTATTATTAATATAAGTACTTTGTCATCCTTTTCTTTCCTACTCTTTTGTATATTTAATACTATTGTTGTGGTTTAACCCCAACAATCAAGCTCCACATTGCCATTCTGTCACTCCCCCACCATCAGGATCATGGAGTGAAGTGGAAGTATAAAAGCTAAAAAAACTCATGGGTGGGGATAAAGATATTTGTGGAAAATCTGTGAACACAATGCAAAATAAGGAGTTAATTCCCTGCTTTCCCAGGCAGAGGTTCAGCCATCTCCAGGAGAGCAGGACCCCATCACATATAATGGTGACTTGGGAAGACACCATCACTCTAAATGTCCACCCACTTCCTCCTCCTTTTCCCAGATTTACATGCTGCACGTGTAAATACATGGTTTGGAATATCCCTTTGGTCACTTAGGGCCACCTGTCCTGGCTGTGTCTCTGCACAACCACCCCTGCATGTCCCACTCTCTCACCACTGTGGCCGTATGCAGAGCAGCAAAGGCCTTGGCTCTGGGTTAGCCCTGCTCAGCAATAACAAAAACATTTCTGTTGTCAGCTCTGTGCTCAGCTCATATTCAAAACACAGCCCCATACTAGCCACTGTAAATGAAATTAACACTACCCGAGTCAAAACAAGCACAGCTATCTACCAGTCTTCTTCTAGCTATTATTCACCCAGGACAAAAAAAATCCTGAATTCTGTAGATGCTCTATTTTCCTCCCAAATTACACAGCAACTTTCTCTTTGCAGTGCCCCTCATTATGGCTCTTCATTAAGAGCAGTACTCTTTACTGATACTGCTGCTTCGCAAGGAAAGGCACTTTCCTTACATATCCAAGCCTGTATATTTCATGGTTTTGCCAAACAGAGAATTGAAACATTGTCAGCTTTGGGGAAAAAATCCATGAAGGCAGCAGCAAGTACGTAAGATGGATACATGAGATATGTGAAGAAAGTGGATATTATTTTTTTTCCCAGGGCTTCCTACACCATTTAAAAAATGGAGAGTTGCAAGACAGTCATCTATCACAACACATGAAACAGCTGTCAGAGGGTATATGGAGAAAGAAGGATCGTGTCAATAATGGGAAAACAGCAGACAACAGTTGAGATTTATAACCATGAACTAGCAATGAGCTGCATAGATACTGGCTTTTCTGCCTCTCTGACAAGTCTTATATCTGTAATGTGTTTTCCATCTAATTGTAGGGATTCAGTTGCTCATGGCTGGTTGCAGGATTAACTCCTGTATTTGGAATGGAAAGAGCTTAGCAACAGAAAAGAGAAAGGAAGGTGAGACAAGGGTCTAATTTGGCACTGGTGGGCAATAACAGCCACTGTGTGGAATATGGGGAATGGACTCATTATCAAACCTCAAGACAGAAAACATATAGAAAGGTAAAAAGAAAAATCTTAGGGAATTACTGAATTGCTATCTAATTACTGAATTAGGAAATAAATCTCCTATAATACTTCCAATTTTAGGTGATGAAAATGCTTGTTTTTAATGGAAAAAAAATAAGAACTACTGATTTGTTAAGAAAAAAAGAAAAAAAGAAAAGAAAAGATAATGTAAACAAGATGAATAACCAACATCTTCTAAAGCTAAATTATGCCCCTGGTAAATCATTGAAGAAAATATTGAAAGAAAACAGATATGTGATCAGTGACACAGTCATAAATTTATTTGGTGACATTACAGACATTTCAGCATATGAAGAAAGCATGTCTTCTCTCTGCAAAGGGAAAATGAGCTAGGGACATTTCAGTCTGCATTGTCACATGGAGTATTGACATTCAATACCAAATGTCCTCTGTTCTTGAAATATGAGTCTGTGAAATACAGTATGCTAAAAGAAACAGGTAAGTATGTCTGAATTCATATCATGTTGGCCTCCAAATTAATTGAGCCAGACAATGTAAACCCATTCTCCAACCAGAACAACTGTCTTACTCCTGTCTCAGCTGTGGCAGATGAAGAAGAGATGAAGCTGTAAATTAAGGAGAAACAAAAGCAACAGTGAGCCTTCATTAAATGAGTAATGGCAGAGAGACTGTGGATAAAGTGTTGGAGGCCAAAGACAGTAAAGAAGTTTTTAATATATATTAGTTTTTGGTTGCCTAGAAGAGATGGTTTTTTGGTAATTTTTTTTGCTGTTTCAGAGTGCAAAAGAAATCTGATGTGGCAGGGTAACCAAAGGGTAACCCTGTTCTCTGTGAAGAGAGCTATGTACTCCAGCACAAGAAAAAAAATTCTATCTTTAAAACAGGAAAAGCTGTTTGAAAAAGGAGAACTCACAGGAAGCCTGGATTCCTAATGGCTTTTTGGATTATTGATGAACTCTGGTATTGGAATGCAAGGATTCTTGATTGATCAAAACATTTAAAAAATTGCTGCAGGTAACAGTTTGAGCTTAGAGTACACTTGAGCTGTTAAATTTGTTTTTTCACTCCTAGCCACTACAATTTTATGTCTTCATATCAGTGGCAACAGTTCTGAAGTTGTTATTTGTAAAAATCCTAAATCCTGATTAAGAGAAGTAAACTGAACACTCAGAAGTATTTCAAAAACTCTTGAATTGACTTTGGAGGTCTCGTTGACAAATAAGAGGGATTTATTTGAATTAAATTATTACATTAGTCATTCCTTACAATTTGCTTAGTTTGCATCTGGTACAATATAGACTGGGCCCCTGGAGAAACAAATCCAGTCATCAGTGTGATAGGGTTAGAAAATTCTGTTGTTTCAGAGTGAGTTTGTCCTGTGAATGTTGTGGTCCTATGTTGTGTGTCCTGTATTACAGAGAAATTCAGAATTTATAACCAGAAATTCTGGTTTTGGTGGTTGAAAAAAGCTTATGATTAGGATTAATGTATAAACCACTTTTCTAATACATCCAATAAGCTTAAAAGCATTCAGTGGAAAACTTGCAACCAGTCTCCTGATGATACCCTGAATAATGTCATGTCATTCTCCTGATGGAGCTTTCACTCCTCAAATAGCTCTGTCATAGCAAAATGAACTACACGTAGCTGGTGCAGTCTGGACTTCTCAGGTACTTGGAGCAATAAAGGTCTTTTTACCAATTTTCTTTTTTTTTTTTTTTTCTGATATTTAGGTAAGAATATTTTTATGATAGTGCTGAAATAACTAGGAATTCTGAGCCGTAAAAGAGAACAAAATACATACATCTGTAAAGCTGCAGTCTAATTGTGCTGAAGGATCCTTAACTCCCAGTCTTTTCAATGTGCTTTTAAATAGGATATTCATCACAGTGTACTAAAAATTGAAATTAGCAGTTCTTTTGAATTGTTTTTCACCTGAAAGACAGTAACATTCTTATTTATTTTGTGCATCTCTGCTGTTTCTATTTCATTGTAGGTGTCACAGGCAAAGAGATCTCCTGTACTCAGATTAAGTGTTGTAAATTTGTTCCAGCTTCCTGAAAAATTTTCCTTCTATTTCTTTTTTTTTCTCTTTACCAGTAATCAGCATCTATTCCCTCGAATTTCCCAATTGCACTGCTGCCTCATCACACTAAACAATATTTTCAGTGTCTCTGAAAGTTTGATAGTAGAGTTTTTTTGGCAATTATAGGGTTATCAAGGTGTAGAGACCTCAAACAAACCTTTCAATGGTTGGTGTTTAATAAAGTTCCTCCCACTTAGATTTTGCTTTATGATCAGGAAGTCTTCAGCTGATGGGAATCAAAGGGTTAATAAAGCATTACTTAAGGGCACTTCATCTGTTATTAACATCGCAGATATAAAGAAAACTTAAGAAACTCACTAAAATTATGGACTGATTGATTCATGTATTGAATAGGTCAGTAACTGTTATTCAAATGATAATATGTGATTTTATTATTTTCTAAAATTATTTTCCATTTCCAAGTAGATCAAATCAATATGGCTCCTTACAATAAAGTGCAATCAGAGTGGTCTTATGCCACACTCACTCTAAATGGCTCAAAAGAAATGAGAATATTATCACTATATCATCTGGACATTTCTGTCTAAAGATAGTTAAATCTGTCCAGTGTTCTATTTTACAATCTTGGACATTTTTATATATAATGATTCATTGATAAGAATTATTTTCAGAGTTTAAAAGACTCCTGAGGATTTTGTGCTATTCTGGTTGAGAAAGCATTCCAGAGTAATTTTACCTCTATTTTGTACATAATGTAGTAATATTTACTGTATTAATGAGACAACTGGCATTGTGTCAGAACACAAAAAAATATTTTGAAAAACATGTTTTCTCCATGACCAGCTTTCATTCACTCTAGTGAAGTGACTTAGGTCTCATGACCCTTAAATCATAAGAGGTTTAATTCAGAAGGTACTTTATAAGTGCACTGGAGTGTCAGTCATTGCAGTGGGGTAGTGGAACACTGCCAAATAACCTTAGCTCCTTTCATGTCATGGTCTCACTAGAACTCAGCCTAGCCCTAGGCCCCAGTTTCTGATCACCCACATACTTTGGTAATTTTCCTTGGTTTTTCTTCCTGTGACAAAAAACTTTTACAGTTCTGGGATTATTTCCATCAGAAAGATTTCCCCATGGTCAAAATGAGTAAATCCATACTACTTTTAATATTTCCACTCCGTACAATTCTTCAGCATGGTTCAAGCAACAGTAGTACACTGAAAAACTCCCAAGGAACTTCAGCCCAGGTTCTCAGGTAGGTAAAAGCAGAGCACTGTAGGTCTAAAACTATTCTTTGGGATTTGCTGGGGAGCTGAAAGATCATTCTCTTGGAGGAGATAACTTTATCCAAGCAAATGTAAACATACAGCACGGATGACAATGCAATACACAGTTGATCCCCAAGAGTATATTCTACCACATTTCTCTGTACATATTTGCCAGGTTTCCTCTATATCAAGTTTCCTTCCTTAATTTAGACTTTTTAAGTGTCTAATTATCTTGTGATCTTCTATGATCTCAAAATTCTTTTTAGCACTGTTATACACCCTATGTAATCAGTTCATGCTTTTATCTCTCTTATATTTGTATAAAATAGTATTATATAAAGGCATAAAAATGAATTTATAGGTCTAATATTATATTTTACATATTGTAACTATGCAATATCAGGGCCCTATGATGTATACCTTGACTACTCTTATCAAAGCAGTATGGATTTTCCACTCAAGAGTTTGTTATCTAGCTGTTTATAAAATACAAAGTTCAAATTACTTAAGCAACAGAGCCAAAATAATTGCTTTTCATAGTCTTCAGACCCATATAACATTCCTTAATTCTGTATACAGTCTAGCAGCAAATAGAAAATCACTGAAGGATTTCCACAGTCCAGTGTGTGTTTGGCTTGATTTCGATTTGAAATTTTTGTTTCATGTACCAAACTTTGATTTTGTCTTTTATTATACCTTCCCATTTGCATAACATCAAATTTGTCTTTTATTATACCTTCCCATTTACATAACATCAAATTTCTAGTTCTGAAAGCTGAAAATAAATTCCCACTACTGCTTACCAATCAAATAACACATACTGAATTTCATAACCTTTTGGCTTTGTCTTTAAAAATTCACCAACAAACCTTTCTGTTTGCTTTAAATTCTGCTAGTTCAAATTATCATTTCTGTAGAATCCAATTCAAATAACATGCCCTAAAAAGATCTGGAGTAATTTCCTCCTCTGACAATCCCTCAGAAGTTGTAATTTTAATCATTATCTCCATATTTGCCACATGCTCTTTCTTAATGATTCATTCTTTACAAAGATCAGAGGCTTCCCACATCTTTTCAAGTTACTAGATTTTAATTAACTAATTAACAATTAAGAATTTCATATACAGTTTCAAAGTTCCTCCACACAAGTAAACAGGCTGGACTTATAACTCTGCAGTGATATAAAACCAATGCCTTTATACTTTCTTCTCTGTTATAAAATCTGTGCAAAAAAATGGAAGGTAAGGAGATCCTGGAGCAGGTCCAGGGCAGGGCAACAAAGGTGATAAAGGCACTGGAGCACCTCACAAGGAAAGGCTCAGGGAGCTGGGACTGTTCAGCCTCGAGAAGAGACACCTGAGAGGAGACCTCACCAGTGTCTAAAAATGTCTGAAAGGAGGGTGCCAAGATGGATCCTGGCTCTGCTCAGTGTGCCCAACAGTAGGACAAGAGGAAATGGGCAGAAACTGATGAACAGCAAATTCCTCTTGAATATAAGGAAGAACTTCTTTCCTCTGCGGTGACCAAGCACTGGAACAGATTGCCCAGAGAGGTTGTGGAGTCTCCCCCACTAGAGACAGTCAAGACCCATCTGGACACAACCCTGTGCAATGTGTTCTGGGATGACCCTGCTGGAGATTGAAGTAAATTTGATTTTTCCTCATATGGACCTCATCTATCTTCTGTGGAAACTGTGGATATCAAAAATTATTTAAGAAAAATTATTTCCTGGATTGCTTATGTCTTGGTGGGAAGAAAGATAAAAAAATCCATTTTAATTTTTGCTCAAGAAAGTAATGAATTCTTTTCTGTGGCACGAAATGTAGTCTCAGCATATCTGATATTTTTAAGACTTACTCCTTCTGCAATTCATTACCTCCAACTGAAGCTGTTCTTAGATGATGGCACTTTTAGAATTGTAAAACTATCTATTGTTTGCAATGGAACACATTACATTTTTCTTTCACAGAAATTTTATTTGCAATTGTCCCAGCAAACACATAGCTAAGGAAAATTAGGTCTGTGTATCAAAATGTAGACTTTTTCAGGTTTTCAGAATAAATGCTTTAATTCACTTTTGTATCTCATCGTAGTGAGATCCAGGATAAAAAGGTTCCAAACATTCTAGTTATTCTGTTGAAATATTCTGGAAATATTTCAGATCACTGTGCTATGTTGAAAATTCTTTTTTGGTAATACAGCTTTTATTTCAGCTTCCACACAAACTACTTGTTCCATGTGCCCATGGTGGAGCAGAAGGACTCCTCTCCCTGAGCAACAGCAGAAAAAATGTGTGATGAACTAACCACAGCCCACATTCCCTGTCTTCCTGTGCTGTTTTTTATTCATTTGTTTCTACAAGTCCTTAATTACAATCCTTATAATTTTCATTTAAAACCTCGTGATCCAGAGCTCAAAAATGAACAACTAAAAGTTAAATTAAGGAATAACTGTGTAAAATAATAAAACATGCAAGCTTCTGCTATTTTAGCTCTTGTCTGTCATACAGTCAGTGAATATACTGACGGTGCAATTCCTGATGTGGTGAAAACTAAAAACAGAAAAAAGCACAGCTCGTTTACCCTATGAATAGCTAATCAGATTCTAATGTGATCAGTCAGATCTTCAAATCTGCACATGTCCTCCTTTATTTCTGTGGTACGCAATGTCAGGTTTTAATTTTGTGTTGTTACTTGCACAGGAAATGAACAGGTGTTTAAGAGGAAATTACTTTCCCCTTCAGGCCCCACAGTATAATTCAGTTCATTGTTAAAAACACCTTTCATACAACAACAGCCTTAGAGCTAACTTGTTATGTAAGTGAAGCAAGACTACATTGACCCTAACTCTTGCTTCAAACAGTAGCATCTGTTATAAATACAATATGTGAAGAACTTTGTACATCAGATCTGCTGCTGCAGAAAGATGGATGATACAGGCTTGTCACAAAGCTGCAAGCAAGCCAGCTCAGGACATCCCCAGTAAACTTCCTAATCCTTACTCTGTATGACTCAAATTTGGAGGTTAAAGTGGCAGAGTACCTATTTCATGTTGTGCCTCAGTATCCCTTTTCACACAATTTACCCTAAGTAAATTGTATCAGCAGCTGAACATTTATACCTGTGTTATTCTGTTTTCACGTGTCCTTTTCCATAGGCTGAGGAGCACATCACTGCTACCATTTTGACTTCACCTCCTCATGACCTCCTAACTGAGGTTATCAGTCCTCTAACCTCCACTTCTCAGTTTTGTTGATATGAACCGAGTTATGGACCTTTCAATTAGTAAGTCTCTGACAAGAAAAAAGTTTTAAGAGATCGGTTTACCTTCATTGGTTGAGCCTGGAGTAATAACCAACTGTAGGAAAATACGTGCAGAGAATGTTAATTGGCAGAATGAGCAAAAATTAAAGAAATTTCACTTAGTATGTTGACATTTTTATCTGGAAAATATAGCCATAAAGTCAGGTAGACAGATTGCCTTGGTAAGGGAGGTCATAGGGTTTAATTCAGTAATTTCTACATATAGACAGTAAGACAATAATGACCATGAGATTCACCACAGTTCCTGTTACTGTCAGAAGCAGAGGATTATTTTTGAAAAATTATGTGCACGGATCACAAAACCCCTGTGTTTAAGTAGTGTCTGCATTTTAATTAAAACTAATATTCTGGGCTATATATGTCACATAATCTGTTACAGATGATACTGTTTCTCATCTTTATCAAGTAATTATTCCTATTTATGAGGATATTTATTGCCAGTCTAATAATTTCATAATTTCTTCATATTCTTAGATGTAAGAGACCAGGGTTCTCCAGGAACGATGAGACAAATTTCTCAGTCCTCCACAAGAAGCTAAGTACCTTGCTCTTTAGCAGTTATGAAATTTAGCCTGAAATCATGACTTTCTGAGTATCAGCATTTGCCATGCTAATCTATGGACATTGGCCAATGAGACTTTGAGATTTATGCATCTGATCTCCAGAAAAGAGAAGTGCCAACCTTGCAAACACCTAAAGATGGCTCATTCTCTTATAGCTAAACTACAGACAATCATTATTCTCACTAAAGAAATCAGGAAAAGAATTCTGATTTACTGTGTTATTGAGAAAGTAGTGTCAGTGGAAATTCTTTTTGAGGATACATTGATTATAAAAATATATTTCTATTTTTATGGAGTATTAATTTCTTTACTTTTAGCATTCACAGAAACAGTTTTGCTACAACTGTTAAGAAGCACTACATGATCATAGGCAAGAAAGATAGAAATGCATGAGAAGGCAAGAGAGATCAATTACATAGTAATTACACAGAAACTACAAAATGTCACAGTCTGCACAGGTTTCCTCCATTTCCTGCAGAATCAGTTTTCATGATCCCCCCTGGCTGTATTGACTAAATCTCCATTGATCACGATGTTAACTGAGACAAGTAACTTGTACGGAAATCACATTCCAGACACCTCACCACAGGCAAGGTGGAACCAGACCACACATTCTCACTCACTCTGTGTGGTACTTGTGTAACTGGTTCTTGCCATCTACTTCAGAAACTAACTATCTGTTTGCCACGAGCTGCTATGATTCTCTGCTCTTCTTCAACACCTAGTCTTCTCCCCACCTCTACCTGTACTTATAGATGACCAACCTAACCTGGTGGAAAATTTCTGTGAAAGTCAGCAGTGTCCTGCACAAAGAAGGGGTAACTGCCTGCAAGGCTGTGAAACAGCTGGGCAGTTCCCAGTCCATGCTGATGTGTAGGACCCTTCCTCCCTGAGTGCAGGGCTTCACCTTTGTTTCTGTCAAAATTGCTTCGTTTCCAGTGACTCATTCCTTCAGTGTTTTGGAATCCCTCTGAATGGAAATCTTCCCTTCCACTGAGAACCACTCTCCATTATGGTGCTGTCCTTCTGTGATGATCTTAAGCGGAATGTTCAGTGTAACTAGACACCAGTTAGATTTCAGAGTGTTTTCCATTAGCCTATTAAGCCTAATGGATAAAGAATTTTTTATCCACCTTGTAATCCACTCAGCCTATTCTTGTCTCACCACTCTGATTTCCATGGTGCTATTGGAGATCCTTTACAAAAATGCTGCTAGAGTGTAGGAAAACATCCACAGAGTCAGTCAGGTTCTGACTGGTTTGGGAGTAGCTTATAGGAGAACTTGCTCCATAATCTTTCTAGACACTGCTGCAAGCCCAAAACAACAATAGTTCTCTGTACTTTTCTTGACTTTTAAAATGGGAATAGCATATACTAATAAAAAAAATTTCATTTAGTGCTCTATTCTGTTGCAAGACATTTCTGCAACTAATTGCCCATCAGATGTGAGTAGTAATTTCCAATATAATTTTCTGGTTTGGTTTGTTTTCTGAAGTGGATATGTTTCTATAAAATCTAAAATATGCCACAGAAAAAAAGAAAATTTAAATTAATTTTTCCAGGTACAAAAAAAAATAAGTAAAATATTTTATTTTGGACAAAGTCAAATTAAAGAATGTATGCTGAATTTAATCACAAAACTAAAGCTTCTGAAACTCCCTATTTTTTTGTTGTAACTTCCGCATACTTTAGGATCTTCTGAACAGAAAAATTGAAGAAGTGATTGTACAATGCAAGCTAGAACTCAGAGAAACATGGAATTCCCTCTCAATATGAAACAAACAATGGATTCTAATTCAATTTGATAAAAAATTTTTACAGATCATTTTTGGGTATTTTTCCCCATGGTGTAAGGAAAATGATAATTTAGAACATAATTTTTTAATTTACATTACTAAAGTGGAGATTTTTCAGCTAACAGAAAGAAAAAATTCTTTTTATTCATTGTTTTAATGGTTATAGCATGTTTTCCTCGTTCATTGTACTTTACTCTGGAAACTGGAATTTACGTGTAAGTTCCCTTTCTTTTTGTGTAAGCAAAAATAAATCAAGTAGAGCTTGGACAAAAGAGAATATGTACTTTATTTCGAGATACAGAAATATAATGGCTACCATCATAATAAGGATGATGAGCTTATAAAAAAAAATGTGTGTAGTGGTTCATGAAGCACTTTTAGTAAGACTTTTTTCAGGGCACCTGAAAAGACAAAATATACTGACACTGATAGAAAGATCTGAAATCTAAAAGTTATCTTTTTCTTCCAATGGCATTTTTTTCAGTCCAAAAACATAGAGTTTTAAGGTGTATCTCCATGAAAAAGGACCTTTCACAGAAGAAGTCTGTGGAGCAAGGTAACTCAGTCTTGTATTTTACCGGGCTATATGGAAAATGAAATCAAACTAAGCCAAAAATGCTCTGATCTTGCAGAAATAATTGCTTTTTTGCTTACTGCAGTTTTGGATTAGCAGTCATTCTGTGACTGAAATTCCTTGAGTATTGAATAGCTGTACATGCCTGACTCATAAGTGCAAGAGGTATTGGCTTCCTAGGTAAGGGAAAGGCTTCTATCCTCCCTAGCAGTTTAGCTTGATTTTAATACAGAAGTGAAAGTAGAAAATAATTAAGCAAAACTTCATTTCCCATTGCCCATAGAAAAGATGCATTAAGTTTCATTCATTCATGCTGGTGATTTTCAGAACCTATTAGATTCACAACTCTCAACTCTCAGAAATTAGAGCAGCTTGTGTAGGTACAGAAGAGAGAGGGAGAGTAGTCTGAAACAGTAAAATAACAGCTTTAACACTTTAGTAGTTTGAAAAAAGAAAACAACTTTTCTGAAGTTCAAAGATAAAAGGTATTGGGAATATATAGAAGGGAAAAGGTATTGGAACATATTATGAACCCAATGTGTCTCATCTGTTCAGAGAGCGATGTAAGGTCTCGTGTTCAGTGACAGGTGACCCAATGCACAGTGATAGGTGTGTGCACAGCACATGCTTTACTTCCATTTGTGCTGGGGGTATTTACCACTTTTCTGAAAATAAGCCTAACTGCATCTCAAGCAATGCATCTCATTGTAGCCTTATAAATAGGTTGCCAAGCTCCAAAGCACAGCAAAAATCCTCTTGTGACTCTTGGTGCTGAAGGAATGAGTTGCACTGTGCATGTGCATGAAGAAAGTATACAGCATAGAGTAAAATAGAAGTGAATACTGCAAAGTTTGTGTTCCACAGGGAAAATAGCAACTTTTTTGAACATGATTAAAAATACTCTCACCTATTTCACAAGACCTCATGGATCATTAATTCTTCTAGGGATTTCTAAATATAGTCTAGAAAAATTTTTATTTTCTCCTTAACCAAATAATATAAAGTAGAAGAATAAGTAAGGACATTACCATGTTTTAAAAACTAGCTCAATTTTTTTCATGAAAATGATGAATAATCCATTGTGCTCACATTCAGGGACTGCTCAGTAACAAATTAAAGTTGATTTTGCGCATAGGGCCTGCCATACACAAGAAGGCTGATAAAAAGAAATTTCATGATCAGCCTTCTAAGTAGTTGACAAGAATATTACACCTGCTGTGTAGAATTAGGACTCAGTCAGTTACAACAAATCTTTCAATTAGCTTTGTTCTTCACACCTTTGAAATATTTTATGTTCTTATAATTAAAAGAAGAAAAAAAGGCAATTTAAATAGAAACATATATGCAATCATTTTATTTGGGGATTTTCACTAACTGACATAAAGTTGGATAGACTATCTTACAGCTGATTATCAAACTAGAATTATTTTTTCCTGTGGCCACCACTTTATGTTCCATCACTCACAACTTTCATTTCAAATGAAGAAAGAAACAAAATCATAAAACCTTCCCAGACCTCTGGTGAGAAAAAATTCTGTGTAAAAGCCAGGTGAATGCAACTACCGTCACGGCGAGTATCCAGAGAATCTGCCATAGATCTGAAATCCATGAACAGTCATGCACCTGCAAAGAGGTATTAACAAAATATGAGAGGCTTTCAGGGCAGAAGTGAGGACTTTAAGCATAGAAAAGAGGCCATGATACTTTTTTTTAAATTTATTGTCCCATTATTTGGTTTCCAGTGGTGATTTTATTGCTGTAATTGTTTCTTCTCAGGCAGGTTAGACAAGATTGTTTGTGATAAGGATGCAAAGGTCATGAAGCACTGAGTAAATTGTTTTAGAGCATAGTGGTTAATTTTTCCTTATTAATAAGTTGGTGGTGAACATGATCAAAGAACATCTTTATTTAGCAGCTTGAGACAATGAACAAAATCGGTACAGATGGAAATTCTGAAAAAAAAGAGGTAAAACCAAAAGAGGTAATATGAGATGTTTACTTCTTTGGTACAGCTCTATATGTAGTTTTGTGATGATTAGCAATAGAAAAATATTTATAGCTGATTAAAGATGTGTTATTCCATCAGTTTTGGGATGTCTGGTACAAGAAAATTGTTGCAAGGCCAGGAGAGGGTCTCCAGGATAAGAAGATGCCTGAAGCATTATGTATTGAGAGAAAATGAGAACTGGATTGGTTCAGGTTTAACAGAGGACTAAAGGAGAGCTTTGAATTGTTATCTTCAGCAATCTGATGATAAAAAAGATGGCACAGAGGAAACCTTGGCCAGTGGTTTAAGTTTGTCCACCGAGATTGTGAAAACTCCATCCTTGGAGACATTCAGAACTCCACCACACAAAGCCTTCAAAAACCTGATCGAACTAGAGTCAGATCAACCAAGTTTCTTACGATTTTAATTGGTATAAAATTAGTTTTTCTATGCCTGAAGCTATAAACATACATTTTCTTGTGAAGGATATACGTGCTTTTAGAGGAAAGATACTTCAGATAAAAGGAATTCATCTAGATGTTGTGGAATATTTTAGGTGAAAATGAGTCCTGGATAACCAGTCTTCAGTAAATGCTGACAGTTCTGATTCCATGAAGAAAGAAACTACATACCAAGGGCAAACAATAAGAGCAGTAACTGAAAATTATAAGAAATCAAAATTAAAACTATGGTGCTGTGTTCTACCCAACTGGAAACAGGCAAAGGGCATCTGGGAAAAAAGCCCAAAAAACCAAAAAGGATAAGCGTAACCCCAAGTCATATAAAGTAAGTTCACTGTAAATCCTGACAGTGATCAAAAAATGATATTTAACAGGCTGAAAACGCAACATATAATCTGTGGCACATAGGAAATACCTGTCCTGTAACTATTGTTAAAGAAAAAAAAAAAAGCTATGTTAAGCTGGTTCTCCCAGTAAATAACACTGCATCATACAAATAGGTCAGATGCTATTTGCACCTTTCGGCGATCCAAGTTAGTGAAGGCTCAGTTATACAGTATGAAGCACCATGACAGACAATGTCCCTTAACATGGAAGTGTCTGGATGAACAACCCACCTTGAATTCCCCTTTAACAGTATTTCAATATCTTGTGCTAACTTCAGAGAGCATAGTTTTCATAGGTTTTTAACAAAAATTTGAGTATCTACTCATTATTTAAGCCATACTTAAATCTCTACATCTATCTATACTTGTTATGGGTTCATTCTTACATTTTCATTTTTTTTATGCCATACCAGGATTCTGTGGGTATCACAATGACTTTGCCAAATTTTACCTCCTATGTTAATATAAATTATTTTAATATAAGACGTTTTGTAGGTCTGCTTCTGAGAAACACTTGCTTTGATTCAAAAGTATTCATGCAAACAAAATTACACTTGATTTTTTATTATTCAGGTTGTAGTTATGATCATTAACCATCCCACACGTTTTAGTTATCATCATGATAACTCAACCAACCCACACAATTTGTGTCCTAGATGAAGTCCCTGGGCATGGAACAGAATTGCATTCTGCTTTCTCAAGGCTGTACTGGTTGCATATATATAGTTTATGCAAAAAAACCCAAACAATCTGAATCAGTTTGCATTATTTGGCTATGAATGGCAAAGTCATTTTCACAAAGTGTATTGTCATTTATATCACTTACAGAAAGCAGAAATACTTCCCCAAAGGTGACTTATAATGAGAGAGGAAAAAGCCTTTGGGTGAGGCATTTATAACTTTTTTTTCTTTTTACTTAAACATTATCATTCATTTTCATAAAGACAACCTGAATAAACTGACACTTAAGCAGAACTCAAAGTGATGCAGTACTGAAATAAAATTCTATGCAGAATGAAAAGGTTGCCTCTAGGGAGATAGGTACATTAAAAGCCTTATTGTAAGTTATATTTATGAGGCAGTTATAAAAGTATTACTCTATTTATACTAAAAAGTCCACTAAGGCAGTATGCATGAATGTACCTCAAACAGTAAATTGTAGCTCACTTTTTTTTTAGCTTACTTTTTAAATCTGCTATCTCAATGTTGGCACAAAGGACGTTTAGGTTCAATTTCATCCAAATAAATTTTAAATGTAGTTTAAAATACTTGTGATTGTTTCCTCCTCCTTGGTTCTACATGCCAATTCGTGTACTGAAAAAAGAGATAAAAACCTGGTAATGTTGGCAAAATGATCACCTTACAAACGCCAAAGTGACAGTGACCAATGGAGAGAAATAATAAGATCACTACTTTAAAAAATAAAACTAATATAATGCAATTAGCAAACTATATGTTTGGATTCACATGCCCACCCAGACCTCTCATGTGTGCACCTTCATAAAAATAGAAGCTCATCAAATGTGAACAGTCCCGTGTATCTTTATGAAGATGTTGAACTGCTAATTGAATCTGAAGCACAAAAGATGCTTAGTGTTCCATTCAAAGTGGGGTTTTCATATATATATTCACTAATCCAAAGTCACTCATAAAGATCCATCCAGAGAGTTTCTGGTTCCCCAACTGAAAGTATTCAAGTCATAAGCTAAAAACTCAGCAATCTCAAAGTTTTCAATGATTCCAAATTAAGCATAATTTCTGATTCAAACACCTGAATTTATAATTAAACAGTATATTTTGTCTTAGATAATATGCTTTGGGCTAGCAACCCAGGGAGCAGAAACCATTATGGCAAACTTTTTCATGTGGGGGTAGCTATCAAGCAATGAGGAAATTAGTATATGGAAAAAGAAAAATGAAAATAAACAAAAAAATGTAAACAGCATATCAATATATAGACTACTACTACTACCACATCTTCAGAGGCATCAGAAATCTTGTAGAATGTTGTCTTTGTTCACTCCTTCATGCCAAACTCTGTTACACGTATAAAGTCTAAATTATGAAAGAAAAGTTTAACAAATCTAAACCACAAAACTTCTTGCACTTTGTTTTAAGAAAGTGATGCATGTTCCAAGACACTTTCAGAAAATTTAAATCTAAAATATATCATCACAGTTATAATTGTTAGTAGTCTATTTCCACACTAGTAAGAGTACTTGTATGCATGCACATACCTACAGTTCATACTAAATCAAATAATGTGTGTCAAACTGCTCAGCAAATACAACAGAAATTAGAACCAAACATGTCCACTTGCCTTAATCAATAACAATATGCACAAACTGACTTAGGGATGACTCTATTAAATCTTAAATTCTTCTCTGAAAAGACATTTTTCTGCCTATTTCAGTACCCAATGCTACATGTCAAGGAGGAAAGTGATCTTCATATTGCAATTTCAGTTTGGCAGAGGTTTGTGATAGGTTTCTATTTGAGGTGGGGAATAGTCTTATGTTTTGCTGACTGGATAATCTTAACAGTGATAATTTCTATGGCAACTCTTTTGTCATGGAACACTTAGAGTTCTCACACACAACGTCATGATCACAAACCCCTTCCTTTTACCCTTAGAGGGAAAATCTGTATTGTCATTTACTTGAAGTGCAAAGTTGGTTCTCATCGTGGCAAAATGAAGCATGAAAGAATAAAACATAAGGCACATATCAAATACTGTTTAAAGATAAAATAAAAAAGAACTAGTACATACACATTCTAAGACATGAAATGTGCTTGAAAGCTACTGTTAAATTTTCTCCTTTTTAGGAATATCATGGAAGATTACGTGTGTTACAATCTTCAGTTTTCTTCAGAATGTACAAACTTTCTAAATTGAATGTCTAGATTAAATATTCTTCTTGATCTTTTAAATCTTCTTGATCTTTTAAATGACCTGTCCCATTGCACTCTCTAGTGACTCAAATTTCGATGCTGAAATTTGCTCTTTGGTGAAGCCGTGATGTCACTTACCAATTATTCATTATGTACATTGTGCAAAGAGAAAAGTCATGGCAATCCTGCTCATCCCTCAGCTACCACAAAGCTCACTTATGCATAATGTAAAATTGTCCAGATTGAAAAGATGCAGTTTTCTCAAAAGGCAGTATTGATGAATTAGCCAAAAAAATCCATGATTTTGCAGCTGCCCACTCAGTTGTAAAGGATTTGTATCATGGTGCAGAACTAAGTTGCAATTGTAGCAGCTCTTTGAGCTTATGCCAAATATTTTGCTGCATCATTTTGTAATTATGTTTGTTCATATAAAATCCTTCTTTTGGGTTAAAAAAATAATCTCACATATATGAAAAGCTGATCTATAATAAATTACAGTGAAGAGTAAAAATAATTACGATTAAAATATCTCTGGGATAACTTTTAAATACAATTGAGAATTTAAGTTATTCAATCTTACTATGCAGTATTCCACTGAGGAGCTTGTTTGAGAACAGGTTGTGGTACTGAATCTTCTTCAACTCAGAGAAAAATTAGAAGAAAAACAAAATTATCCTAACAAAAAAGAAATCTGAAGCAGAAAATCCAGATTTCTTTAAAAATTTTGATAAGTATCAAATTCTCAGAGAGTAATTTCAAAGTTTCTGATGCTAACAGAAGGTAATGGATGGCTTGTATGGATTTCTATCTTGTACTCCACTCAGTAATTTACTTTTCACTTGTTAACTCGCACTCTTAGCATAGCTAACCAGAGTTACAATAAACTTTGCTTTTTCTTACACCTACAGCTGGCATTGAGCAGATGCACTTGGTTAATTTGTGGAAGAAAATCCTAAGGGACTATTAAACCTGGAAGCTATACCTGTAGAGATAAAGGAAGCCTGTTCAGGAAATGAGCTGTGGTCCTCCAAATGAGTAATGCAGAGTAATACACATTCACACAGCTCAGGATTAGAAATCACTCAAGTGGTCTGATAAAGCCATTTGAAATGGGCTTTTCCAAATATGCAGTCAGTATTCAGTAGGCTCCAAGCTAACTATTAATTTTTATACAATTTTTTCCTATCTTCTCCCAGCCTTTGGAATTCAAGTATCAGAAATGATACAGCACTGTTGAGAGTACAGGCTGAGGATGTGGCATGAAAAAAGAAATAGGGTTGTGTGAGAACACAATATGCACTGGGACAGTACCATTACATACTAGAGGAAGGAGAAAATTGTGCAGTTTTGTCTATAAGGACCCTAAGGTACAGTTTATTGAGTAAACTGTCTCCAGAATATCAACATTTATTTGTCTGAAAGAAAACAAGTCAATCAAAAACCCTGGAAGTGAGAAGTTTTAAGGCCTGGAGCCTAGGGAGGATGGTACTATATGATTTTCCAGCAGAAACATCAACTGCCATTTCTTATTCCGGAAATCTCAAAGCTGTTAATTTTCAGAGTTTGGGAGAGCATGCTCTATTGCTTTATCTACTTACAGTATTCCCCTTGTCAGAGACAGGACGCTATGTTGCAACACCACTTCTTTGTTCAAAATTCACTGTCTTAAAGACTTTTAGCAGCATTGCAGTTCTCAGTACCTGAGACAAAGACTGAATGGACCATGCAAGGCTTCGTAAAATTTTGGTGATAACCAGGACAATTTTAATGAGGCTGCCTCCCAACCCCCTTCACTTAAAGAGGAAAACTTGAATTATACTATTCAACAAGAGAATGTATCTGATGGTCAAGACTAAAAATAATTTTATCAAACATTTTTGGCACATACAATATACAATACTCTCTCACATGCTACTTTTTATAAATTAATTACAGAAATTACTTCAAACTATTTAAGGGAATCAAGCCATTAGAGAGAATTGTGAGAAAAAGAGAGCAGTGAACAAGAAGAGACCAGCAGGGTGAGTTGCATAGCTGTTCTTTACCCCAAAACACCTCCACTGTTTAGATATCACCTACATCAAATTGCACACACTTGAAAGTAATGATGTCATTAATCTTTCTTTCCTTTATGGATATGCAAGAATTTAGCTAGAAGTCTTACATTTTTTCATACACTGATTAATAGCTGTTTGCAAGGGGCAATTCATGACCACTATGATTTTTTTTTTTTTAGCTTTTTAATTCTCAACGTATAATTAAATGTCTTGGAGCTCTTTGTATGCACAATAGTAGTGAATTTTGAGATTGGCTATACTTGCAAAAGTATTTTTTTGACAGAGAACAAAAGTGTATTTTTGCTCCCCCTCACCCTTTGAACTTTTGTAAATTAAATTTTATTTCTGTTTCAGATATGGTTTTCTTACTCTTTGAGTCTCATTTTTCTAGGGGCTAGACACTATCTTAATTTTAGTGCCTTCTTACATAGCCGACTTTTGTCTTCTACATATAGTTTATCTAAGTAGAAAGAAGATTAACTTTAAAAAATCCTTTCTAGCAACACAGTTCCTTTCATAAATTCTAACAGATATGGTGAATAAATGGTATTAAAAATCTCAATCTGAATTTAAGGTTTGTTTTTAGAACTAACAGGATGTTTGAACCTGGACAGAAAGAATATCTAATTTTTCTGTTTCTGAAGATGTTTTTTTGGTTTCTATTGTTTTATCTGCACCCTCATGAAAGGTTTTTTCTTTTCAGTATGAAGTTGCATAAGTGAATCTTATTTTAAGTGTAGACATATACCTGAATAAAACACGGCATGAGTTTTAAAAATTAGCTAAAAAACTATGGTCTGGATTTTGTTTTATTGGAGGGTAGAGATCCACAGCCTGTGTCCTGTTTTGTCATACTGCTCAGAGAAAGGCAGGTCCCATCTAGTGAACACCTCTCTTGCAAAGCTGCAGTTGAGGAAATGAAGAAAAGCCTGTATTCAGTCCCAGATCAAAGTCCAGAAACGTGAAGGATGCTTTTAGCCTAATAATCAGGGAAAAAAGCTACAAAAACATTGACTTTGCCCATTAATGTTACAGTGGAAAAACATTATATAAGCAACAAGCTCCTGCAAATGCTTACAGACGTGATGCACCCCAGAAAACTGGAAACTCCAGATTGCCTGGGTCTCCACTCTGAGTACAGAGTTGTGTAGATAAAGCCAAAAGCTCACACAGCAAGATTTGTTTTTCCTGGGAAGCACAATGAATTCACACCAAAGGAATGTATTCATACCTAAGCTTACCCATACAATTTTTAATGTAGTGATGACTAATTATATTTTTTAAATTATATTCATAGCCAATTATAAATGGAAGCCCTCATCAGAAGACATTCTGGATCAGAGTCTTAATCTTTCCATTAAGTGACAACTACTGTCAGAATTAGGTAATTTTTAATAGGTAAAAAATAAATTAGATTCTTAATAAATACAATATATTTATATGCAAAAACAATTTCATTTATGCATGTATATATAGAAACATGTATTATATACACACGTGTATAAACGAAACGTGTGTGCATATATAGATATATATAGAGAGAGAGAGAGAGAGAGAGGCACATAAAGAAAATTTTTTTCATGTATGTATCCAGCTTTGGTTATATGCTTGGAATATACATATTTGGGTATTATAATATTATGAAATGCAATTCAAAGCAGTGTTCCACATGTGAATAAGCCAACAGATGGCAAGAATCCTCTAAGGCAGTCCGTATGCCAGAGTATAAATACTGCTGCAGTAAAACTAATCACAAGAGGAAACTAAAGCTTGTAGATGATGTATCATTAAGCAAAATACAGTTAGAATTCTGGACTCGGCTGAGTCAGTGAATCTCACCCTGTCACAAGTTACCATCCAATCTTCTGAAGTGGAGAAAAAATATCCTTAATTTTAATGACTAAGAGTGTGGTGTGGAGACACATATTCGTGGTTACTAGGTAGAAGAGTTATTGAAGCCCTGACCAGCTTTGAAAAATATTCTGTGAAAGAATTGGATTAGAAGCTGTGCAAATAAAAGCATAGATAGTGACTGCAAGACTCATTACAAAGCAAGGGTAGAGCTGCCTCCCAGCTCTACCAAAAAAAGATTAATTGGTTTTCACCATCTCGTTCTTCTTGACTTTCAGCCTGAAACTGGATTCTTGATCAGACTTTCCAGTTGATGTGTAAGTGACGAATGCATTATATAGTCTTCCAGGAGGATATTTTTGGTCTATTTTCTGCTCACTACACTCTGATAACAGACAACCAGAAATCTAATTATGTAGTTAAATACTAGGCCTAAATTAACTGAAGCAGAGGTTGAAATCTTAAGTGTCTCATTTAAGAGGCTTTACACCTTTTAAAGAACTGTACTGAAGTCCTTACAGGAACAGTAAATAAGACAGATGCCATGATAGGTGTTCCCAAGACCTGCCTTCTGTTGCACTTTGCCGTCAAAGATGATGAGCTAGATAGGTACCCTTGGAGATGCTCAATACTTGGCCTGCATGGTGCAGTGAAATTCTCTACAAATTCAAGTGAAGATTGGTAGGCATTGTGTAAATAAAAAAATTATGATTGCATAAATATAGCATATTAAACAATGAAGACCAAGTCAGGCCACTCATAGAGCGTGAGTTCCTGTTCTATATTACTGATCCAGCAGACCTGTCTGTGTGAAGGGCTGATAAATCTGACTGAATGAGAATAGGTTCATTGTGTATAATTTTAAGCAAAATTTCACCACATCTTCTCAAGGTGGGATATGTGGTTCTTTTGTTTTGCTCTTCTAACAAGGAGTTTTAAGCCTTAAGTGTATTTTGACCATAACGACAGGTATGAATAATGTACATGAATAATGAATAAAGTTCACGTTGAATAATGGGTTACAGTTGTCTCTAACTTTGATTTAAAAAAAAAAAGAAAAAATGAAAAAAAAAAAAGAAAAAAAGAAAAAATATAAAAGGAAAATAAGAA
>LTAT01000002.1:17604494-17666700 GCA_003286495.1 Chlorodrepanis virens | reverse complement strand
TGAAAAAAAAAAGAAAAAAAGAAAAAATATAAAAGGAAAATAAGAAAATAAGAAAAAAAAATTATTAGCATTATTTATTACCTAACTGAAATCAGACTATTTGTGTCTGTTTGGATTCAAGTAAATCAATAGGCTTTTCCAGTTAAGCCAAATTGTGTAAACACTTTGCCATGAAGACATGTACTGCTAAAGATGTGACTTCTTCTTAAGATGTGTGTAGAAGTCTAGAAGAATGTTGTGCTACCTTACACTGAATAATCTGGTGTTTTTAACTTTAATGGCTCTTTAAGGTTTTCTTCAGTTTTACTTTTTGTTCAACATACACTCAACACACTGTCACTACTGCTGATGGCACTTTTTGTGGAAGACATGCTTATGCATAATACAAACATTTCAAAAGAATCAAGATAAATGAATAAGACTTTCTTGGAAATATACCTATAAACCCCTAGGAAAGCCATATTAAAAATACACTCCCAATGGATGGGACCTGCTAAAATATTCACTCTCTCTGCCTGAACCATTTTAAGGCAATTCGTCTGAAAATCTGATTGATGGCTGGTTTGATAGCAAATACAATCTGCCACACTTTTGTGTGTTATGCACTTTTGTGTGTTATGTGTATATAAGCTTCCATAAAATAACCCATATGCTAATTTGGTTCATTGAACAAGGCTGTAGTAACACAGGAGAGAAAGGAGGAAAGCAGTTAAGGTTTTCTCTTTTCTTGACACCATCCCCTTTCTTTTCTTGTAAATCTGAAGTAAAATGCTTCAGTGCCTAAAATCTTGTGCACTGTAAGGAGCCACTGCTCTGTCTCTCTTCAGTCCCTCTTGTACTCCAGTGACATGAGTGCAGGTTTCCCAACAATGAGGCTCTTTTACTTCCATCTCTCAGTGCTTCTCCTTTTTCCAATTTTCAGTGCTAAAGATATACCAAAATGTTGTTACTATGGTTACCCGAAGATAATTTTTTAAAAACACAGTTGTTTTTACTTCCCCACCTTTGTATCAACCGAAAGTTTGTCAGAAGAGTACAGTGCAGAAGAAAATTACATGCACTTGCTTAGAACTTCATAGTGTTGTCCTGCTTGTGCAGACTACCACAAAACAACCTTCTATAGGATTCTATCAGGCCAGGAGAAAACACACTCTTTCTTTCCAAATTTAAAATACCTATACACAGCTCTCTGATTAGCTATTATCTGCTTCTCTCCTGCCAGCCACATGACAACTCCTATAACCTATTCAAAGGAAAACCAGGCCTTTTCCAAAAAAGAAAATTATTAGAAGCATTTTAATTAATCTATAGAAATATATTACTAAGTATTTTATTTTTTATATATATTTGATGTATTCAAAAATAAATTCAGGGATAAGAGAAGACACAAGAAAGGGAAAAAAAAGGAATCTATAAGGGGAAAATTAAATGCTTCTAAGAAAAAAAAATGCTGCTCTGACAGAAACAAAATGCAGAGACCTAAACTCAAAGATCTTTGGAGAGAGATTTGAAGAGCTGTCTTGTAGCAAAATCAATTGCAACATAGGAGAGAAGCTCCTTTGAAAGGGAATAAAGCATTCAACTCCAGAACAAAGTAGGCAGAAGAAATTGATTCCATGAAGGATGCTTTCCTGGTTCACATTCACCACTACAAAAAGTTAAAAATGAAACCAAATCAAAAGACACACAAATTCAAACCAAAACAAACTAACCAGAAAAATACCAGTAACTATCCTATTAGTGCATAAGGCAGTAATGTTTTCCAACAGACTTCTTTTTACAATGTCTTTCACAATGTCTTCTGGGAATAAAAAAGTACACTTTCAATGTGATTATTCCTAAAATCTATTTACTGCCATCAAAGCATAATGTCTAACATCTTTTTGTTCCAGTTCAGTAAAACAAAGGGAATGCAGAGGAGGGCAGTGAAGATAATCAGAGACTGCAGCCTATGAGGAGAGGCTGAGGGAGTTGTGATTGTTCAGCCTGGAAAAGAGAAGGCTCAGGGGAGAGCTTAGAGAAGCCTTTCAGTACATAAAAGAAGGGTACATACAAGAAAGATGGAGAGGAATTTTTTACAAGGATATGTAGAGACAGAGTAAGGTGGAATGGTTTCAAACTGATAGTGCATTTAGATAAAATAGTAGACAGAAATTCTTTGTTGTGAGAGTGGTGAGGCACTGGAAAAAGTTTTCCCAGAGAAGCTGTGGTTGCCCCATTCCTGGAGCTGTACAAGGCCAGGTTGGATGGGACTTTGAACAAATCAATCTAGTGGAAGTTGTCCCCATCCATATCAGGAATTTGGAACTAGATGATCTTCAAGGTCCCTTCCAGCCCAAACCATTCTGTGATTCTCTGATTCTGAACATCAGTCATACCTTTACTCAAGTCAATGTACATGTTCCCACTGCCTTTAGTACTGTAATGCAAAAAATTAGGTTCACCTAAAAAGGGGAGACAAAAAACCTTACAGGTAATTGCAGTGAATTAAAACAAGGCAGCAGTAGAAATATAATAGCTTAGGCAAGTATTAAACACCCACTAAAACATAATAGTTAGATAGTTAAGTAGGGAATAGGCAATATTATTTTAAAAATTATTAGCTGCTGATTAATTCAGTCATAATTAACTTCTGATAAGACCAGATACAATTTCCACTATTGTAAGCATTTTTTAATGAAATCACACAAACTTATACGCAGCCTCACACACACACAAAAGTATTTAAATAGAAAATGAAGCTTGGAGCAGCCTCTTCAGGTACCCTGAAAATGACCTAAAGCGTACAGCAGAAGGTGTAGTATATTTCATAATATCAATACCCTCAGAAATTCAGGTCTATTTGCAAAAAAAAAAAACAAACCTCAGGGAGAACTAAAAACACTAAAAACTACAAAGTGGACTTAGAGTCCTAAAGAAAATTATCTGATGTTAGAGGAAGCATTTCCAAGTAACTAGACAGAGTGAAGTGACAGATTTACATTCTGATTTATGAATGCTCATCTGGGTTATTTATCCTTAGTATTTCCCAAAGATTTAGTCAGGATCAAGCAGAATAAGAATTTTTCTAATAAACAAAAAAATCTCAAATGAAAAAAAATAAGAATTTTTCTAATAAACAAAAAAATCTTCAAATGAAATAGTAGAAATTATTGCAATTATAAAAACCTACTATGATCAAGCAGAATAAGAATTTTTCTAATATACAAAAAAATCTCAAACTTCAAATGAAATAGTAGAAATTATTGCAATTATACAAATTTACTATTATGAATATTTATGAAAAATTACTTAATTCTATTTGCCCTCCCAGTGTACAGAATATGGTTTTGTCTTCATCGGCCTTTTTCCAAATCAGGTTATCTGAGATCTCTAGAAATCCATTTGGTACCTTCTGAAAATGTAAGATTATCTTCTGTTCTAGTTTTGCTTATAGTCGGATATATTACAACATTGTTTCCCAGTTGAAACAAGGCAAAAATATTTAAGTATACTTCCAACTTATGGAAAATAGTGTTTAATTATGAATTTGAAGCTGCAAATGAATAAAGATCTCTATAGAAAATTAAAATGGCTTAGTGCCAATGTCAAAGTGCTTCTATCCATATTTTATGTAGAGTTTACTTATTTGTGAAAGTTGTAATTTTTCCCTTGTACATAAATGGGTTGATAGGTGTTTACTCAAGCATGTTCTCCCAAAGAAAGAAATTCTGGATATTGCATATTTTTCAGGGCTTGGCACATCTTTCAATTTTAAAACTGATTCTTTATGTAAATGATAAGGGTCAGGGAGACCAGAGCTGCAATGTCCAAGTCTCAAGAGTACTCATTAAACTGAGACTATTTTTAATCTTGTCCTTGATGCTCACATAGGAGTACCATTCTCTTAGAACCCCTGGAAGCACATTCCTCTTCATAGCACATCCAGCTGCACAAGCTATGTATGTTGCTTGCAGGATTACCTGTTGAATAAGTTGTAGTCAAAAAGGAAGCAACCTGAGATTTAGAACTAAAGCCTGGGTTTCTATCACAAGCAAACATCTTTGTGACAGTCATATTACAAGGGTTGTTTTGACTTTTCTATTGTATGCAACGATTTTACAGGTTTAATATCTTTCCTAGGCAGAGTGTCACAGAGATAAAACTTACAGTTGAGATGGATTCTTTGGTTTGAGATTGTTTCTCTTTTTTTTGAAGCTTTGCCAATCCAAATGGTGCTGCATTGTTCATTTCATGCAGTTTAAACCAAGTCAGGATGAAAGTGGTTTTTTGATTTCTTAATGATATCTTTATAATGGCCAAAAAGTGACCTATAGAGTCCAAATATATGTCAGCAGATAAACTCCAATACTAGACAGTTGCAAAGTGTTAAATGTTTCCATTGTTTTAAATAGCCCATTTACCTCCTTTCCCATACTGCTAATCACCCAACTTTCCCCTCCTTGCTCTTACTGGACACACAGGCTGCAGTCTCCCCATCCCCTCCAAGCCATGCAGATGTCCCTTTGCATCCCATGTAACAGATGTGGGACGTTGCAGCTCCAGGGGTACCTGTGCCCATTGCCTTGTCCACAGGGCTGCACGCCAGGGTGACCTAGGGAGAGCAGCATTGCACAGCCTGCACTGAGAGGGAGCACTCACCTGCCTTGCCCATCCCCTTCCCCTCTCCAGGCCTTTCCTCTATAATGGATCTTTCTGTTTCTCCTATCTCGATTTTCAAGGTGACCATTTTGTTGTTTCAGAGTTTCTTGGCAAAGTACCAATGACTGCTTAATGCACCTGACGTCTGTCTTTGTCTTTAACATGACCCATCTGGGGGCCCTTCCAGAGAGCCTGGTGTGTTTGATTATTTCAGTGTCTACATCCATATTCTTCTCTGGAAGAATGTACTTTGAGAGGACTTTTGCCAAGGGTAAGGCATGGAAGCAGCTACCAATATGTATCCATAAATACATGTGTGTGAGCATGCCTACACACCTGCGTTTTTGCAGAAGATATTTTGCATTTGTTAATCTATGCACACAGATACATGTATGATACTCTTTCCTCTCTATCTTTCCATCCTTCCTCAATATATTTTTTTTGTTTTAACCTTCAAACTAGCAAGTAATTCTCTTTAGCTCTTATTCCAGTAATTTTAACTAAACTGTTGGCATTTTCTCTTATCAGGCTTAGAGCAAAACTGTTCTGATTTAATTACAGCTATAAAATTATCAAAGTTCTGTCATCTAAAATAGAGAATGATGTTAAGGTACTAAGCTAGTTAAGCAGAGAACATGCAAATTTGTGAAGACACTGGTGCAATGCTGTATGAGGATCAATACAAATAATTTCATCAGACATCAATGCAGGGGAAGTACTTATAAAATTTGCTGGGGATTCATGATGTGATAAAGATGTCTAAAAAAATAATTTCTAGTTTATATTTTAGCCTACAACATGTAGTTTTTTCAGCAAGGTGGTATAAACTCATTAAGATACAATCTCTATCTCTACATAGAGATTGTATCACATGGTTCAGAACTGTTATAGTTCTGAACCATAAAATGTCCCTTTTTTCTCCATCGTCCTTTGCTTCTCTTAGTATTCTTCTATTTCGTGGTTTTAATTTCTCCATTGGTAGCATCACCTTATCTCCTTTACCATCCCATTCTCACCCTCTGTCTGTTGTAATATATTAATTAAAAACAAACATAAAAATCAAATATTCTCTCCCTACTGAGAATAATGATTTACATGCACTTTGACAGCCATAAACTCTCATGACTTAAACCTTGTGCTTTGTCCTTCCACCTTCTATTTTCTGTGGGATTTTTGCACGGTATGTTCAGTGAGATAGAAAACAGGTCTAAGGACTGGTGGAACACTTATATGTAAGTATTTATCAGATTTTTTAAAAAAGAGTGATGAGGACACAAATTCATTATCCGCTTTTCCCCACCAACAGAGCATCTGCAAAGACAAGGCATTGAGTCTGCATTACATGCCCTGGGAAATGAATAGTTTCAGGTCCTACATTTCTAATTTGAAACTGTGGAAAGAAATACTGTGTGACATTTCATATTAAATTAGTCTGGTGCAACGCAGATTTTCCAGACCCAACACAGATTTTTTTGTCTACCTGTACTTTGCCTCTGACTTCAAAACACATAGAAAATTCAATACCTTCAGACTATCAGGTAGTCTGTCAATTCTGAGCCACAAATGAAAGTTATCTTGCATGCAGTCAATGTTCTGATATTAAGTGTTATGCATTCTAAACCAAAAGTTTTTCCTGCTTTGAAATCCAAGTATTTATTAAAAAGAAGGTATAAATAATAAAAGAAATTGTAAACAATTAAAGCCAGTTTGTAAAAGATGGTTTTAAAATTAAAAATATAATTAAAAAATTAATTAAATTAAAAACTGCAAAGCATCAACATTTGTTAATATTCTTTAAATTTCTAATCAGTGAAAAAGCTAAATGAACATAAATACCCTAGCACTGATTTTCATTATCTGAAATATTTTTTTGTCTTTTTTGTTTTTTCAAGTCTGGGTTGCTTGCAGCACCTGAGTAAGGTTCCTAATAAAATATAGCTCAAGGTTGCAAGGATTTATTCTCATTTTAAAATTAAGAAATAAAATGTATGGTGCAAAAGAATACTTCTGTAAAAGAACTTCTTTATTTAAATTACTTCTTGTCTTAATAAAGAGCTAAGTAATTTGAGGTCTCTATCAGGGGATGTTGAAAACACCATAAAATAGCAACTTTGGATTTATATCTTCAGACAAATTGCTTCAACTGGAGAAAAGGTAGAAAAATCCTGAAAAATGGTGTGGGGGGGGACATGCTGTAATGTAATAACTAAAAAAATGCAAACTTGTTTCAACTTTAATGTTTATTTGAATCTTGAAACCTCAACATATTGATCATGTTTTAGAAGTTTTTCCAAAAAAGAAAATAATAAAACAAAAATGTAATCTTTTTTTTTCCTTGTAGGGCTGGGCGGAAAGAGGTTTTGCCCTTCCCATCTTCTCCTGATTTTAAGTGTTGCACATTGCACACAGACACTTAAGATGAGATCAGCTCTATGTGCACACAGGATATTGAGATAAAATTTTCACATTCCTTTCCTGAAGTAGTCCTGGAAGAGACTTGAATTTCTTGATCAGAAAGAACCTGAATTTCCTCTTTCCCTCACATGCTAGAACCCTTTCTTTTTTAATATTTACAGAATGCCTGAACTACCAGAGGATTGTTCTCTTTCCTTTTTTGTCAGTCTGCTTGCCTGCTTCTGTTTTTGAAATGTCATGTTTTGCTGTGAAGATTTTATTGTAAATATTAAAACAGGCACTGTAGTGGATAGAATGGTAGATGATAGGAAATCCTGCCAACAAAGTGATTAAGGGGAAGAAACGGAGAGAAGACAGATGGAGAAATAGAATGCTGATAGAGGAAGAAAGAGACATTTTATTCTTCAGAACTACAGCAATATATATTAGAGATGACATCAGTAATGAGGTTCCCCAGTTGAACTGTCTCCCACCCTATGTATTTATAGCCATGGCTTCCATTTTAATGGGTTAATATTTTTCCATAAAAAAAACCTCAACTCCCCTGAAAAATGCCCCAGCTGCATGTTTTCTAACACCTGTTCTTAGAAGTGTTTTTTTCTCTTCCTGGAATTCTTAGACAAATATGTCAGAAAACAGTTTTGCATTTCCAAACACCATGATACACAATCTAGAATAAACAGGTATGAAGCTTGTTCTTTATTTTGAAATAGTCAGAATAGTCAGAAGAATATTCTCTGATACAAATGTCTAAATAAAATAGCTACAGATTTAAATCTACATATAAGTACACAGGCCTAGGATCTGGGCATATCACTATATTTTTTTCTGAATGTCTTTGAATTTTCATGGAAAGCTTTGCATTATAATAATTAAAGAAATAATTATTCACATCCTTTTAATACCTATGATTAGTACTCAAGGATTACTACTGCTAAATATATTATCTTGGACAAAATAAGAGTTCTCAGAATTCCTTAAAAATGTAAAGAAAAAATAAATCCTCACACAAATGGATGGCACAATATCCAAAACCTTCTCTTCCAAAATTTTCCACAAAACTATTTGGCTATTTTTAAAAAATAAGGAGTGTTTCCACTCCATACAATGGGTTGGAGGGCGTGAAGATAAAAGAAAGTGAAGAAAAAACATGGTCTGCAAGGACATCCAGCTTTCTAGTGGAAGTAAAATGCAATTTTTTTTTTTTTAAGCAGCAGTGATACTTTTAATTGGTAAAATATAAAGCAGTTTGATGTAAATCCTAAGCACGTTACACAGCATCATATTGACCTTTTCTTGTCTGATCTGATCCAGAACCATATTCTACAAAGATAAAAATGAGTATTTGCAACACACAGAGAAATTGTTTAGATCAAATAACAGCATATAAGATATAACTATACAAAACATGTCTAAACAGATCTGTTCTGTTCTTAAGAGCAAAAAGCCTCACATGAGAGAGTTATTTCAAATGAAATGCTTGCTAAAAATTTATATTTGTTTTTGTACTTCTATATTATGGTAGCATTCCATTAAGGTTAGCATTTTGTCTGCAAAATAATCCATGTCTTCGCTGGCTGTTGGATTTTGCCCTAAAGCAAAGACCAAATCTGTACCAAAAAAGGACAAATGGCACTAAAACCTTTTAACTACACGAAGAACATCAGATTTATAGTGACACACCTGCAGATGGTGCTGTTCCACCACATTTCCTGCACAAAATTGGTTTAACATTCATTAGTTGGTCTATTCTTTGATCTTTTGGGTTTTATTTATACGGTACATGCAGCTATTGCATAAAATGGTTGTCTGTGTGTGAAGGCTAAACTAGATGGAAAATTATACCTAAAGATTTACCTTTTTCCCATGCCAAAGATATTTTCTTTTTACCCATCCTCCTCTCATTACAATGTTAGCAGTTATTCAGCAATGTGATAATTCTTTTTATAATATTTAGCATTTTAGCATTGTTGCTTGTGAGACAAAAAGTCGTAGCTGCTCAGAGAGGCTATGTTTAATATTGGTTTTCCATCTCAAACACGCTACAGTGTACAAAAAGTTGTTAGTGAATGTTGTCCTACAGAATAATATCACCTAAGGGCTACAGATTATTAATTATTCACACAAAGACTGTGGGGGCCATAGAAATAAAATACTGCTGCACAGAGAGGACAATTTCAAAGCTGTGTTTACTGCTAGAGCAGAAGACTAAGGACAATATGTGTCATCAAGTAAATTATTTCATACTTCTATAAAATTTAATGTGATTTTCATTGGAATTAGTTGTATTGTTTTTACTATTCCATTGTTTTCGATTTTTTTAAATCATGAATGAAAGTATCACTGCTACTACTACTATGACTGCTACTGCAGTTATGACTAGTGATAGTAGCATAGTAATACCCCCATTAATTTGTAAAAATCACGGCTTTATACTTTATTTCCTCTTTATGGATATTTTAGACACAAAATAAAAGCTTTTAAACTGTATTTGAGATGGGAAATATTTAATTTCAGAAACATTTCTATAACATATAACACACTTTGTAGGAGAAGTCCTGTGCAGTACAGCAGATATTTTTCTCTAAGAATCTATCTCCATATTTGGTAATGGTATGGAATAAAAATTATTTTACTTAGTTGCTCAATACTGCAACATTTTTGAAAGTATATGAATCATGTAAAATTAAACACAGTTAAAATTTTAAAACAAAAATTAACATTATAAGTAGGTATTAAGTTTTTGTTACAGGGTAAGTTGAAGGAACATGAATAATTTAAATGGGAAATCTTTATACCCTGGCACTCATGGAAGTATTTTCATTGATTTCAGTGGGGTCGTAATTACATATACTAATCTTCCACCATTAAAGCCATTCATGGATACCAGTAGGAGGTCCAAATATTTCATAAGTATAAACATACTTTATGAGTTTTCTATTGGATTTGCTGGGATATATGCTTTCAGGATTTCTGTTTTACCTTCTAAAAAAAAACCTCCAAAGCAACAAAAAAACGAATCAAAACTAAACCCAGAAATTTGTTACTATTTATTTCCCTATTTTTCACTGGGAGAAGGAAGTAATCACTTTTTTCACTTACTCTGCAGAGTAAGAAGAGTGTTTAATAATTAATAGATTTTGAGGAGATCCTTTAAATACCCTGTGCATCTTCAGTATCTCTAATGCTTCAGTTCATTTGCTGTTTTAATGCAGAACTTGCTCTTTGGGAAGACCAACACAATGATGTGGCATTAGGCAAATTAATGAATTAATTTAACTACTATTTAATTACATAGTTATTTCTGCAAATAGAATTTTTTTGAGTACTAAAGATAAATTTTTAAGAAAGGAACATGAAGTAACTCATTTATCTTGTCATAGAATAATCTACTAATGTAATTTTTTCATTCTGCTTTCAGAGCTGTAGTCATCTGCAGACATAATATGACAGCCTTCAAATTCATTATTTTCTACTTATACATATTTTTCAAATGCAGTAGCTGGTGTACAGTGTGCATAATACTCTGGCTGTATTATACAGAGATTAATCTTCTACCCAAGATGGAAAATATGCTGGAAAATACTTCTAGGTTTTGATTAATTTTCCCTGCTCTTCATTATAAAGTTCTGTTTTCTTTCTTCCTTGGAAGGTTCGTGATTGCTTTAACTTACTCCTATCCTTTGAATCTCTTGATGTGCTTTTTCTTCACAGTTCTAAATTAGTTCAGTAAAGAGCAAAAACCTCTAAGCAGTCAGACTAGAAACTCCCATTTACTCTTAAAAATGAGGTTCAGTAAGCTGTTATCTAGAATGTCCTAAAACCAAAAACTAGAAAGTAAATTTAAATGTATTCTTCTGGCACGGGAATGTATTCTGTGGTTCAGGGAAGAGTATCAGAAGAGAAAATTAGATGACACTTGGAGAAAGCTATGCCATATATCACACAACATGTTTCAGTTCAGTTTGGTGAAATGCCAGTGCAGGTTTCTGTTTATGTTGTGCAAATAACAGCCTAGTCTATGCCAAACAAATAACAAATTGTGTGTTTGGCAATACATGCAACAAGTTTTGATAATTTAAAATTGTATGTTACTTAAATACTTTTCCTTTCTAAAATAAATTTCTTTTTGTGTACTAATTTACTGATTTGATCAAATTTTTCTGTTTCTGATTTCTGTAAATAATTTAAATAAATATTTTTTGGTAGTGTTTAAACAAATTGCTACTGCATTTAGAAAAGAAAACTATTTCTATGAATTTTTTTTCCTTGATAGAAGTTAAATGTTTTATCTAGAATTTATAAATCTGCATTACTGATCTCTGCCATACCATGGAACTCGCCACTGGAGATGGTGGTCCAGCTGTGTCTCACCAGCACCAAGCAGGGTATCACTTCCCTTGGCTTCCTACTGTATTTTAGCTCAAATCCAGGGCAGGAGGATATCAGTGCATGAACTTGTTATTGTAGAGTAATTTATTAAATGGTATCATATTTAAAACTAATTTTCAATCTTTAAGTATAGCATGTTGTGAATACTAGAGCAATGCCTTTTCACAATTCTGACTTCAGCAGAAGCCATTGTACCTGGAAGATAATGCAGGCTTCGGAATTTCAATTTTTAAAGAAATGGCCTTTCCAAGACAGAAATCACAGTCACTTGATATCCAGATATCACAAGTTTAGTTGGAGCGTTCATGCAGATATTATTTTCAGTTTAATTCAAAGAGAGAGAAATATATGTATTTTTGGTGCCACTTATTTACCAGTTCAGACATTACTTTATTTGACTTGAGTAACACCCTAATTCTCCATTTAGTGTTTATAGACAGAAAAAAAACCAAAATCATGTTTCTTTTTCCTTTTATTTTATGGCATCAAGAAATAAAAACATTATTTTCAAATATTTCTTACAGTCTGGTGTTCCTGTTAGGCCACCTACTCATGTTTACTAATTTTATAACATTGTAACTGAATAGGTCTCTTGGTCATGTCTAATTGCCTTTATAAATAACAACTTCTCATTACTGCCAGGTCACAGTAACAAAGGTATATGCAACCTCACAACTGGCAGGAACAACATGTTTACCACTGGGAAAGCAATGGTGTATGGATACCTGATTTAAACAAATACAAAAGATTAAGTCATGCATTTCCCAGGTTCAAAATGGCAGCTAATGTTCCACAACTAGCATTTTCACAGGTTTTCATTATACATTTAAAAAGGAATAAAAAAGTGCACTTCAGTAAAGTGAATGCAACAGAAAGGCTTGGGTAAATAATTACCCTAAGTGTAAGTGCTGAGATTAACTGTTTGGGGTCTGTTTGGGCTTGGGATTTTTGGGAGGGAGAAGGGGTTGGTTTTTTGTATATTGGGGATTTTTCTTACTTTTAAATCTTCTTTATATGATGGTAGATTTCCACCTTCCTCACCTTTCATGATCAGTCCCCTTTCTCAGCTTTTCTCTTGCCCACAAATATAGTTCATGGGATAATAAGCAGCAAGGAAAGGAGGAACAACACATTTTGAAGAATAAAATGAAGGAGATTCTTTGAAGAATCTGTTATATGAGTCATGAGGTATAACCTTGTGTATTTCACATCACAATGGTCTAATGTTTGCTTGCATCATTGTGGTGATGCCTTTTTTTTTTTCACAAGTGCAGAATAAGAGATTTTAGAGTAAGTGCAGAATTAGATACAATATTAATCAAGTGTGTATGTTTACTGTATGCTTATATCTATTGCTGCTTTGAATTAAGAAATTGATGAAAATAATTCCATTTTTAAATTGTTCTTTTGTTTTTCTCTGGCTCTTTTTTCGACAAGCACTTTGCAAATAATTGATACATCCTTTGAGAGGTATCTTTAATAACTGATCCAAAAAAGTGAGATTAAAGAAAAGAATTAATTTCTATCATCTAACCTTAATAATGTTCAGTTGGTGATAATGTCATTTCACATTTGAACTCTTATGATAAACTGCAAAAAATAATGAATTTAAAATACGTTGAGTCAGTGAAGATAATTATGGCAATTTTATGCATCTCAATTTCTCTTTCAAAAGAACATATAATTGCTCTGGTATTTTGTTTCCAGCCCTCTTGTCTCTGAGCCAATATAAATTGAAATCAAACTGTTTTACAAGCTCGCCTTTTCGCTGCTGCTTACCAAATCCTTATCTGACAGATTCAAAGGGCTCAGCCTTCTCCTTGGGTCCTTCTCATAGTCCGGTGTCATCATGAGGGAATATGCCTGGTTTAAGGGAACAAGGGAGTTTCAACTGGGGAGGGAACAACACCCCATAAGGAATAAATTTCATTTGGTTCCTAAGACTGTCTTGAGATGCAGGCAACCTACCACATATAAAGGGTCATCCTTGACATATCTTTCAACATGTTGCAAATGTTCCTCCTTTTCCTTTCTAATTGCCTCAATGCTGAAGCAGAAATTTGTGTTTGCAAAATAAGCCTCAAGAATTTTCTCCATTTCATTCAAAGTACAGTGCATTACAATAGGATTTGTTCCATTTCCTTCTGAGGAGCTGTCCAGTTACAGTACAATCTCATTTGAACACCACAGTTACTCCAATGACTAGTTAGAGAGCTTAATTTTAAGATCCTGACAGCTGGAAATTAGCTAAATTCTGGAGGTTTTTTCAACTTTGTTAAAAGGCGTTAAACTTTTTTTTTTTAATTGATTTTTTGCTCTGAAGTATTTTGCGATCAAGTACTATCTGCTCAGATCTGAATTTTCTCATTTCCTTCACCAGGAAGGAAATTTGAATAATACTATTTTGAATAATAGTAAGATCTCTTAAAATAAATTGGCACCCACTTCAGTAGCTTTTAACATCTCTTAAGTGGACTTATTTGTACAAATAATTCTATGGCCTATAGAATTTATCTGATTTACCTAATAGGTGCTAGGTTGGTCCTGTTTAGATGCCACATGTCCACTAAAAATATTTTATAACTCCTCTTCTTTAGATTGCCAGGGAGAGAAAATATAATTAAAGGCTTATGGCTTGAGATTAGGACAGGATTACCATCATGGACAGACTGATGTGGCATGGGGAAATTAGTTTGATTTAGAACCAATGCATTCAGAGTAAGATGATGAGAAATAAAACCAAATCTTGGCAACACCTTTCCTCCCTTACTCTTTTTTTCCAAGGCTCAACTTCACTCCTGGTTTTCTCTACCTCCTCCCCACAGAGGGGTGGGGAATGGGAACTGCAGTCAGTTTATCGCACACATTGTTTTTGCTATTCCTCCCTCATCATGGAGAGTAGTCCTCACATTCTCCCCCTGCTCCAGCATGGGACTCCCTTTCATGGGAGACAATTCTCCACAAACTTCTCCAACAATGATCATTTGGTCTTTCTCACAGGCTGCAGATTTTCACAAACAGATCCAGTGTGTGTCTTTAATGGGGTGCTGCCCTTCAGGCACAGACTGCTCTGGTACAAGACCCCCACAGGGTCACAAGTCCTACCAACAAACTTCCTCTAGCATGGACTCCTCTTTCCATGGATCCACAGGTCCTGCCAAGAACCTGCTTCAGCATAGAGTCATGGCCTCCTTTGGATGCATCCAACTGCTCTGGTTTGGGGCTGCAGGTGGATCTCTGCTTCTCCACAGGCTGCAGGGGCACAGCTGCCTCACCATGGGCTGCACCTTGGGCTGCAGGGGAATGTCATCTCCGGTGCGTGGAGCACCTCCTCTGCCTCCTTCTGCACTGATATGGGTGCCCGCAGGGCTGTTTCTCTGACACACTCTTGCTTGTCTCCCTGGATGAACCTTCTATTTCCTCCCTGTCCTAGCTGTGCTATCCCAGAGCTGCCACCATCGCTGATTGTCTCAGCCTTGGCCAGCAGCAGATCCATCTTGGAGGTGACTGACATTGGCTCCACAGACATGTGGGGAGCTTCTAGTAGATTCTTACAGAAACAACGCCTATAGCTGACACACTACCAGAACCTTGCCATGAAAATCCAATAGAACAATCTAAATACCATATTTATACCTCCAGAATCTGAACAGTATTGAGCATAATAAAACAGTTGGGGAATACCAGTATCTGTTCCATGGTCACACTCTTCCAATCATATCAACACCTAGCTTGTTCTTCCATCCACGCTCATTTTCTACACCTTTCTTGCAAAGGTTTATGCAAAAAAATCAAATATATAAACAAATAGTGCTTCAGAATTTTAATGGATTTAACGGATTTAATGAACATTGAACTTCATTATGTGACTTCTCAGGAACAATAAGTGAATATTAAAATTGATGTGGAAAAGTACCAATGCTCTGGGTGAGGAATTCTGCTTGGATTTGTGTAATACCTCACATAGTGGTATATTCATCTTGAAAACATTGAAATTAATCTATAGTAGAAATAATTAGGCATTATTTCCTTTTGTATTCTATTTATTAATAAAAAAGGTATTGCAAACAGAAGTAGCATAGGTTTATTAATAATGTCAAAACTGCACTATTATAAAACATATAATGAACACCTATTTTCTTGTCAGACTATAAAAATATTGACTGAATTAATGTTTATTATCAGTGTTTTATTCATGTATTAATTATTTATAAGCTATGTGAAGTTCCATTTTATATATAAAATGTGATTGTCAATAAATTCACATAGCAACAGGAAGAAATTTAAATGTCTCTCCTACAGAATATAGTCGTAAAATGGAAAATGTGGGCCTTTTTAACATGTATCTTCAGAAACAGAGTAATTTTTCATTGGTGACATGTCTGCTCTACTTTATTTTGGTTTTATTTCTTCTCAAAATCATAATAATTCTCAGGAGAAAGATCTTTCCTTAATAAGTACTGCTTGACATTTGCCATTACATACATGATAGATATTTGAAAATGATCATCCGTCAATGCTATGGCATCAAATTTAAACTTATTAGCCATGCAAATAACTTGGCCTGCAGATTTCATCAGCACCTTTTCAAATATTCAGACAAACAACATGAAAAAAAACCCGAACAGAACAAGGTCAAAGCAGTTCTGCCCCTTGCTAGCATGAAAGAGTTGCCAGTTAGAAGTTTACATACCTATTAATATAGTAATAAACATAAGCAAAAAATATGTTTAAATTTTTTGACAATATTATTTTTTTTCCTAGAGAATTTAAACTGAAAGTTAAATTTAAGCCGCTAAAAAATAAAAAAGGGATGTTAGCTGTTAAAGATCAAAACTTGATCAAAATTCCATGATGCTTAAAGGTTAAGGTGAATTAATATTTATCAAAGTGTTTTGATGTTTACTAGTTTAGCTAGCACTTAGAAGAGATACCTCAAATAGAGTATTCAATGCAAAGATTGGGGATTTTTGCATGAAATATTTTTTCTTGAATTTCAACAAATCTGAAAGGGAGCAGACAAGGCTTTGCTAAAATATTTGTCACTTTTGAGTCCAAGTGGATTTAAAAACTAGGTAATATTAGTCTCATGGGAACTGGCAGCTTTTAAGGACTTATTTAATTCTGGCTTCATTATCTGCATTTCTTAGATCAAAATTTTGATCTGAACCTCTTTACAGGTTCAGATATCACCCATTCATCTTTACATATCAAAAGCCCAGTTCCTCCATCTCACCAGTCACTTACTTATGATAGTCATGTTGCTTACATATATGTATGTCCCAAAGACAATTCATTTATAAATGAGGAAGATGTACTTAGCTGAGTAAACACTTGAACAGTGTAGAATTCTACAAAAGCACATTTTAGCATCCTCTTAAGTGATTTAATTTTCTGTAAAATCCAATTTTATCAGAACTCCCTTTGAGTCAGAGTCTTCCATTAATGTAATGATGACAACAGAACTTTTTTCTTCAATGGGATCTAAAATGTCATTGTAAAGAATTTCTCAGTTATGGTCAGTCTGGCATGCACCCAAACTATCATGTTCTGGTCACTCTATTTGAAACAAGCCATGCACCAACAAACCTGCATTTAGAAAATGAGTGTTCTAAGAAATGGGACAAGTAAAATTACCGCAGCTTGACATCTTGATGACTTCAAAATTAAATAACTTACATGATCATATTTCCTAAAACATATTTCCTAAAAGAAAAGGATCCTCCCAGTCATTGCAACTGTTTTTAGTCAAGTTTGGGCAAAAGTTTTTTCGCAAAAAACACAGAACTTGCAACTTTATGCAACTATTTCTAACAAACCTGTTAGGTATGTTGTCAGTATCACTCAGCTGTCCAGCTAAGCTTTAAGCTCTCAGAATAGAGATTGTTTCTGTGTTGCATTAAATGAATGTACTAAATACAGTGTTGTTTTTTTTTTTAAACACGGAAGACTGTCTCTGCAAGCTAGAATGAGCACTCAGAGTCAAATGTCTGAGAGTCACAAACTTCCAGCTAAAGTAGTAGCAGTGGATCCCCTGACTGTGTAAGAAAGTAAATAATAAAAATACAAATGTGATGTCATAAAAGAACTGTATGCTCATTATGAACTATAGGAGAATCAGAAAATACAAAGGAATACAGTCTTGCAGAAAAATTATGAGGGAAACATGGCATTCTTAATTTAGGATTCAAAACTAACTTCCTGGCAGCCAAAGATTCAATGGTGAGTGATATCAATGTCTTCCTTCAAGTGAAAAAATGGGCCTGAAGACATCAAATTTTATCTTCTTCATGACACTTCTGCATCTTCACAGAGTGGTTGAGGTCAGAGGACACCTCCAGAGCTCATGCAGTACAACCTCTCTGCTCAAAGTGGTGTCCACTATAGCAAGTTCCTCAGGGTAATGCCCAATCAGATGTTGAATATTTCAAAGGTGAGAGACTCTACAATCTTCCTGGGCAACAATCCCCGCATTATTTTCGCTCCTTTTTCTTCTTATATCTAAATCCCATATTTCAGTTTGTGGGTCTTTCTTCTGCAGTAGCTCAATAAACATGATTTTTGCATTGCTAGTGTTAGGTTATCCAATTAAAATATAATTGCAGTAAATACAATGAGCACCAAATAGCAGACGTAGTACAGCAGGTGACCAAACTCTGGTTATCTTATCAGTGAAAATGAAGCATACCTGAAAAAGACTACTTTTCATGTTAAATGGAAATGTAAGACTTTTAACTATGGATAAAGTTTTCTTCATACCTGTGTCAGTATTTTGTGTGATTTTGTGGGTACTTGAAAAGAAAATGCTCTGACTGATCTGTGTGGCTTATCTGTATGTCTTGAGTGTTAAGTATGAGCACGTCAGAATGCACACATGTATTGCCAGCCAGGGCACAGCCCCACACTGACCTGCTGCAGCCACACCTGCCAGCTGGGGGAAATGACAAATCCATCAGTTCCATGAAACTCATCAGTTTAAGCTGTCTCTGACAACTGAAGAAAGGCCCCGCCCTGTGCTGACAGGCTTACCTTGACTGGAGCTAGGCTGAGCTGGCTTCAGCTTCTCCCTTAGGACCTGTTGCCTCCCCTGCCTGATCATGAGCTCTGCCAGTGACTCTGTGGGAAAGTTCAAATTATTTTTTTCTGTAGCTGCTGCCAAAAAGAGCCTCTGGGGTGGCTGAGCCTCTGAAGGCTGTGGGACGACCCTTGAACTCAGCCGTGAGCAGCCAGAGGGAATCAATCAGTAGTAACAAATTTTAAAAATGCACCCAAGCATCTTAAAACTAAGGGGAAGCAGCTTTGACTCTGAATATCAAACTGCTTACACTGAGATCCTCAGGATGTTGATTGCTCATGGTGACTGTCACTTCTAGTTCTTCAGGAAGACAGAGACCATAAATCTGAGGACCTGGAGGGACATTACAAGGATAGAAGCTACACTGATTACAGTGCACAAGTACCAGGAGGTTTATGTATAATAGTTCTGTTTGTATTTTGGTAAGAATTTTCTATGTTAACTTTAAATGTTAGGTTCTCACAATATTATATTAACAATAACTGTTTTGGCTGCATATATGTATATAGTCTGTTTCCTTTTTTTCTGGGCTAGTATATTAAATATACATATACCAAAAAGACTTCCATTTAGCACAGTACTTGGTCCACTTATATGTATATCAAACATTTGACCAATCTGACCCTATAAGTTGTGTTTTTCCTTTGGGAAATTATACTGCATTTTTAAGATGTATTATACAAGTGAAAAATCACCCAGCCAAGGAATAAACAAGAGAAAGGAAAAAAGCTAACAGTGATAATCAATGGACATGTTCTGGATGTGGTTTTTCAACACTTTGTTATTTCTGACCAGAATATACTAAAATTTACTCTGTGTAGTGTTTAAGAAGATCAAGTGTAGCTTGCTAAAGGGTGAAAGTATAGCTGCCATTGGAGACCATCAAAAAAACAGACCCACATCTTCAGTCTTACAATTTTACCTAATTTCTGGTAATAAGATTAGGAAATACTACAACCAACAACCAATGGCAAATGAGATTGCATACTTTATGAGGAAGAAAGAGGCCAAAGAGTAGTGTAATGCTTATTTTTCCACAGATTGATGTAAAATGAATAAATAAAATATCTGTTTGTAAGGTAGAAAATACCCATCTAGAGAGTTTCATCTTCACTGTCAGGAGTTTCCATTTGTATCATCATTGTTTTTTTTTTTCCTTTTCACCTTATCCTTTCCATTTTCTACTCTCTAAAGATAACTTTATGCCTCATATGTTCTTTCTTGTCCTTTTGAATTCTCATTTTTTCAGCTGGTCTCCTTTTGTCTGTTTAGCTTGACTTCTCTGCTTTGCTGTCTTGGAAATCCTTGACCAAAATTGCTACAGTTACCTCAAAAAGACTCTGTGCTTATACAGAAATCAGGTTTTAAGAATTTCAGACTTCACAATTCATATTTCACATTTCTTTTGACTCACAACTCTGGTGTGTTTACACAGGCTTGTTTTAGTTATGCCAGCTATAGAAACGTTGAAGAAATGTTTGTGCAGCACAATGCAGGCATCCAGGCAATCTGAACTGTGGGGAGGGAAAGTAGGATGCCATCCCTATCTTTCCCTCTTGTGCATCACTTCAGAAGATTTCTTACACTGCAGGTGCTCAAGAGCTAATTGAAAGATCAGATTTCAGCTGTTGAACTCATGGGAGCACCAAAAATCCCAAAGAGAAATTCTAGGGTCCCAGCACTCTCTGTACTGGCCAAGTTATTGAGAACTCAACATGCTTTTCCTTGTGTGCAGCCAGGGCAGTTACTGATTCCTTGCTATGTTTGAGGAGCTCTCCTGGTGACATTACACCCCACAAAGGGAGTAATGTCAACCCTGAAGGGTTGGTGATTGCCAATTCACATACTCACCTCTAACACCTTGCTATCCCATGTTATTCTATGACTGACTACTTTGTAAGGAAATAATATATTTGTATGGAGAGTCCACCTTTTCTTGTGTGAGGGGAACTGTTGTTTATTCAATTGAATAAGTAGCATTTGTATGCAGCCTTAATCATGAACATTTTGGAGATTGGCATCCGGCACTAAGTACAATCCTGTCAAATAACTGGCAGTGGATTAACTGTGACACCTAGAAACATGCCAGATTCTGACAGAATAAGAACTTGCTGTGTACCCAGTGTCAATCATTCACTGAGTGCCACTCAAAATGCTTATCCTGTTAGTGATGACATCAATCTGCATTGGCATTCAAAATGCTGCTGCCCTTTGAATACAGAATCGAAAGCAACAGGCAAAGCCCCAAGTGCATGCATTTTAGCAGCCACCTATTGTTCTTTAAAACTGGGGCTACCTCCCATGCAGAGATGCTGCTTGATTAGTGGGCCAGTGAATTAACCCAGGTGTTTGTAAGAAAAAACAAAACAAACAAACAAAACCCACAAAAAACAACAAAAAACCCAAAACCAAAACCAACCAAACAAAAAAACCACAAGGTATCTATTTTACACAGATTGCTCTACAGGCAGCCCCATTTGCAAGCACTCAAAAGTAATTTCCATCATGAGCAAAAACTTCCAGAGCCACTAAGGTCTAATTCTAGTTACATCCCAAGATGTAGAAGTCTACCCATATTAATAGCACCTAAGTTCCACCTGAAGGGTTTCAGAATTTTAACAACCTGATGTTTAGGCTTACATTTATTTGATCTTCTCTTATCTTCATAAATCCTGCATTTCTTCCTGCACAGTGAGCTTACACAAGATGAACATTCCATTTTGTCTTTTCCTTTTCAGTCTGTCGTGTTCTATAATCCACCAGAGTGAGCATAACCTTGTGAAGTAGGAGATGAAGCTGTAAAGGTAATTGAGCACATCTCTGTTTTCCTGGGCAAGTGTTCTAACTATTCAAAAAAGGAGTAGTTACGTAGCAGTAATGATGGATAAAAAAGTGAACTGTGTTTTTTAAGTCCCTTACTTTGGAAAAGGAGTCCAGATCATCCTTGGCTAGGGATCACTAATAAAAATGTCTAAGGCAAGTTCATAAGCTTAAAATTAAAAAAGGGCTAATTGTTAGGATAGCTGTTTTCCCCTTCATCTTGCAAAGTTATTCACAACTGAGTTAATAAAAAGTACTCCTAAGCCTTAAGCATAGCTGGAAATATCACCATGTTGGTCCCATTAGCCATGGATAATCCCTTGCTCAGCGTGTAGAAGCCACAAGTAGGTCTTTGGAGACGTTTTTCTCAACAGAACACTTGGTGTTTGATCCCCTGAAAAATGTATCTCAGACACTGCAGTGGTTTTTTTTTGTCTTTGAGATACAGAAATTGGGCATTTGTTTCAGAGAGATTATTCGTAGGATCAGATTATCAAATACCCTTATGAAACAAGCTATCAGGAATTATATGCTTGTTCTGCTGTTTTGCTCCAGTCACTAGGTAGGTGTCAAGTAGTGTATTTAGGCAAAACATGCGCCAGAACTTCTGGTCAGTTAGAAAGCTCAAATAGGAATGGGATTCTTGTTCCTCTATCATGTCAGGAGGTCCTAATTCTTAGGCATTTTTAGGCTCATTTAAGAGATCTCAAAAAACCCCCTAGTAATGACTTAATCTGGACTAGCAAAGTCATATGAGCATTCACCGTCACAGGCCACATGTTCTCAAAAGGAGAGTAGATCTTAGACCATTAAATAGTGCCCCTTCTAATCATCAGACACAACTGCACAAAATTCCTTTCATAGATTTAGTAACCTCCATTCTAATACATTATTTACTCTACTTGGCCTTTTAGAAGACTATTTCAAAAAGAAACTAAATCTGAGGAAGGTCTAATAAGCCTGAAGCCAGTTTTTCACAAATGCAGGACTGAGGTGTCATGTCTGTATTCCATCGTGCTGTGGTCTGAGGTATTGGAACAAAGTCAAAGCCCCTGTAAGTTTAAACACTATTCAACTTGATAGTTCCATAAACTGAGCCTATTTTTTTGTTGTTTTTTATTTGTCCTTGATAATACACATAGACAATCAATCGTTCACAAATCTTGCATTAAACATACAAATCTCATAAGGAGCTTTAGCTTCTGCTGTGAATCTGATAATTCTACTGGAGAAAAAAAAAAAAAAAAAACAAAGCCCAAAAAAATGTTAGTTATTGAGCTGCCAAAGTACTTTTAAGGAGCTGAGCATAGTGTGTGCAATACAGCCTCAATGTCTCAAAAAGGCATTTTTCTGCTGCTGTCATGTGGAGGTCACTGTTTGCACTCTAGTAAATAGCTGCGATAAAACCTGAAGTATTACAGACTTGCTTAAAATTCAGCTAACGTGGAACAAGTGCAACTGTCAGCAATAGGAGGCCTTGAATAGCTGTAAAGGTTAAATATCAATTTGTTTTAAAAAAGAAGTCAAACTTGCCTTTCTACCATAAACTGCAAATCTGATGGCATTCAACCCATTAACACTCCTGTCAGACATTTGAATTTAAAATGTTTGACACTGCCCAAAGCATGGCACACTTTTATTAAATAGAGATTACTTTGTATAGGGTTTTTGAATGCCCTCTTTTAATCTGAAAGGCATAATCAAAATTTTAAAGTGTGTTAAATTTACTTAAGCTTTTGTCTAGTATTTACTTTGCTTCCAATGAAAGATTAAGTGATGAGAAAAAATTGGACTTGAAAATAGCAAATGCATTTTAAAAAAACATTTGTGGAACTACAAAATGCTTGAATTTTGAAACTTACAGTTTAAAATCGGATTCCACTAAATCACAATAATTAATATCACATCATCGGTGACAATAACAGCAGATACAACATGGCTTTATCTACCACTACAAAACTGGAAAGTGTTAAGATCTGAAATCAAGCAGAATTTTGCTTTTCAATATTCAAATCTGTGAATGCAACATATTGGCTTTTTTTTTTTTTAATGAGCACATGATACAGTTTCATACATTGATTATATGAGATGTTCCTGATATCTGTGAGGTAGAAAAAAACATTTCTTCAGCTGTTCAGTGTTTGGGGGTTTTTGTTGTTGTTTCTTACATTTTTTGTATTGTGAAGGCATTTTACCATATCTTGGTGGTATCTGCATTCATTGATTTTCTGCCTTTGAAATCTGGACAGAAGGCGAATGCTTTCTTTGGTGGATACTTGCAAATTTTAAGGCATTTCAAATTATTTTTTCTTGTGGTAGAAAGAGAGTAATTAAGATTTTTTTTCCAGTTGCTGTAAAAATTCAGGTAGGATTATTTATCTCTGATATGACTCCTGATTTGCTTGGATTATCTTGATCCTTTTTATTATAAATTAATCTATCTTTACTTAAGAGTATTAACCTATAGCACATGCTACTAGCAGCAGAAGTCTTTGTTGCAGAGCTTCTTTGAACTTCTCAGACATATCAGCATGTAAATCTATATCTTAATCTATATCTTAGATTAAAACTATAATGTATATAATGCAAGTCAATCCCTTGGTAGTAAGCATGTAAATTACAGGGTTTTTTTAGGAGCAATTATTAATGAACAGAGGAACTAAAACTTGAGTTCGTCCTGTCTGGACTTTTTGGAGAATTTATGCACTAAAAGCCTCTGCTGTGGGGGCTGTTTGCCATCTGTGCATTCACCAACTCATGTGCTCCTACATCCCTGCATGAGTTCGTCCACCAAATCCCATCAGTTCCTGCCCTTTTGGACCGTGTCCTGGTTTATCCTCGTGTGCTCTGGCACCAGCTCTTCGCTCTGCTCTCCTCTAGGTGGCAACAGAGGAGAGAGAAATACAAAATCTTACCCTGGCTTGGAAGAAGCGAAAGAATGAGGATCAAGAGAAAGGAAGAAAGGGAAAGATAAAGAAAAATAGAAGGGGGAGGGGAAAAGACGCAAAGAGTTCTTCTTTCCTTGTTCTCCTGTCTTTGAGAAATTGCAATATTCTCCACCGTGTGCTATTAACCAACTCTTTATATTAGTTTTAGTTATCTGATCTTCCTTACAAGAAGGGATGGTAGAACAGGTTTGCAATCAGATCAGTGTTTTGTCAGCAGAGGGATCAACTTCCTTATTTCATTTATAATGACTTCAGACCTGACTGACTTTGCCATGCCGAAGAAGTACCAGTGAGCTGTGATGTCAGGAAATGCTGTGGAAAGACATTGTAATATTTATATTAGTTTAATGGACTCATACTTTCTGACACATCTTAAATACAGCCTTGATATGAAGACTATTTTTAAAAAAAATGCTGTTGCATTCGAACTCTGGAACCTTGCAAGAAAGTACCATTACTTAGTGTTCAATTTTACTGAACAATTCTGGGGGGAGGAGGGTTTGCTCTTTTCTTACTGATCCAAAGCCTCAATGACTCAATACATATTAAACCTATCTCTGTAGGTTGTGCTGTGTCTTATGAACAAAAAAGTTTACACATAAGCAGTAGCAATTATCAATAATTACAGTCCACAGTTACAGTACTACTGTTAAGGTTCTATCAACATTCCCAAAATACAACAAAATGTTAGTTTCTTTTAAAAAGTGGTTGGATTTCTGATAAGAACTAAAGCCAAAATAGTTCTGCAAAGGCCTAGAATTAGTTCTACTTCCTAACTTTTGAGGAGGTAAAACTTCAGAAGATACTATGAATTCATGTAAATAACTGAAAATATACTTACATCATTTTTTTTAAAATTAACATCCCTTGGTGTTTTTCTGGTGGGGTTGTGGAGTATTGTACACTATTAGATCAAAACCATATATAGAAATAAGGTAAGAAGGATGAGTCTGGAGCTTACATAACATTCCTACAGCACCCAGACACAAACAAGACAAGGAAACATCACAAGAGTTAGTCCTGCAAACAGCAGTATTGCTAAGAATGATAAAAAAAATGAGTCTAAGGAATGTGTTTATGTTTAAAGTTCATTGCAGAGAGAGGCAGAGAAGACTGCAATCAGCCATTGTAGGATGACATGAGCTACAGAAAGAAAGTTGCAACAGTACATTAAGGATAAAGGTTTTTCTATAGACATGAGAAAGCGTTCATACAGGTATAATGACACTTAAAGAGTATCCAGAAGGTGATCTAAACTACACAGTGAGTCAATGTAGGAGTCTTGCTGTAAATTGAGCTGCAGAAAATGGGCTACCTAGGAGGGTATGTCTACCGATGTAGGTAAATTAGTACCTAGATTGGTAGGGTCAGAAAATGGTCCCCCAACAAAGAATGTTTTCCTAGGGGTCATGGTTAATGAAAACACTCTCAGATAGACAGTTCCTGCACATCCTCATTCCTGTAAGTGTGTTGGTGATGCCAACTAAATATACATGTAAATTTTTGATTTTGCGATGATATTGTAAGTTGGATTTGAATACATAGAATTCATATTGAGAATTATGATTTTGGACTGAACAATAAACTGAACATAAACAATAGTGATATAGAAAAGTACTTTTTAGATATCTTCTTTATCAAGATTCCTTTTCTTTTAGAACCACATTCTTCACTTTTACAGAATTTAGCTGTTAGCATTCTCTGTTCCCTTTCAGACAGGTTTAGTGTGCACTTCTTTAAGAAGCCTCAGTTTACTGCTCTGAGATTCCAGTGTTTAGAGAGATTTCCAGATGATATCTACACTGCATAGCCTTCCCAGTAAGGTCCAGCACAGGTGCAAGAGATGTGAGCCTAGAACCAGACTGTGAAGGTACATCATCTCACCTCCCAATTTCATAAAGAGTGTCTGTAAAAGATTTGTTTATCCTTCAGGGTAGGATCTGACTGTAGCAGAGCAGCTGGACAATATGAAAGATTGGAATAGAAAGTCGGTTACTGTCTGTCTTTCAAACACTAAATGCTATTGTTTTCAAGCTTTATTCACTTAACTCTACAGCTTTATATGCCCAAGCATCACAGAAATGTTATACTGTGTCTTTATGAGTGTATGTGGTAATTGTTGCCTTTGATGATCCCAAAAGGTGAATCAATAAAAAGAACATATCCCACTGGCTGAAGCAGAACCATGTTAAATTAGTAAAGAAATGAGATCAAGTTTCTCCAGAAGGACATAATTGTGATTACACAGAAGTGTCAAAGCAAAAATCATGTCTTTCCGAGATAATGTCTTCAGCCTAGTAAAGAAACAAAGTTATACATGGCCCTTACAAACATACGTACCTTGGGAGCATGTACTTTACAAAACTCTGAGTTTAAGCAGTATGTCCTTGGGCAGTCATTCTGCACATTATGAAATCTCTACAGAGTGTGTTTGTATACTTATCTATGACAAGCATCCTAATCTACTTGCATGTGCACATTTATACCTGTAACTGTAAGCTAAACAGGATGTAGTGTTGGTGTGGATTGTTCGCACTGCTTAATTCTTAGCTTGATCTCTAAGTTTGACCTTGACCAACTAGTTGTGTCCCAAAAATCCCACAGGAAATGTTTGAACCTAATGCAGATGAGAGATCATCTCTACTTGATAAATTGAGTGTGCTATTTAGGCATTTCTCAGTGAAGTAAGAGAACTTGTCTGCATGACCATGGGTCATACTGTGCTAGATGTTTTTATCTAGCATGTGAATGGAGAATCATATTCAATCTGTGCACCATTATAACTGAAACTTTTATCTATTTATTTATGAGATATGCACTGATCTTGTACTTTTAATTTAGACAAGCAGTCCTTTGCAAGTATTATAGCATTGATTACATAAGCAGATTCAGTTTCTCCTTCAGTTGAGCTTTAAAGTCATTCTTTAAAGCAGAGTAATTATGTGGCCTCTTTTGAGAGCTAGCAAATACCTATTAATTCAGCAGTATGTGTATATTGATCTTCCGATCTTAACCTATTCTGTTTATTGTCCTTTAACAGATTTCTTCCACGAACATTAGTGCTCATGAGAAAGTAGAAGAGAGATTTATGTTACCTAAGGAATTTACATGCCTATATTTAAAGATTAGGAGTCCACATAAAGATATGACATCATTCCCACAAAAAATTTTCCTACAATGTGTCTGTGGATTTTACAACAAAATACAGGATAATATAGATGTGCTCACCTAAGCATTTTTTTTCTCCATAGGCAAAAATAACTACAGATACACTGTATTCTCCATATAAATGATTAATGCAACATAAAGTTAGAAAACATTATTGAAACATTTAGATTTATAAACATATTTAGGTGAAAGTTACCATGCTTTAGAGTAGAAGCTGTTATTGTGTATTTTCTGCAGCATATAATAAAACAATCCCTGTAATTTAGAAAAGTAGATATGAATTATTCTATGCTTTGGGAAGTGTTTTATGACAGGTGATTGGCAGGTCTAGTTCTGCCCGAAGCCTGTGAGCAAGCTGAAGTATTCATTGTAACAGATCTGTGGACCGTATCCCTTGAAGGACAGGCAGAAGGATATTTTTCTCACCACATTTTACTATTTCAAGGCATATCCTTGGAGGCAGAATGCAGCATTTTTCTGGAAGTGCTAAACAGTTGTGCATGCAAAACTTCTTTGTCAAAAACAAACAAACAAGCCACAGACAACTAGAATCTTGCTTATTATGTTCTCTTAGAGTTATTTCTGTTTCAGTCTGGTATCACCATAATTTCTAACACTGGAAATAGACTTGGAGCATGGCTTTGTTTTCCAAACAAGTTGGTGAATACATATCAGTTCTTACCAATAATATCAACTGTTTTGTTGTTAACTGTTTATGTCTTCCTTAGAAACATATTCAGGCTATGGAGAGTTCAACTTCACCAAGGCCCAAGAAGCTAGGAGGCAAAAGGGTTGGACTGCAAAGGCAAAAAATGGTTGAGAGGATAAGGATTGAGGCAGAAAACAATAATAAGGATTGAAAGGAAACTGATTTCAATTTTTCCTGCTATACTTTTTGCCTAATATTTAATACAACCAGCACTAGCTTTATTGACAGGTAGCTCCAGAAAGTGCCTTCAAAATTATATTAATTCATCTCATAAGGTGTATGTCCAAAATATAGGTCCAATGAATAACGCTACAAAAATAGTTTATATGATAATTGTAATAAATAAGTAAATCAGATAGCATGTAAAACCTGGGATTTCTATACTGTTGGCTGTTTCAGGGAGATGAGTTAAACCCTAACTATATTTTTGCTGAGGCTTTTTGCACAATATTACATATCAGTGTTCTGTCCCTATGCACTAGTGCAGATAGAGTAGATTTTTAATGCTCTGCAATGTTTAAAGTTCACTGCAGTTTCTACTGAAAAGCAAAATTATAAACAGTTTTATTTTTTGTCTTTTTCCCATCACTCGAAATTTTCATATTCTGTTAATATTCTTCTTTATATGACGCTATAGGGGTTTCTCATTAGGAAAATCTCTTTTACTTTTCACAGTGCTAACTAAAATGCTTGATTATTATAACAAGACAGAAAATAAGTCATAAGACTTTAATGTATTACTATGAAAGGAATAGTGTTCCTACTCTTTGCTATTCTCTTTCAATTTTAGAATTATTAGAGAAGATAGCAAAGCATTGTCTTTGTTTCTATTGTCTTCATGATTCTCTTTGACTCCTATTCATCTTCCTTTAAAGCTTTTCCTGTATTTAAACCTCAGAGACAAGGAAATCACTTTGTTTCTTTGTTGATGCGTGAATTTAGGAAATATATATAAAGTAGCATTGGCATCTATACATTTATTTGTTGAAGGAAATGTGGTACAGACTTTCCAGAACAGGAACAAAACCAGCAAAGAACTGGTGTATATTTTAATTTCTGAAAAAAGATAATAAAATAAAATCATTTCAGTAGTACATATTTAAAATTATATACATATGTTCTAGAATATATAATGTAATATATGCTACATAATAAATAATATAGTATGTACTCTGTCATGGATGTAAATACTATTTTTGTATATTTTCAGAAGTGTTATCACAACATCATGGAATCTCAGAATGACTGAGTTGGGAAGCAGCCTCAGGAGGTCACCTGGTCAAAATGTACCTGCTCAAGTAAAGCCACCAACTGAAAGACGTCTATGACAGTGTCCGGTCAGTTTTTGAACATTGCTGGAAACACTCAAGGGTATTTTGCTGGTTCATGTTCAGCTAGGTGTACACGAGAAGCCTCTGGTCATTCTTTACAAAGATGTTTTAGCAGTTTGTGCTGGTTCATGACATGCTCCTTTCCAGATGCAGAGCCTTGCACACTTCTTTGTTGAACTTTCCTGTTGAGAAACCTGTTGTTCCATTTCTCCAGCTTACTGTGGTCTCCTGGATGGCAGCACAACCCTGATGGCAAATTAGCATGCAAACCTCATTTTTGCATCCCCAACACACTCATTAAGGGGACTCTGCTCCATCATTCAGATAATGATGTCAGAGTCCCATGTCAAGCCAACATAACAGCAATATTATGGCTATAGCTCCATTGTTAAGTTAGAGAGAAATGTATAAAACATTGCACAAAATATTGGACACCATGGAACCTGCTAAGAGCTGAGTAGCTCCAGTGTCGACAACATGGACTCTTGTACTCATGGGACATTTCTTCTCCATTTAGAGATACTATATATATCTAAGTATTTTCTAAGAAAATCTAACATTGCTAAAATATAGGGTGCAAGGGCACACTGTCAGCTCATTGTCAACTTGTCCTCCACCAATACTCCCAGGTTCTTCTCAGCAGAACTTCCTTTAAGCAGCTCAGCTCCCAGCCTGTACTGGTACTTGGGATTATTCCTCCCCGAGTTCAGGACCTGGCTCTCACCTTTATATTTTATATAATAGGTTTGGCTTTCTTTTCAAGAGAGTTTTTATAATAGTGTAATATCAAATTATTTTTATATATATATATATCTATCTCCCATATGTCATATATCTTATTCCATATATCTATTAGTCTTATATAATTATATATTTACAAATTATATAATAATTATAATAGTTTTATGCAATTTTTTTTATATTAGCCTTTTGTGAAGTGGAGCAAAGTATTTTATCTTACTATTTATAATTTTGCAGGGTGAAAAAAATGCATATTTGCATATTTTTAGTTACCCTCAGCAAAAGCAGTTTTTAAAAATGTTTACTTCGGTTTGCAAAAATATCCTCTATTTACTGTAATTTTATTAGCTCTGTATCTGGCAGTTATAAACATATTCATTAGTAAAAATAGCTGCTTTTCGATTACCTTTATTCATGCTGAGTGATGCCTTTTTCAAATGGTGCTATTGACTACATCTGGTCTATTTATAAAGTACTATTCAACACAAGGGTGAAGAGAGGAGTCAGATGCCTGATGCTCTCTCCAGGACAGTGAGTCTAAAGATGTGACATGAAATCCTTACGCTATTGCAAGTCTTTGACTTTAGTGAAGCCAGAATTTCATCCATTGTATATACTTATTTCTCTGACTTCTTAGGAGTCAGACATTTCATTTATTCCTCCAGCCTCTTTGCAGTCTTTCATCAAAGTCAAACACTGACTTCATTTGCAACACAGTAAAACCCTGCTGAATTTCAGGGAATATTTTCCCAGACAGAAGTTAAGCTAAAGAGGTTAGTAGATATTTAGTTAAAGCACTATTTTGAGCTAATTGCTATGTAAGTTTTTAGTATTCCTAAATTTAAACATGTGCTAAAGTGAAGACTGAAATGGAGGTCTTTTGCTGAATTAAGTCTATGAAGAGTAGAAATAAGTAATAATCAGAATATTTGGAGGGTATGAGTTGACACAGGCAGGCAGCCAGAAAAACCAAAAAAAAAACATGACCGAAATGCAAAAAGTAAATTTATTTAATTTTCTCACTAACTGGAGGATCCCAAAGTGGCACCCAGGTGGAGAAAGATGAGGGGGAATGCCAGCACAACCAGGAGCATTCCATCCTGGGAGTTGGCAAGGCTGCTGTTTGCACGCATTTATTGGAGGCCTGCACACAGGTGGTTTACCACCATGCCCTGATCTCCCCTGTGATTTTTATGATACCCAAGACAGGGAGCTCAAGCATCACCATGAGAGTGCCTCCCCAATCACCTGTTATCTCTACACAGAGATTCTACTTTTCAAAAGAGAGGATAAAGAGCAGCAGGCATAATAAAGGGGGGTTCCCACATATATTCTTCAGGCCTTGGCATTCCCAGTTGCAGGGTCAGTTGAGTCAGTCTACCATCCTCCTTGTCTTTCTTCAGCTTTTAACTCTTTCCTTCCAACAGAAGCAGTCAAATTTTGTTTGGTGGCGCTATCAGATCAAGTTTCATAGTCTGTGAGTTGGAAGTATCAAAACATCCACTGAGCACATTAGAAAAGGAAAGGCTGTGCTAGGAACGGGACTTGGATCATATGCCAGTGTATATTCTAGGAAGCTGAAGTCAGACTTTCCCTTGGAGTAGGCCTTGTTCTTTCTCCCTTCTTTGTTTTAAACTTGTGTCCCAGGGCTCCATTCTGTACTCCAATTCCTACACCAATTCCCATGTCTCCTACCCTCTCCTAGGAGACAAAACACAAGTCTCAAGGCATGCACCAGCTACAGGAAAGAGGAAGACATAGAGCCAGTCAAAAGCAATGGATTATTGACTGTTCCTGATGCTGTAGTCAGAGGTGTGAGGAAAAAAACAAGGAATTTTGTGTTACATCACCACCTCCTCTGCTACTGGTGAAGGAGGAAGACTGCTATGTCTTATTTACACCTCTGAACCAAGACTAAGGAAAGTCTGCATTAAATACCATGGCTCTAGCTGAGATTACTTGCCTTGTGTTTATGGAAGAGTCTAGAGAAATGCAATGGTCCTATGCTATATTCATCTTTGTCCTTGACTATATTTCTTTTATTTCTCTTCAATTTCAGCCTCTGATTTCATGGCTAAGAATTCTAAGATTGTATTTAATTATTTGGCAGGAAAAAAATATTGCCAAAAAGTGTTGCCAAAAAATATAAATTTACCATAAAAGGAAAACCTATCAACTGTTCCAGGAATGCAGTGGGGAGTTTTCTAAGAGAAGATTTCCTAATAAAACCAGAAAACTTTATACATATTTTATTCTGAAAGTATCTCAAGAAATAAACACAACAATTAAATACCAGTATTTTTTGTAGCTTTTTATATAAATTTTTTACCTAAGCTGCTGCTGAAATAATCTTGTGAAACTCCTTTGAATGTCAGCAATTCCCTCAATCTTTTCAATTTAATGAATAAAGTTAACATTTATAATTACTTATGTATGAATATAATTAGACGAGTTAAATTAATAATATATGAAAGTAATTTTTTATGAATATATTCCAGAAGTGATAATTAGGGGAAGTACCAAAAACGCTGTAATAATTTTTACACTGCAATTATTTAGCCATTCTAAAGCCCACACACTCTTTAAAACTGGTCTGTTTTGTGAAAAAAATCAGTGTGTAATAGCGAGACTATTACGGTTAGGGTTAGGGCAAGTATTAAATTTAAATTTAGGAACTAAAAAGTTGCTGAAATATAATAAAGATGCTGAAATAGTTGCTAGTTCAACAGAGAATCTTTAAATAATGTAACTTGGGACTTATTTCCAGATGACCAGGTCATCTGATTCAACTGACTGGTCAGAAGTCACTCTGGTCTTTGCTCTGCTGAGTTTCAAATACCTCTAAGAGTAGAGATTCTACAACCTTTCTGGGAAATCTTTTCCACAGTCTGATTATACCCACTGCAGATATTTTTTCCTTTAATATCAGACCAAAATATGCCCTCTTTAAAACTGTCGTGTGCTTAAGCACAATGGACTGCTGCATCTACCCTAGCACTGGAAATCTCTCATGCTTAAACATTTACACAAAACAGATCATTTGATCCTCCAAAAAGTAAGGTTTTGGAGCGTAACATCGCAGAAGTACTAACTTCTAACTTGAATTGGTCACGTAAGATGGCAATAATTTCAATGTCACTTTCTATGTCTTGATATAGAAGCTGGCTGGGAAAAGTAAAATTATTTTGAAAGAATTGAAAATCCAGACAATGCCACAAGAAGGTATTTAAAGTTTTTACATTCCATGCCTGGAAGTGCTTTTATTGCCACAAAAATTTGTTTGCTTTCTGGTTATTTGCACACAGGTAAGACATAGTTCCTCTAGTTTATGTATATAAATTTCCTATGGTTCTTTCCCTCCTTTTAGCTTTTCTCTTCCTTTTCCATAAAGAAACATATTTAAATACTTAAAAGCAGAAAATATTATTTTTCCTTTTTTTTTGGCTTTTCCTTTTCCTTTCCCATGAGTATGTAGTGTGCAAAGAGGACAGAGTCAAGATCTTGTCAGTGGTATCCAGTGACGGGATCAGAGGCAACGAGTACAAACTGAAATGGAGGAGGCTCTGCTTGAACATCAGGAAACAGTTTTTCACTGTGAGCATGACCAAGCACTGGCTCAGGCTGTCCCTGGAGCTTGTGAAGTTTCCATTCAAAAGCTGTTTGAACGTGGTTATAGGCAACCTCTTCTAGGTGAACATTCTTGAGCAGGGGGTTTTGATTATCATCCTTGGTCCCTGCCAAGCTGAATCATTGTGTAATTCTGTGAAGCCAGCTCTATTTAATATAATGAGCACACATCTACTGCAGCTGGGCATTTAGTTCAAATTTCCCAAGTATGAATTGTCTTATTCACACCTGTGTTATTTCCAAATGGAAAACCAATGCAGATGTACCAACCCAGTTGGTTTTAGAGGTTTAATGCAAAAAATTTGTTTTAAATGCAACATAAAATCAATAAGAAACAAAAAGGCAGAGGGAAAAGAAGGAAATAATGATTTTAGCAGAAGATAAAATAGGATGCAATAGTTTCTAAGCTAAAATTTATACAAGGGCATTTAATGAAATCAAATGCATTACACAGAGTGTAAGACAGAACTTATTAATTATTAAAGAAAATATCTAATTCACTAGATGAATCTTTGTAAATTAACTGTTTGCAGCCAATGTGACTCAAAGCTGCCACTATTAATTTTTACAACTTGGTTAATATTGGGTATCTGGCATTGTATTTTTCATTATGGGACTATATCAAGGAAAGTTTAGGTCAATATTAGGAAGAGGTTCTCCTACCAGAGGGTGCTTTGGCACTTAAACCATGGAAAGTAGTCACAACACCAAGCCTGCTGGAGTTCAAGAAGCACTTTAACAATGCTTTCAGGCACATGTGTGATACTTGAGGCTGTCCTGCATAGGGCCAGGCATTAGACTTAATGGTCTCTGGGGGCCCTTTTCAACTCAGGATGCTGTATGATTCTATGATTATGTAAAAATTTGGGTCTCTGAGTGAGGTGTACTAACAAAATACCCCCCAGATAACTAGCATAAATCTTCCATTACCATCTTAATATTGTGTCCAGAATTGACTTTCCAACCTTTGCAATGTTTTACTGTTAAGCAGGAGTCATAAAAATAATCATTGTGTTTACTGATAAGCTGTTAACTACATTTTCAGTTGCTATCATCCTGCAAAAGCATATTAATAGAAGTTAGAAGTCAGATAGGTGTGCCTACATCTCTTTTATTCTGAATAAGGCTAATTAAATATGCTAACAAAGGAGGTCTCACCAAAGGCAAACAATTACATGAAAATCAATATAGGAACTGTCTATCCTATATACATTCATTTTGATATTTTAAAGATCTTAATTGTTATGAGTTAGACATTTTCAATCAAGTAAAACAGCACTGTTGTTATAGATTTATCCTTTATGAGGCACAGTAGCCCCAAGGCCTAATCCTGCTCACAGAAAGACTACACCACCCCACTGAGCTCAGCATATTTGCACTATTTTCAGTGAATACACTGAAACTTTGGACTGTGCTTTCTAAACGTGAGCCAAAATATTTTCTGACTCAAGTATAATAGAAATTGTGATTTATTTTTCCTGTAGTCATGACTGCAGTGGTTTTTTATTTCCTTTAACATTCAGCCTAATACATTAACCATCAGGGCACCTTGCATATGGAAAATCCGTTTTTGCCGCTCAAATGAATTTTTAAGTAGAGATGTGCCTCAAAATATAGAAGATCAAATATAAGGATAATTTTATTTAAAAAGCTGTTTATAAATGTTATTGAAATTTTAAAGACATGAGTCCAAGTTTCATCAGATTAAGAACTACTAATTCTTGATATTATTTTTCCTTGGTGAGACTTTTACTGAAAATGGGTGGCTGTAAAAGATTCTGCAATAATTTTCTCTTCATATGGTTGTCTGTATGTGTGTTTGTGTGTGTATCTTTATCTTTTCTCTGATAGAAAATAGAAGATTCCATCTCACTGTTGAAACCAGGAAGGATCCAAGCTTTATATGAGCCCAAAATAAGAAGAGATTGCTTCTTTAAAGCTCTGAATTAAGTACACCACTTTCCTGAGAAAAACATAATGTAAATCTTCTAAATTTTTCAGTTTTACCACACAACTACTAAGCAAAATTAAAACAATATTTAACATGATATTATATGTACTATAACCAAAAATCTGTTGTACAAAACCACACTGTGGCGATGTACTTTCTTTGAGCAGGTGCAGATGGCAGTATGAAAAAAAAAAAAAAATTTGAAACAACATATATTTCATTATTATATTCTTTCATTAATGTTCAAAAAGTTTTTTGAGACCCAAAGATGATTGGTACTGAAGAAGTGCAAACCAATAACATCACAATCAATGGTGAACTTACCAAAATGACAGGTTTATGAACATACGTGAGAGAATTTTTCTATACTAGATTACCCTGTGTTGAATCTAATAAAGTGTAGATTATGAAATTATTCTGATAGCTTCATAGGCTTCCTTCTCAGAAAATTATGATCTTTAAAAATTACTTTTAAATAAGACAGAAGAAACACCAAGCACTTGTTTTGTTTATTATTTTCTTGCTATTCTGGTCAATGCTGTATGGAGAGCCAGCTTTAAAATACCTTAGTGCATTTTATTTCTTTCCAGTACAGCCTTTCCAGATTGTTTCTCAACATTATAAAATGATGAAATTACTGCCTATGGAGAAACCATCAGAAAGCAAAAGATAGACAGGAAATTACATCAGCGATGAAGGAAACATTCTTTAATAAATGGCCTTTAGGAGTTTAGACACTAAAAATTATAAAAATTTTCCAGTAGTGGTGGACTTATATTTTTCACTTCTACCTTCAATTCTCCATTTCCTCATGCAAATGATGGTGGATTGAGGTTAATCTTATACTGTTTTTCTAGTCATCTTCTCCTTTTTCTCACTAGTTAAATACCTCCAAATAAAAACTCCAATGCCATTATACAGATATAGGAGACCAGGATGTGTATAATGCAATTTGATTAAACTTTAATACATAAAATAATGGAGGTTTTCTGAATTTTGAAGTATAAATAGAGTACAGCCCATAAATTTTGTCTTTGGTTTTTATTGAAGGATTAACCTGACATTGTCAAATATTTTTGTGAAAGTCACTTTTTAGAATAAACTTGTTAGCTTTATAGCAGGTTATTTTCTGATCTAATAGTATTTTAACTTTGCACATATATTCTAAGTTTCCAGAATTTCACCACCATCTCTAGTTTCTCTGATTTACCATTTATTAGTAATCTAATAAATTTTTAAATTATGCAACCTTTAATTATTTTTTTTTTGTGCGTGTTTATATGTTTGCATGTGCAGGTATCACCAGAAAGGTTCACAGAATCACAGAAGGACTGAGGCTAGAAGGAACATTTCAAAGCATTCTGTTCCAAGCCCCCTGCTTTAGCAGTGGGGGACAATAGTAGGGTCCCCAAGACAATATCCAGGCAGCTTTTGACTAGCTGTTAAAGAATTGGTAGAGTTCTTTAGGATTTTCTGTTTGGATCCTTAAACAAAATTTTATGAAGAAGAAAAAACTTACTCAAAATCCTACAAAGTTTAATATTTTTCTATGTCAAAGCAGTGAAAATCCTCTTAATTTTAGATTCCTGTCACTTAATAAATGAACAGTTCTGACACAGTTCAATGATTTTCAAATAATTTCTTTTGTTCCTTTGCTAAAAATAGTTATACTCATGCACTCTTTTCATATTTGCAGGACACTCATGATCAGGAAGAAAAAAAAGCTTATCTATTACTTTTAGTAGTTACTGCACCATGAGGGATGTTTTTGGTGTAAGATCTTTCCTGGCTTTGTTTTTGTACCCTCGTGCTTTCTCTGATTTGTGCATAATACATAAAACCAAAATTCCAGTTCAACAAGAGAAATGAAATATACTGTTATATAGGAATATATATCTCTGTCTCTTAAGTGTCTTTTTAGAGGCTCTTATGGGGGCCCAGTTATTAAAAAAATTATGGATTTCATTTCAATTATTGAACTACTGCTAAATCAAAGGCATTCTGTCTGTTCTGTGAGAAAACTGACACTATCTGCATCATGTTCCTTGTATTGCACTTTGATGAATATACCAAAGAAAATTCCAAAATGGGAGTTTGCAACTATCAAAACAGGAAATTAATGACAATGCAGACAAACAAATTCGTTGTTTTCCTTGCATGATGCTAAAGCTGACTTTGTCTCATTTCTTATTTCTTATTGTAGTTTGGTAGGGCTATTTACTTTTTTAAAAACATATGCCATGTTAGTCATAATAACAGCTATAACAACAATTCTTAGAAGATGATAAATACTTGAGACACAAGAAAAGTAATATATATAACCTTATTAACTGAAAAATAATAATATAGAGGAGGAAGACTCCTATGACAGCTAACAAACTCCAGAGTTTTTATGGATAAGGAAGAAACAAATATTCACTCCTTGAGGACAAATAAAATGAATATTTTTCTGCTATTTAATGACTTATTTGTAAGACTGAAATATGGGGAAGCTCTTTACTGGTAGCAGGGCTAATAGGGACATAACTGAGGATCCTTAATAGCTAAAGGAAAGATTGAGTTAGATGACTCATCCTCCGCTGTTGGTGGATGAAAAAAGATTGCTAGGCAGGTCCACAAAACAATTTAAATCTCAGCCACCACATTTAGAATAGCACCCTCTGGGTTCTTCAGTCACTTATTCCTTTCATTTAAAGCCATATTTGATAAATTTCTTGGGTTTACATGCTTGACATTCCTTAACAGTGTCATCAGCACTGTTAGGAACTCTCCTTCCCCTACTTGTCCACAGTTTTGGGTCATAACACATACTCTAATACATCCTCTAGAGGAAGAAATAATTATATCAGCCAGGAGTATTGTTTGGTCGAGGATTCTTCTGAGCCCTGTATGGAATTTCTGTACATGTGTTTTATTTCCTGTTTTTATTTCAAGATTCAAGTGGGTGGACTAATATACCAAGTGATATTGAATTGATATTTTGGACCCTGCAGGTTATATTACAATGTTCTGTTACAATAACTTACAAGAGTGTTTGAAGCATTTGCAAGTGGTATTTGGAGGTACAAACCCTATGAAAATGTTGAGGAGATTGCAGAATAAAGGGAGGTAATTCTGATGGAATCTTTTCCAACTTACAATAAACACCAATATCTGAAACAAAATTTTCCTTACAAAAGTTACATGTTTTATTGGAATGAGAAGAGATTTATTCATTTAATTAAAACAAATCAAATCAAACCAAACCAAAACTAAAACAAACTAACCAAAAGCTCTAGGAGATATTAATATGTATTGTCAAAAGCTGATGACTGGGAAATAAAAGCAAACCAGGGGGATACATTTTCTGACATTGCAAGCCAAATCACAAAAGTTAGGTGTCTGTCTCCCCTAACTGTGTAGAAAATATTAGGCAATGAAAATCTTCCATCATTTGGCATCCAGACTGTAATAGCCCTGTGTATGCGGACACTTATGCACACATACACATGGATATGTACAACTGTGTACATGTTTCTTTTTTAAAACCAAACTTTTTTTTTTCCACAGTAAGTAGGAAACTGCTACTTTTTTTCTCTTTACTTTCACTGATTTTGCTTCACCTAAGTAAATGTGGATGGCTCCATCAAAGCTAGAAATACACTGGATCTTAAAATAGATGCTCCCCACTACTTGATATCTATATACAGGGATTTTGGGATTATGATTTTTTATATGATCAAGGGTGTTTGCAAGATAAACAGCAAAGTGCAAAGGGATTTTAGCATCTTCAGTGTGAGGCAAAGCCAGCACGTATGGGGTTTGAACAGTTGTCAGAGCAGCAGCTGCAATTCAGGCAGCTGAATTCCACCTTAAGTGAAATTTGATGAATTAAGCAGTACACTTGGAAGACAGTAGGAGTTGTGATATCTGATAAAAAACTAACAAAGAGACAGTTTTTGTTCTCTGGAAATACACTAATCTTGCAAAACATTACACAGGAATGTTTGTTTGCCTGTATATTTAAAGAGAATCCAAACATTTGATTTAGGAAACCTGATGTCATGTTGCTAATTTACCCTCCCAGAAACTGAAAAAAGAAGTCTTTATACCAGTGGCATCAGGCTGAAAACAACCTTACTGTATTTTCTAATCCATGCACATAGTCTGAAAGTCTGACTTCTGACTAAGCTTCTCAAAGACTTCATCTCCCTCTTTTTTTAGAATATGGGCTAAAAAGTCTGTTCTGGTTCTCTTGAATTAAATGTAGAAGATTCCTGTTGCTGAGAGACATTTTTCTACTTCCAGGCCCTTCTGACTGTCCTCTGTGGGACAGGAGGAGTTCCCTAAAGCTTTCTGAAAGAAGACTAGTATTTTTTTTTCCCAGAAGAGAATTACTGAACTTTTCTATCAACAGGTATTTTACAATTTGTGTTAATTTTTGCTAGCATAGAAGAGAAAGACTGAGCATTTTTTAACTCCTTGGGAAACTGGGCTTTATACATTGACCAAAATAATGCTTTTTTTTTCCTCCAGATGTTGGTCTGCAAATACCTAAGAATATAACCACCAGCTGGAGTTTCTGATGACCAAATGTGAGAGTAAAAAATAACAGCAAAGTAGTAGAGAAGATTGTCACAGAATTGCTAATGTTATACCATGTGATCCTCTCACTGCCTGTCGATATGGCTGTTACATTTTCTGAAAATGAAAATATCCAGATTCCAAGAAAAGTTAAAAATATCTTTCTCTTATTGCTTCTCTTTGGACTAATCCTTTTAAGTGGCAAGTCTTCACTGAGTTTTGACACCTTTATCCGGCGATGTTCTATTAACTGGAAATATCTTCTGACTTCTAATATGTACGTAATTACTTTCTCTGGCAGTATTCCATTTAAAAGGGTCCATTTCAGACTAAATAAAATATTTTGAAATCAATTTAATTGCAATTTAACTTAATCATAAGAATGGAAATAATTCCCTGACATTACAGCAATATTTATGAAGAAACTAATTGTGTGTATCCCACTACTAGTCACAACTGAAATAAATAAACTGGAATGATTTCAGGTTGCCTGTATATATATCAATAAAAAAAAAAGTATAAAAATAACTCTGAGGTCAGAAAAACCTTGAATTTTAGCACCAATCTTTTAGCATTAATTTCTTGGTAGCTTTGATTAAAGCTTCTCGTATTCTGACCCTGAAGTGCCCTAATTTCTTCAATCTATTTAATACAGAAAAAGACATTATATTACAGGTTGTTTTGAGAATTCATTTGTTTATTAGCTTAGTTCCTCAGCTCACTGAATGCAATGGTGGAGTGCATTTCTGGAGTGCATCTTCTACATCAGTTGTGTTGTTAGGCAGTGGTGCAAAAAGGAAGTGTGATAATAAACTAGAGAATTTGCCTGTAAACCACACCCTGATAAGAACTACTGTTGAAACTAATGTAGACACATCCTTTGAATGAGTTTTCTATTACAGTAAATCTTCATAGAAGCTGTCTGGATTTGAGAGTACTGAATAAATGTGATGCCAAGCTGCAGAAACACATAGATGAGAAAGGTATGTAACTATTTCATTGATGCCTCTTTTTTAATATAAAACCTAATTTATTTAAATTCACATTTCAGTAAAATAAATGCCTTTACACTTTTACTCACAACAATATATTGGCTTTCCTTTTTCAAGCATAGGACATAACGTGAAGTGTCCAGTGTAATAGCCAATTAAATTTAGAAACAAGAAAATGCTAGAAAGGAAACAAATATTAAGTAGAAGGAATGGTCTGGGACTTTTTGTCACTGAGAGAAAGGCCTGAGACCTCATAGTGTCTTTGATAATAAAATTTGTGAAATTTGCTAAAAGATTATTTGAATACAGCTTTTGCTGTAAAACTCAACCAAAACTTAGGCAAGATTACAGCCTATGAAATTTTCAAATGACTCATGTTGAGATTTGGAGTATTAATTATTCAGAGTCCATCTGTACTTGGGATGCTCCAGACCCAAGTGGGTTTATTACAGCCAGCATGCACACACCCTGCTCTTACAAAGAATCCAAGCACAAGTGAAGAAACTAGACTGGTCTGTCTGCAGATTCTTTTTACAACAGCTAGGGGATCTACAGCAGCTAAGGGTCAGAAACAAGGACTGAGAATAGTAAAAATATCTCTTCTAAATTGGTGATTGGCCTACAGGCCATAAGGAGGACAAGAGAAAAATTGCTTGTCTTTTTTGCAGGATAAAGAGCAAATGCAGAGAGACTGACAGGACAGGTGATGTGGGTTTCCAAAAAGAGAAGCAGCAAATAGTATGAGGATCCAATGCAAAGTAAATAGTGTGGGCCTAATACAGCAATTCTCTTTCTTATTCTGTATAGACATTATGGAAGACTAAAAAATTTTGCCTTTTAAATCTCCCCCACTATGACAAGTGCTACAGGGAGCGAAAAAAGTTGAAAACCAAAATGTTAAGCATGTAAGCAGAAATTGTGCTTAAAAATTGGTATATGAAGGTATGGATTATATTTGTATTTGTACATAGAGAATAGTTCAATTTTTTTATAATCTCAAATTATGTTCTTCTGGGGTTCAGCCAGAAGAACAAAAATTTGGATTATAAAAATATTTTATTTTTAATAAAGAACTCTCAATATATTTCTATTTAATTTTTTTCATATCATAATTCCCACTCCATTGTTCCATTGTAGGTACTTTTTTCTTTGAATTTTTCCCTATCACGTATGTTTTACTTGTCTCTTTTCCTCTAAATCCCTTCCCTTTATTCTGTTGAGCCTTAATATTTTCTTCTCTCAACTCCTTTGCTGAACTGTTGAATCTGTGAGGACATAAAACAGGTAAGAGGACAGAAGCCATCCAGCCAGGCTAAAAACCAGGCAGCTAGGACTGGATCAGAGGCCACTTCTCAGCACAAAGGCTTCTATGTCTGTGCTTTTAGAGGCATTCACAGGCAGCTGAACAACTCTCAACAATCTCTGGCAGGTCTTTGTCTCCTTCCCACCACATTCAAATAAGAAGTTTTCAAAAAGAATGTACTTCTATTGGGTTTTCGTGTCAAGGTTTGGTGGTGGAGGGCTACAGTGGCAGTTTATGTAAGAAGCTTCTAGAAGCTTCCTCTAAGTCCAGTGGAGATAGTGCCAACAGGCTTCATGAAGAAAGCAGTACTGGCCAAGGCCAAGCCCGTCAGTGAGGGTGTAGTAGTATCTGTGGCATAGCATAGTTAAGGAAAAGAAAAAGTCATTGTGCAGAAGGAAATTGCAGCTTCACAAAACAGGAATAACTCTGCAGATACCCATGTCAGTGGAAAGAGAGGGGGAGGAGATGCTCCAGGCACTGGAGCAGAGATTCCCCTGTAGCCCTTGGTGCAGACTATGGTGAGGCACAGCCATCTGTGCCCTGCAGCCCATGGAGGTCCTTGGTGGAACAGAGCAGCTGTGGAGGATCCAACACTGCAATAGGAGAATGCATCCAAAGGAGGCTGTAACACCATAGAAAGACCATGGCTTGGCTCCTGGCAGGAGCTACGGACCCATGGAGGGAAGAACCCACATTGGAACAGGTTTGCTGCTAGGACTTGTGACCCCATGGGGCACCCACCCTGCAGCAGGTTGTTCCTGAAGGACTGCACAACATGGGAAGGACCCCCACGGGAGAAGTCTGTGAAGAACTGCAGTTCTTAAGAAGGACTCACACTGGACAAGCTCATGGACAGTCTCCCACGGGATAGACTCCATTCAAAGTAGCAGGGGAACAGTATGAGTAGTCTTCCCCGTGAGGAATAGAAGTGGCAGAGACAATGCCATGACCTTATAGCAATCCTCATTTCTTGCTCCCCCTGCCCTGCTGGCCATAGTTCTGTAGAGAATTTGGGAATAGAATTAAGCATGAAAAGAAGGGAGGGGTGGGGGACAGATGTTTTTTAGATTGGGGTTTATTTCTTAATATTCTACTCTGATTTGATTGGTAATAAATGCAATTAATTTTTCCCAAGTTGAGTCTGTTTTGCCCATGACAGTAATTGGTGAGTGATGTTTTCCTGTCTATTGCTTGGCCCATGACCCTTTCATTATATTTTCTCTCCTCTGTTCATTTGAAAATGGGGAGGGATAGAGCAGTTTTGGTAGGCATCTGGCATCCAGACAGGTTAAATCCATCACATCACTTTAACATTTCAATTATGTAATGATTTAGATGCCAGTTACTGTCAGAGACATCACTTTTCATGTGAAAGAAATCCATATTCTACTCTTGTCTCTTTGAAATAATTTCTGTCCTCTGGTTAGAAATAATTCCTGATGAACTCATGCATTGAGGGTCAATCCTTGCCCACAGGAAGATGTCAGCTTAACCAATACACAGGTTGTACTTGCAATCTCATACAGTGGTATTCATGTTAGAGCTTTTATCCCACTTTCACAGCTCTTTTGCAGGTGTCAAATTCATTCTCTTTGATTAGCTCTTGCTGTCTTTGACATGTAGGACTGCATGACAGGATTTATGCCATACTGCAATAAGCTGTAAGATTTGATAAAAAAAAGTGCAATGTTTCAGGTAACTATACAGTAAACACTTTATACTGCAAAAAAGAACCTATTGACATGATCAGAAAATTGCCTTTATTTTCAATATCCCCTTTCCTTGCACTTTAGTCACTAAAGAAAAGGCAGCAATGTGCACTTGCAGCCCAGAAAGCCAAATGTATCCAGGGCTGTGTCAAAAGAAACAAGGCCAGTAAGGTGAGGGAGGTGATTCTCCTCATCTACTTTCATGAGACCCCACCTGGAGTGCTGCATCCAGGTCTGAAGTCCCCAACATAAGAAGGATATGGACCTGTTTGGGTAACTCCAGAGAAGAGCCAGGAAGATGATCAAAGGTCTGAAGCATCTCTGCCATGAAGACAGGCTGAGAGTTGAAGCTGTTCATCTTGCAGAAGACAAGGCTCCAGGGATATGGCATTGTGGTCTTCCAGTACCTGGAGGGAACTTACAAGAAAGGGAAATGTCTTCAAACTGAAAGAGAGTAGGTTTAGATTAGACAGCAGCGAGAAATTCTTCACTCCAAGGTTGGTGAGGCAGTGGAACAGGTTCCCCAGAGAAGTTGTGGTTGCCCCATCCCTGGAAGTGTTCAAGGCGAGGCTGGATGGGGCTTTGAGAAACCTGATCTATTGAAAGGTGTCCCTGCCCATGGCAGGAGAGGTGGAACTAAATGATCTTCAAGGTACCTTCTAATCCAAGGCGTTCTATGATTTGCAAGTTCATAAAGGGGATGTGCCAGGTCTGAGTCCCAAGCAGGGAAAAAACCCAAAAACCCAGGGTAGTAAGTCAGGTTGACAGATGGGTCCCCTAAGAACCCACACTGGTACAGAGGGGACCCACATCTGCATTCACCACTTTCTCATGGTGCACATGTGTGCTGCAGGTTCTGCTGACTCTGATTTCTCAGAATCCTGGTTTTCTCAGACCTGGTTTTCTCTTTCTGGCCTGTCACAAGGGCACTTAAAATATTCTGAACTTGCAGACCTGTAAATGCAGAAAATGATGAGAGGAATAATTTTAATAGATACTTACCTTCTGTCTTCTCAACTGCATTTAATAATCTGTTATGCTTTACCATATCTATCTTACTTACTAAAATAAATCTTGGCTAAAGAGTAAGAGGATTTGAAATTCCATACAATTATTTTTTTCTCCTACACTGACAGTTATTTTGTTTTCTTTCTAGGTCCTCTTAAGTTTTGGTAAAGTTTTTTAGTAATATCAGGATAATAACTAAAACTTTGTGATTGATTTCTGTAAAAAATTGAATATTTTAGAGGTAATTTGTTCATTTTTTTAAAATATGTTAGAAAGCGTGTTCTTACTGAACAAAAGCTTTGTTAGCATAGAATTTCCTAAAGAAGGCTGGAATCGTGGTATGTCAGGAAAAATGCATGAAGTTTCTACAAACTCCAGGATACTCTTCTGCTCTCCTCTTCTTTCTCACCTTTGACCAGCTGTTGTCTGTGGTTATTTATGTGTTTGTTTGCTTTAGAAGTAGTTAATAATCTCAAATCTGAAAGTCTACCCTACCACCTGAACTTACAGCTTTTTTTTCTCTATGGTTCTTTCTCTTTGAAGGAAGTAGTTTATTTAGGACATTATTTGGCAAATCATTTCAATTTCAGAGTTTTCAGTTTATAGGTTAAAATAAAACTATGAATAGCATAGTGTGTCATATGTCACATCTCTTGGAGGATCTCTATTACCATCAGAGGCTTGATGCATTAGGTAATGGATGACTGAGTTATTTTTGATTGCTTTTTCCTGATGTAGTTGAAGACAGCTTTCTCTTTTTTTTTCTCCCTCCAATATAAAATAGATTCGTTATACTTCAATAAAGACAAAAAAAAAGTGAAAAACTCAAGGTCACAAACAACAAAAATAAACATAAAAAACTCCAGCATTCAGAAGTTCTTTTGCTCTGTCAAGTGTTTCTTAGTATCCCCAAGGTTTTAAGTGATTGTTTCATTCATTACATTATGTTCTAGAGGATTCCTGACTATCCCCATTGCCTTTTATCCACTTCAAATAATTTTCTAAGTACCCCACTGGTTCCATACTTATGTCTGTGCATCTTTGGAACATTTCCACTATAAAATTATCTGGAATCCATGATCTATTATTAAATAAGCACTGCTTTACTGAAGCCAAAGCAATCCTATAGGCACAAAAAATCATTAGTATAGCAGTGTGCTTGTAAAAGGTGACAGATGGGAAAGAGAGCTACAAGGACAGTGCTGGACCCTACTAACCCACCAGAGATTGAATCCATCAATCAGAAAAAACCCCATGGTAACAGTGTAAAGAGGGAAGAAGAGAAGATATCTCTCCCGGCCTTTTTTATTAGGCCTTTTTTTCTGTTGTGTCTCATGCTTTTATTTCCATGCAAAAGGAGGATGGGGACACATTGTCTCTGCCCTTCTCATGGTTATATTTTGCTCATTTGTGGTTTAAACTCTTTCTGAATTGATTGGTAAATCTAGCATCGAGCAAATAATCCTTTCCTGCAATTTAAATCTCAGATAATGTCCCAGTCCTAATCATTCAATGTATCTGTGCAGGGTAACACCTACTCCATGGGAAAGTCCTTAAAGTTTCAGTGGGATTTGGAAGCTCTGTTAGCACTGTTACAAACTTGAAATCTTGGAGCAAGATTTTATTTAAACTAATAAATTAAAATAAAAATGCAGAAGCAATAATTGGCATAAATATTAAAGAATCTAAGTTATATAACAATCAATCAGAAAACATAATATATAATACAATGTCATAAGACGAAATTATTATTCAGTCCTCTTTGTTCTCTTGCTTTTTCTGAGAAGGTGCATGGGAAAAGTGAAGAAGTCACTTTGTTTAAAGCTGAAATTCATTAAACAATTAATTATTCAACTAGAACAACCTTTTTTTTTTTTCACCTTCAAAGATTAAATACTAAATTTACAGCTTAGTTTTACAAAATTGGAATAAAGGATACAACTTATTTCTAACCCCCTCTGTTTCTGATAATTTTGATAAACTTCTAAAATGCTTAAAGGAATGTTTAATATGTCATCCCTACAATGAAAAATCTTCAACCTAGGTTTTTGTTATTTATTTTTCCTTACATTTCTTAAAATTTATCTTTTAAAAAGTAAGCATTCAGGGGTCTTTGGTGCATGTGACTTATACAAAATTCATCACATTGCATATTTTTCATTGATTCTTTTAAAATGTGAAAATTATTTAAAATTATATTGTTACAATGTCATGGAGGTTCCTTGTCCTCTTTTCAGAGTTAAAAAAATAGTATTTGGGATTAAGGAAGCATTTCAAAATGTCAATCATAGTTTCTATACTGAAGGATAATATACAGATTTATAGAAACCATTAAAAAATGGAAAAGAAGCCACATGATTATTCTATCACTATTCCCCATACTTCCATTATATCTATCATGCAAAAATATGGACTGCAGAAAAATTATTTACTAATTACCACAACAATTCAATGACACAGTTGTGTGTTTAATCATCCAGTACTCTTGCTTTCAGCCTCAAATCATACCATACTCTAAATAGAGTTTAATGTTCCTAATTTATGGAGTCTGACACCACTACATAGCCTTTAGGTCAGTTTGAGTCATATGCATACACAGAGAAATTAATATTTAAACAAGTTCTCTATATTGGAATTTAAAATACATAGAAAAGAGCTGATCAAGTGTTCAGGAAAGAAGATACAGCTGTAAGAGCAAATGACATACTTGGACTCTGAGCGCTTGGAGTTGAGAATTCTGAGACTGCCTCTGTTCCTTAATTTCAGTGTGTTTCAAAGACGTGGAATGTGTTGACCAAACTTTGAGTACATATACTCTTTCAAATCTGCTTCTAGTGCTACTTCTCAAATTATGATTAATATTATTTTTATGAGACCTTGATACCCGGACTCGCTTTAATATAATATAGGAATTAATGCTCAGAAGGCAATTAAAATCTTGAATAGTTGCAACATTATTCTCAGCAAAGAAACGCACCCATATCACAATCCCATGCAGATTGAATTTATTAGACATCATAGAGTACTTGCTTAGTGAGTCACATGTATCCTAACTCTGCTCTTCTGCACAGAGAGAGTGCAGAAGAGCAGAGTTAGGATACATGTGACTCACTTCTACATGTCCTAACTTCTCTGGTTTCCTGGAGCCTCCACTGTTCATCCCAGTTCAAACAATAACGTTAAGAAACATTATTCCTTTCCCCTATTTTTAGAATGGAGTCATAGAATTGCTTAGGTGGAGAAGACTGATAAGATTGAGTCCAGGGGAGACCATGTTCTCCACTTGGTCTCTAAGTACCACATCCACATGTTTTTTAATGGGTTAGCAATTTCCATTTATCTGGTGACCTTGTGGTGATTGACCACTACCCTACAGCGTCTTACAATGCCTGAACACCTTTTCAGTGAGGAAATGTTTCCTCATATCCAATGTAAACCTCTCCTGGTGCAACTTGTGGGGATTTACCTTGTCCTGTCAGTTTTTATTTTTGAGAAGAGGCTGATCCCCACCTTGCTACAACGTCCTTTCAGGTATTGCAGAGAGCAATAATGTCTGAGGCTTCTCTTCTCCAGGCAAAACAACCTCAACTTTCTCCTCAGCCTCCTCATAAGACTTGTGCCCTAGTATTTTAGCTTAGTCCCAGTGGAAATTAAGCTTATGCAGAAATATATATTTGTGTTGTCACCAGTAACTTTTAAATCTTTCAAGCAGATTAATAATGAACATGAATGAAGAACGGAAATACTAAAAATGCTAAATTTTTACAATTTTAGTGAGAGTTGACAGTATGCCTAGGGGACACACTTCACTCTTATTCCTCTTGAGAAAAAAACAAAGAGCTCTAAAGTCCTTGTTTTGTTCTATTTATATCAATTTATCATTGTAAATAAATCCAGACCAGCATCAGCAGTTAGGACAGGTCAGACCTGTGTGAACCCTCGTATGTGAACCACAGAACATGGAAGAGGGACTGGAAACACAATATGAGAGTGAACAGGAGCAGCTGTAGTCCAGGGACAGCACTAGTTAGGAGTAGAGTCACGCTGTAGGGAGAAATGATGTAATTTTATATAGACTGAATAAGGATTCATTATTGTGACTTTTTACTGTATAGCTGATATAATTTCTTATTAAGAGAAAGGAGGTGGGAGTAACTGGTGGACAGGGGAGACCATTCTCTGACAGTGTCCTAGAAGGGAAACTTTATTTTCCTAATTAATTTTCAAGATGCTCAAACTATATCAAGCTATGTCTCTTATTCACTATCAAGCACATCTTTATGTTTCTTAATAGGTAAAGTATAATTGCCCCCAGGAAAGTCAATTTCTATTTCAAATGGTGTAGGTTCTTTTATTATTTCTAGTAATTCTTCACATATCTTTTTTTTTTAATGAAGAAGTTCATATGGACTGTTCTCTGTCCAGAAAGCATGAAAGGAATTCATGATCTTAGGGCATTAGGTCTCCTGCTTTCTATTGAATGCAATAATTCTCAGATTACCTACCTCAATCAAAAATATTCAATATATTTATATTGTGGGGTAGACTATTGTAGGTATGAGTCAAAAATCAGTGTCTTACACTTTAATCAAGATTCTTCAATTATGAAATGAGATTAAAATGAAAAAAAAAGCTCATTTTCATGTGAAATTTTACTTTTACAGATGGTCTGCACACCTTTGGAATACTTTACAACTTTCCAGTTTCACAATATTTTGGGTCATACCTGACTGTTGTGTCTTATGCAGTGCAAACCGTTTACTCTATTGATGATATTGAAATGTTGTGGGGATCTAGAGGGATTTTCAATTACTATTTTATGCCCTATCCAACAGGCAAATCACAGAAAGCTTTTTCTTTAGATGTGAGCATGTATGTAGGCACTCAAGTTTCTGGCAAACAACTCACTGCAGCTCTAGTTTAATCAGCTCATTCTTTGGCATTTACTTGCTGCTTTCTTGCCTGAAGGGCAAACACTATCTTAATGAAGCACGCAAGGACAAATGACTTTTCCAGGCTGTGATTAATTTTCACAAGCTGACTTTAATCACTGGTTAATTAATAGAAGATTTGTTGATTTACACAAAAATCAGTCATTATAAGCAGCACTATATCGATTTGTTTTTCATTAATTTAATGCAGTAACAAGCTTTTATTTAGAAATTAAATGTGCTGAAGTTTCATAGTAGAAAAAATGATAATGTACTAGAAAAGAGTGTGGCACCTATATAACTCATTGGGTTTGCCTGCTTGACCTAATCTTTTTAGAAGAAACCGATACCAATACTATTCTTGCTCGACTCTGTCACCCCCTTACCCCCACTTGAAAAATGGGATTAAGATTTTTTGCACTATTCACACAATATTTTAATAATAAATGTTTAGTAGCAGTATATAACTTATACAATAGATATGGCAAAGATCACAGAGAGTTCAACATACAAATGAAACAATTTTGGGAAATAGATAAGGCTTTTGTATTATTATGCCAGGAGCTGAAAATGGTTTTAAGATCAAATTTTATAAATTGCATTTAACAACGTAAATGATTAATTTTTAACGATTAATTAATTAAACGATTGATTTTTTTCATGATACTGTGACAAAAATCATAACGTAAATTCTACAAAATACATAGCAATTGGTTTAGATCTGCTTGATGAGGCACATCATCATGATGCAACAGGTGAAACTACAGCCAGGACCAGTGACAAAAGCCTAAAGGCAAATAAATTTAGATTAAAGGAAAATACTAACTTTTAACTTTTATGGGGTGATTAGTCTAGGAGATTGACTGGTCTATAATTCACTTTATTTAATGGAAAGATAATTGGCAGTCTGGAAGATTAGAAAATTTTGGGAATTCAGTATGACCACAATGCAGGGAATATGCTGGTAACATGGTGTATAACAAACATATAAGAATAAAGGAATTTCTGTTCTTTTCTAGACATGGAATCTATTAATGTTGAAGGCCATTGAAGTTGCCTGACACGACACCATATATTTTATCAGTCTTTAGTACTCAATAAAATCAAATGAGCATTGCATATGATACCAATAGAGATACATTTTACCATAGTTTATACTATATTAGATCAGTTTAATCTGCTTTCTATTCACCATTTTATGCTTATCCACTATTTTCTGCACAATAAAAAATCCAACTGACATAGATAGAAGTCATACAGTACATATAGCAATGTAAGTAGAATTTATTCTCAAATTTATATTTTTCTTTTTCCCTTTGCAAACAAGTATTCTCCTTTTACTTAGAAAGAGTGGAGGAATTGTAAAATTACATGATTTTTACCTACACATTTGCTCATGGTTTGGGGTTTTTTGTTTGTTTTCTTTTAACAAGCTGCAGAAAAATGTATCATTTACTAACATTTGGTGTATATGAATTCCCATTTATTTTATGACACCTTAAGATGTCACATTGTATAAAACGAGGTATTCAAGAAAAAACAATTATATAGATTCAATGTTTGCATGCTGAAGTCTGGGACAGTTTTGACTTTAGCTTTCGACTCTTCAGTCTGAGTGGATAATGCTCATTTAGTGACATTATACCTGGGATTCTTCTCCACAATATCACTTTTCTACCAGTGGCAGCAGCAGGAGGCTGAAAATGCAGTTTAACACATACTCTGCAATAGCAAATTTGAATAGCTTTTGTTAGAGGGAGCATTACACTTCCACTGGGCACTATGCACAATACTATTGCATAATGAAGCATCAATTAAAATGCTATTAAAATAAGATGTTATCCTGTTGTCTTTTAAATGATGTTATCTTGGCCCTTCATCTGCCTAATGCCATCAGTTAGCACAGCAGACCCAGTGCCATTAAGGTTAATGCACAACATGTTTCTAATGTACACTAGTGTGTCATAACATATGTCAAACATGAAACCTGATCATAGTGATGATGATAGACTCACAAAGGAATATACAAAGGATAAGAAAAATATGTGGACTGACTCCTATCTGAAGGATTGTGTTGGCATTCCATCAAGTGTTGATGATTTCAAACTTCATCTAAGAACAAGGTAAATAAAACTGAAACTGGAGCTTCAAGAACACTGTGTAGAGATATGAAAACAGACAAATATATTCAGGGCCTGAATTTTTTCTAGAGTCCTCAATCACATCCCTAAATGCCAATGGATAACATTTTGTTACAGTCTTCCCACAATAATTCACTGAAAAAGCATTTTCATTACAATGTATAGTAAAAGCGGCATCAGGTGAATTTCAAAATGTGCAATATAATGTCTAACTAATGATGATTAATGGGCAGCCTACATTTTCTGGATGTTTTCAAAATTATTTTGTTCCTATGGAGTTAACAGATTGGTTAAAGTTTTGTTGGAGTAATTATTTAAAAGAACTGCAGACAAAATTCACATTTCTCTGTTTTCAAGACCACCTACAACTGAGATAAAAACTGAACTAAAAAGGCACATTTGAGTTTAAAGTTGCTGTCACTTCTTCTATTTGTGTACATGACACATTGAAAAATAACTTGCTGTCTTACAGCAAGTCAAAAATAAATTTTTACACATTTCTCCAACAGCTATAATCAATCAAAACATAGATTTGTAGTCAAAAGATTAAGCCCTTGATACATTTGAATTTTTTCTATTGTCATAAATCTTTCAGTAAAAAATGGATACCTCAGCATAGTCTTCGGTGAAAAACAATATGGAAAACATCATGTAAATTGCTAGCCAAAATAAAGCTCAAATACCTTATCTGGTAACAATATTTACCAACATTGCTAAGATCTGAAGTAACAATAGTTAAGCTCTAAATGTAAATATTTACATATTTTTAAAATTCCATATGTTATGAAAAGATATTACATGCTGATAGAGAGTTCATTGAGAAAAACAATATTCCCTAGATATGTTTACTTGTGTCAGATTTATTTGGATTATAACATTATTTAAACAAATCTGGCAAGATTTTTCTCCTTTTTTCTCTGTTTTTTGGGGATAGGGTTTTCTTTGCTTCTTTTTTTTGTTGATTGATTGGTTAGTTTATAGGTTGTTTTTTGTTTTCTCGTTTGTTTTGGGTTTTTTTTGTTTTTTGCTTGTTTGTTTTTAAATCAGTGAGTGAAAAATTTTATCTGCTATGGAATTATGAGTAAGAAGAATGGAGGTGATAAAATTGATAAAATTAGATCTGACAATGATTTTTCATTTAAATGAACTTGAAAAGAGTACTTAGAAAAAGGCATGCAAAAAAGGTTCAAGAGTATACTGTTAGTTCTTATTCCCAAAGGTGTAGTGGGAAAATTCCCACTGCTTTATCTGGGAATAAAAGAAAAATATAATATGATGCCTGAATTCTAATTAATTCAATATTTTCAATTAAATGACTGGCAGTCTTTGACAGGTTTGTGAAATAATTAATCACTTCCAATGTTATCCAAAGGAACCTTTGTTTTTAATCCACTGTTTTAATGTACTCAAAAGGACATAGATTCCTGTGTCAAAACATCATTATGTTGCTCATTGTGAATCTTTAGAACTAATATTCATTAAAGAAGGAAATCAGACGTACATGCAGCTTTTGGTCACATTGTCTTTAAAATAAGTGATAAGAAATTGGTAAAAGGAACAAAGCAAGATATTTTTGAGACCCTCATTTTCACTTCTGAAACACTGAAGAAAGGACCTTGATAGGCAAAAAAGAAAAAGACACACCCCTGAATCTACCTGAAGTCACTGACCCTGAATTCACTAGTAAAACTTTCATGGGGTTTATCTTTCTCAAATATCTCACTGAATGGGATAAGTGTCTTCCTTACTAAGACTAGAAATTGGGAATTCGATCTAACTGTACAGTTGATTAATATATGGGGTGATTTATCTCACACTGAAATAGACATGATTGTCCTGTTGAACATTTCCTATGTTGTAATCTAGGAAGACACGATTGACGGCCAAGGCAAATTTGATATCTTACTTTCACATAAAAAATATATAAATCCTACCTGTTTTATTCTCAATAAGGTGAAATTTCAATATTGTATTCTCAATAAGGTGATATTTAGAATCTGAAATCTAAATCCTTGTTAAAATGAATGTTTTACAGACATTTAGAAATTTTAAATACTTTTACAAAACAGAAATATAACTTCAACGGGAATACATTTGTAACTGTCATAATTGAAATATCCATAGGACATGTACAAAAGAAATTCGTGTTTTGTGTCATTAAAACCATTCCACAACTATTTTCAGAACCAAAAATCTGAACTTGTTGAGCACTATTACTCAAGGACTTCGGAGCTGTTAATCTTGATGAAAATATCCTGTTCAGGCTTCTCTGTAGTTCAGACAGTGATTCCATGCTTTCTATAGGAAAATGTTGTGATGCAATATCAATAACTGAGAGAATATTAATCTAAGTTTTAACCTGCATCAAGAGATCCCTGCATTAGGTAACATTATTTCAGACATGAGAGAGGAAGTATGGATTTTAGGATATGGGGTACTATGAAGTAATATTTTAAATTAGAGTTAATGAAGAAAATCCCTAAGAAACAACTGTAAATTACAGAAGAGAGAATTCTCCACCTGGCACCTCACAGTAACAGTGATCAGGAACTATCTTCAATCCTCTGGCAAGTGAAGGAGAAAGAAGAGCTCCCAAATGCTTTGATAATCATCATTATCTTTTTTTAATACATAATCATCTGGAGTTTGTGCCAGCTAACATTCATCACCCATCTGTGGCCATGCACAGAAGTTATCACAGTCTAAAAGCTGGTGCAATTCACTACTGGCTGTGTGACAGCTGGTTGGAAGACAGACTGCAGAAAAATCTGTGATCAGAGCACAGAACCCAGGAGTTCAACCTACAAACCTTCCCTAAGCTGTTCTGTGATTTGCCATGGCAGATCAATGAATTTACTTGTAATGAACTGACTTTCCACCAGGCTTAGCATTTTGTTAAATAGAGTGACCTTTAGGAATTCAAGGCTGTGGACTCTCAGATCATTAATAAATTACAAATCTAAGTAAAATTTTATTTGATTATTTAAAGGAAAACATGATTACAGTTGTCATATTGATTCTACGTGCTTAAAATCCATTTTTAGTAAACTATAACAGACATGAAAAAATTTAATTTTACCAAAAAAGAAATTAAAACTGTGATGAATTCTGAATCCTTGTTTTGAACAAATGCATCAGCAATTTCAGAGAAACATTTAAACATAGCATTTCCCTCATCAGCCTGATCTAGGGGATGACATCCCTGTCTATGGTAGCTAGGTTGGAACTAGGTGGTTTGACATCCCTTTCAACCCAAACCATCCTATGATACAAAGACAATAGTCAGATCTCCTGATAAACCTGCTCCACACACACAAAAAGACAACTTCCAGAAAGGACATATTTTTAGATTTTGTGGATTCAATGTCCAGAAAGGACATATTTTTAGATTTTGTGGATTCAATGTAAAAAATTATTATTACATTTGGCATTCATTATCATTAACTTTAACCTAAACTAATTTCTTCCTGGACTTCTTTCATTCCCTGGAGAGACATGTGTCCCTGTAAGGCAAGGCAAAACAGCAACTGAGCTTTATGTGGTCTGGACCACATCGTTGCTGGAACAACAATCTTCCTCTTGTCTGCAGAGAGAGTCAAGTTAGCTCACCAAGATCGGGAAGTGCCCCTTCTCTGCTCTCCCTCCTCTGTGTATGTGGATCTGAGTAGTCACCAGTAGATTTCATGGCAGCAGGAATGAACACAAAAACGCCACCACCTGCAGCCCACCTTGGGGCACAGCTCAGTCCAAGCTGTGTTTTTGGTGACAATTCAGATGCAGAGGTTAACACTGCTTACAGATGCAGAAGCTGTAGTTCATTTGTAGGGTCAAAGTTCAAACTAGAGGTAATTACATGGAGTAACAAAACCAAGTGAAACACTCAGAACTGAAAGGATCAAAGCAAAACAGGAAGGCAACAGGAGCCCCACTCTTTTGAAGCATGTTTCCAAAGTGCATTTCTTCATGACTATTTACTCAGAGGTCCATGCCAACAGACAGATGTGGAGCCTCAGCTGTGGTGTGATCTCACAGAAGTGTTCATACAACACTTTTACTATCACGGTTTGATATTTTGAAACTCTAGTTTGAGTGGTTAAACTGGAGTTTTTGCACTCAAATTCTGAGCGTAGGATGTATTTCTTTCCACCACCTTAATACCCATTAAATACTTGCCAATAATATAAGAATTAAAATATACTACTTTTACCTCTAGCAGAAATAGTAGTTTGAGCCAACAGTGCACTGATTTAATATTCAAAGCAAATGATCCATTTGAGGTCAGTAGGATGTAAGTCAGCACAAGATTTTTTGGCTTGTCTGCACCATGTTTCTGAGCAGTGACCACTTCCACGAGGTTTACAGCTTTGGAGAACCAAAGATCACACAGGCCTGAAAACTCTCAACTGACACCATCAATATCAAAAGAAAAAAGAATGCAACCTATTTGCTAATGCTGTCTGAAAAATCCCTGCAGAATAAACCATAAATATTCATGACTGATCTGAAAAAATATGTCTTGGCAATTTTTGTAGAGCAAGAATTTCTCCTTTAGTTTCTACAATTTTTTAATCTGTCGTTTTTAAGGAGTTTTGGGTAAATCAGTTGGGTAAAGGATTTATCTGAAAAGTATAAACCACCAAACACTATTTTTGTTTTGTTTTCTGAGAATTTAGACTTTATCATATCCATCTCTGCTCTTTTCAGAAAAAAAAAAAGTTATTTATTTGAGCTGATGTTCATTTTTCTCTCTTTAATTCTTCCTTTAGCTGTAGTATGCAATTATTTACAATGAGTTCCATTGGTCATATGTTGTCCTACTATCTACCTTTTGTCAGGGCATGAGGTCTCATCCTTTACTTAAATCTGAAGTAACTTATATCCAAATAAACCAAATGCTATAAGATTCATCAACCTAAAAGACAGAAATAAATGAAAGATTCAACTCAGAGACATGAAGCGATAACTAAAATGGAAAAGTAAACTTTCTTTCCTTGTTTCTTTTACAGTTAAATCTTCCAATTTCAAAAGAACTTGAATATCATAAATTTAAAACATAATATAAAATCTTAATACACTTATTTTTTGCTTAGCCCTAAACATCTGTTGCACGTCATTTTGAGAACAGGATACAGTTTGGCCCTGGAAAACAATTTCTTATCTCTAAAATGTAGCTAAAATTTTTAATAAAAATTTTACTTTTGCTTCCTTTATTCTCTTTAATACTGAACATCATAGTAAAAACACCTTCCTATTTAAGATGTATGACTGGGAAGGCTTTTGGAAATTTTAAATAGGTACATCCTGCAATATCATTAAATTGTGCTCTCTTTTGGAGGTGTTTTAATTATAATTGCCCAAATACAAACAATCCAAGTCATGTGTTGCTGGCAAAAGCAAACTTTCTGCCAAATGTTTTATTGTTGGCAACATCCTAGAAACCTTCCATCCACAAAAAATAATGATTTTCCCTTTTTACCCCTCAATTTTAACATTAAAATACACTAGTAAAAAAAAATTAGATAATGAAATATCATATGTATATATAATTGTAAACTATCCAGAGGTAAAATAGATAAAACCTTTCAATAGAATTTTAGTTCCTCTATTATATTAAAACAAAATCCAAAAACAAAATTGCAGCATAAAGTTCTTGATGAAGGAAAAAGAGTACAACTACAAGCATATGAAAATATGCTTCTATATAAACATAAAAATTTTGGGAGATATCCACCTAATACAGTAATATGTTTGCTATAAAATTTAAATAGATTACTGCAGTATTGTGATACTTAGAATAATGTGAAGTTTTAACATTTTGCTGAGGTTTTTGTATAATCAGAACAAAGTTGAATTGCAACATTCACAATGTAACCCATGACTAATAACTACTTCCAACTATTTGGACTATTATGGTAATACTGTAATAATTGCAATAATTATGATTGTCATTAATTAGTTAACTTTAATAGATTAAGGATAATTTAGAACAGTTTCATTCCATGAGTTAGTTTCTGTGTATACATGTTAGTTTATGTTGCCTGTGTATACATGCAACTGCAGACAGAAAGAAAGTTCTGCATAGGTTGAAAAATATTAGCTTGAATCCTAATTACATCAGTGGTATAATTCAAAAATTTTGAATCACGATGGAAACAGTATGTTTCATTAAATAAGTTTTAAGACCCTTTGATTTTCCTATGAAGCTTTGTGACAGCATGATATATAATACGGATCATTAGAAAATATAAGTATGTCAAATCAGAAATACCTCTCAGCTTTGAACTTCTCAATCAATTAAAAATAGAATCAAAAAAATGTTTTAATATGACACTTCTCCTAGACTCATTTTTCCATCCATAGGACAACAAAAATACATCCAAAACTGAAATATGTAATTTTTAAAGTAAAAATCCTAATTATTGAAGAAATAAGTATTCAATTGCAAGTCCTCTTCAAGAGGTCTTCTCAACTAAAATATGTGAAGCATCTCTTACATAATAAATCTAAGTGTGTGGTGTATAATGGAAAACTCAATTACAGAGCAGTTATCTTTTCAACAATATCCTTAATAGCTTTCAACATTTTTTTTGTTAATGGGACATTATTATTGATAAATATTACCAAAAATATAGATAACATTAATTTAATCACATGCATTCACTATTCTGTAATGTTTCAAAAAATTCTCTGCATTATGCTGACATTTTATTTATTGCATGGTTAGTTGAACTCCATGTAGAAACAGTCTGTTTTAATATGGGAGACATGTTGATCTTTTAAAACTCCAAATTTTATTTAGACTATACAATGTCCTCTTCATCTTGCCAAAATTTCTGGACATGTCCTATCACTGTAATGGCTTTCAGGTGCAAAGGTCAGAAACAAAGGCCATATGCAGAGAAGCATGTATGCCAACTTTCAGATTTCTTTTGGTATTCATTGTCCAACCTTTCACTGTATATCTACGTTATGAATCAAGATCATTCCCAGCCTCTGTTGTTCACTCTGCCTTAAGCCCAGCAGAAAAACAAATATTCAGAAAATAACACTGGCAATAACTTTTAAATTTTCATAATAACTTTATTAAAGAAGACTGAAACCAATTCATCTGTGGTGCAGAGCCTTTCATCTTTAATTTGCCAGTCATAATCAAATCAAATTCAGCAATGCTTCACAGTCAGTATTGTCTGAGGAGTGTTTTTTGGCCTATGAGAAATGAAAAAAAAATGTTCTATTTTAGTTGCTTCTAGACAGAATTCCATGTTGCAGAAAAATATGGTAAAATTTTACTGACAGCCTCCAATGGAGAGATAAGGAGAAGTATTTAGGAAAAGGGATATGCTGGCCCTCAATAATGCTTCCAGACAGAGACTAAAATATATTAGAAGACTTCATATCAGTCTTACTCTTTTGGCACTGTTGCTGTGTATAGATGCAACACCTGCTCAGAGGACTTTCATAAATACTAATAATTTTCCCTTTAAGATTATATAAATTTATGGGGAATGTTGATTTTATTGGAGAAATTATTAGAAAGCATCTGTACCAGTAGCTGAATTCTGCTAGCAAGAATAATAATGATAATAACTTCCCTAAGATATATTTAATTTATTGAGATTTTGTCTTGCATCTGCCTATGGTTCTTCCATAGCAATTTAAGCAACAGCCATGGGAGTTCTAGAGCATGCTCTCTGTCAGCCCTCAAATGAAATTGCCAGCTTTTCCCACTATCTATGCACTAGATAGTGGGAAAAGATGTGTGGTCTGTGTGGTCACACACTGAAGCAGATGGTGTGGCTGTTCTGGGTCAGATCATTATCTCACAGTGCTAGAGCAGCTGAGCAGCCTTACCTGACCTACAGGTGGAGTTTGACACTGCCACATTTTAGGGTGGCATACCTCTTGTAATTGTGAGCCAAATTGCAACAGAAAATGTGCTGGTGTCTGTATTTGTTTTGGTATTTTAATCACTTGATTCTGCAGTCAAACCAGGCTTGACAATGAGATAACCATGTATAATCTTATCATTAAACAAATGCTTAATGATACCAAATACTCATGTAAATTTGTGTGTAAATATTTGACTTGAAATCTAATATTCATTTCACATTTTTATAAATGTGAAACACTAGGAATTACTGCTCTGAACTGTTACATTTACTGACTATTGTGTTTTTAAAGAAAATAATTACATTTTAAAAATAGAAAAACTAGGAATAAAAGAAGCATTTGTTCCTTATTCCTTATTTTTTTTTCCAAGCAACTAGTTATAAATTCATGCTTTTAAATTTATTACAAATGGATACTCAGAAAATTTATTGAAATCTATTTCTTGTTGACCAAAATCCACCAAATAAAAAATAATCTCTAAGACTTCCTTCATTTAAGAGATGATAAAATATTAAAAAGTTTCAGTAAATGTGAACATGGATCTTGCATAAACAATGAAATAGTAAAAAAGGCACATTTCATATTTTTATATGTATGGGAAGAGATACATGGATATATGCATGAAAGGATGGATTTGAATAAGTCTAAATAGTTAATATGGTCAGGTAAAGAAAAAGGAGATTTTAAATTGTAGGTTAAATCAGAAAGTTAAATATTTGTTTTCTCATTTTTGTCTTCTCTTTTGTTTTATAATAGACCATTTCAGTTATCTATAATGAAAATATTAGTATGTCTGGTATGTACAAGCAGCCTTGTAAATTCACCACTCTGGAGTTCAGTACCTTGAAGTAATATGAATATAAACACTTGAACTCCCTGCTGCATTCCATCTAGTCCATTCATTAACTTTCACTGTTGTTTGAATCTCTTAAATTTTATTTTCTCTCTCAGAGGTGGTTTGCTACTTTGAAGGAAACTTGACTGGGGATGAAGCTCTTCAGAAAGAATTCACACAGATCCTATTGTTGGGGAACCAATTTCTTTTGTTTACACTGCATTTATTTGGAATTGTCACACCAGCATTGGCACAGCTGCAGATTACATAGTGATGTCAGGAAAGATGACAAAAACAATAGGCTTAAAAAATAAAAGCTGAAAACATTAAAATTCTCTCTTAGCCTAGCTGTATTACAAAGACCTGAAGACTTTGCAAATAAAAAAACTGACAAACTATTATCTACTGCTATTAAGTAAGTCTTTTTTCTTAGAAAAGTTCAGAATGCCCTTCTCCAATTAATTATAATAACATTTATGTGATTAAAAAGCACAACATTAATATTGTTTTATAGAAGATATTGCATTAAATATTTTTATGCCTTTGAAATAGAGATGGTGCTTAAATTCCCTGCTGGATTTTCAATGTGTTTGATCCTAATTACATGTTTAGTAATCAATGATGTAGGCTCTTCTACACTGTAAAAAAAAAAGGAACTGGAAATGGTAGCCCAATCTAAAAGTCATATCACTCATACTTATTAATGTCATAATTACTTCTACCAAATATTATCTGTTTTGGCAAATGAATTGTAGCATAGAGTACTTTGCTTATATGTGGCAACATCATGCTCTAACTACATGTAAGTTTTAGGGCATGTAAAAAGTCACATATTTATGCTCACCTACTTTGAAAAAATAGGAAAGGCTGTGGTCCTATCTGTTTTATTTAATTTGTTTTAATATACACCTGGCTAGTTGTAAATAATATCAGCAGCTATAAAACTTTTATTAAATTCCATTGTTTCTCAATGTAAAAATGCCATTTATTAACACACACACACACACACACACACA
>LTAT01000002.1:17576733-17604334 GCA_003286495.1 Chlorodrepanis virens | reverse complement strand
ACACACACACACACACACACACACACACACACACACACACACACAAATATTTCCCTTACCTAAAAATGTAGATGAAACTGCCCAGGAAACTTGCATTAGAACATTTGCTCTTATTTTGTCATCAAGAAACTTAATTTGTTCCTGCAGTGATACTCTTTTTACTTCTTGCTTGTTTTGTCTTTCTTTTCAATAAATATTGTTAACTAAGTCAGGTTTACAATCATGGGGAAAGGTATCTGAGAGGAAACACAGAGATGTTTCATTATTATTGTGTTTCTAGATTTTCATGACTGTTCCACTTCTCTCATTTCTCTCTTCTTGGTTTTTTCTTAGCTTAGACAATCATATGCACAGCAGTGAAGTAAATCGCGGATTATCATCTTGAGACTGGTGTCATTGCACTGACCAGCCAAACTTTTACATAATTTTTAATGCCTTTACATTCTTTCCCTTCTCTTTTTTAAATATTCCTTTATACAGAAGTTTACACTGAAGACTAAATCATTAAAAGATCAGATAATATGAAAATGAAAAAAAGGTCAAATCAAATGAAAGTTATTAGAAGCTAGTGCTAGAAACCAGAACAACCTTGGCTTCCCCTTACCTGGAAAAATATTTTTAAAAATATTTCTCCATTTTCCAATAGTTCTCAGAATCAGAGAAACATATTCCTGTTTCTGTTTTTCTAAGAATTCTTGATAAATATCTTTAATTCATTCTAACTGTACATTTTGAAAACATATAAATTGGTAGGAAAAAGAACACTTTACTGAGATCAAATTTGAGAGGTGAATCTATTCTTCATGTAAAAGAATATAGCTAGAAAATTGGAAACTTGTCTCATAGTTTCACACTATTTAAACAAAATTCAATTTTGAACACAAACTTGCATAGGAAACATATTTTAAAATATTAAAGATATTTTAAAATAAACTACTTAGAGTTAACCTTTCAGCTATTTTGAACTGGAAAAGAGATAGGCACCCAAAAGCTTAAATAACTTTTGAGAAGTGAGATATTGAGGAAGATAAAAGCATGATACTTCCCTTTAGGGAACAAGGAAATGGAAAAGTTCCCTGTAACTCTACAATTCTAAATACTTTGCATGACCAAGACCTATAATAAAGGAAAGGGGTACTGTGTGTGTTCCCAAGGGGTGACACTACATTATACGAATGGAAGAAATTGTTATATAAATGGTCATGAAACAAGTAAGCAAAAGAAATTGAAATCATTACTTTAATATCTTACTGTAGAGGTAAAATTCAAGAGTAGGGGCTCTCCTATCACCTCTAAATCTAAACATTTGGAATGAAATGCTGCGGTGGGCTCTTTTCAACAATAATCACTGTGGAGACTTCTGAGAAATTATCTCTACCATGCTTGTCTGAATAGAGACCATCCCTTTTCCTGCAGAGCACCCCCTGCTCTCTTCTGCATCTCGCCTTACACTTTCTGATACAAGCACTTTTCAGGTACCCCTAATAACCTTATACAAGTCTGCTGCTTCTCTTGCCTTCTCTTGAAGGGATTTGTGGAGCAGGAGGTCCCCAGGAACCATTTTTTCTCACAGTATTTTCCTTTTCTGGCTCTACGTGCTTCTCCGAGGCAGCTCTCCCAGACCCACTTACAGCTCTTTCCTTTGGCCCTGGCACAATAAGGGTAAAGTGGAACACTTTTTTGTTTCTATTTCAGACCACTGATTCTCCCTAAAGCAAAACAGGAAAGGTTGCTGGCAAGCTTTCTGATGTCAAGTCAGTGAATAACTTCTGTCTCAAAGAGTCAAACTGTCAGCTAAAAAGCCATCATAGGGAATTCATCAGTTAAATAGTGCACCCAATTTCTTGTTGGGCTGGAAGACTTCTTTACAAAGGTGCTGGTCCTTGATTACTTTTCAAGAGAGTCTGTGGAGTGCTTCTATAGAAATAGATTCAAATTAATAAGAAAACAAACAGTCAAACAAGCACTGACTCAAGAAAAAACTTCAACTGACTTCAACTGACTAGACAGAACCAATCATGAACAGTTTGCAGTTCTCCAAGGAAAAAGCATGTGAGGCAACACATTCCAAGAATATACAAATAAATAATGAAAAACAAACCAAAAAATAAAGACATTTTTGAGGAAATAAGCAATACAGAATGAGCTGGATTTGGCTGGGATGGAGATAATTTTCCTCCTTGTTGCTAGCATGGGACAATGTTTGGCATCTGTGCTGGAAACAGTGTTGATTACACAGGGATGTTTTTGCTATCCTTGAGCAGTGCTTGCACAGGGTCAGTGATTTTTCTGCCTCTCACCTCACCCCAGCATCAAGGAGGGTGAGTGTGCACATGTAGCTGAGATGGGGCACAGCCAGGAAAGCTGACCCCAACTGATCAGAGGGGTATCCCATGCAATGTGATACTGTGACCAGCAGTAAAAGCTGAAGGGAAATAGCAGAAAGGCAAGGGAGCAAGCAAGAAAGGGAGGACACTTTTGGAGTTATGGCATTTTATCTTCCAAAGTGACTCTCATGCATTATGGAGCCCTGTTTTCTCAGGAGGCTGAGCACCTGCCTGCCTGTGAGAGGTGGCAATTAATTCCTTGTTTTGCTTTGCTGGTTTGCACAGTTTTTTTGGTTTGTTTTGGTTTGGTTTTTTTAACCTATTAAACTGTCTTCATGTCAACTCAAAAGTTTTCTCACTTATACTCTTCTGGTTCCTTCCCCCATCCCACCAGGGACTGAGCGAAAAGCTGCATGGGGCTTATTGCTGGCTGAGGTTAAACCACAACACAGAAATAAAGAAGGAAAGCCTAACTTCAATGGAAACACAGATTAATTTAAAAAATAAAAATCTACAGAAATTCCAGAAGTTAAAAGGAGGAGACTCAAGATATCTATTTAAAATATTTTTAATATGTAATGACAAGTCAAAAATAATTCTGATTTGATGATATTATTTTAAATAAAAATTCTCAACTGCCCATGATAAACTACATTTTCAACAAACTGGTTTTGTCTGTGAATCTGCCTTATGTGTCTGGGATGCTGATAAAATCTAGTTTATTTTCACTGTACTAAATATTCAGCTGAAATTCCTTTTTTTTCCCCATGTTTATACTCTCTTTACAACTTTTTTATCTTCTATGTGGACACAATTAAACTAGAATTTTCAAAAAATTTTTAACTTTAGGAGCTCCGAATGCCCAACACTTGCCTCAGAATATTATTGAAAGTAGATTCAAAGTTACTTATTCCGTTTCTAACTTAAATGAAACAGTTACATGAACATAACTTATTTACATATTTACCAATGTAGGGTATTTCCATTTCCTGTCCAATGCAGGCATAGTTCTTGCATATACCTATCCAGGTAGTCATCTGTTGAATAAAACCTGAATAACATAAAACATAATAGCAACTATCAAAATGCAGTTCAATGAGCTCTTGATAAATGCGATTTTCCGTTAATTATTGTTTCTTCTTCTATAAGGTTGTACTAATTAAAAGAACAGTATCATACATGCAGTCTAACAGATCTCATAAAAGTAATGCAACATGCATTATTTATGAAAATTTTAGTTTTCAATAATACATTGTATTATGTAATAATTATGTACAATGCTGTGCATCTTATTCCTAGTCTTCATTTATTGATGACGTGAACTTTCAAAGTTATGTTTCCCATCAAATTATTCTTCTTCAATATGATCCTCTTTATGCAAATCTAAATTTGGTAATTAGAAAATTGCTTATACTAGTGAAATAAAATATGCTTGATTGATGCATCTAACAGTCTGTCTTTGTATTGTGCTGTATTACAAATACTTTCCATTCCCATCATTAATTAAAATACAAACAATAAAAGTCAGTAAAGAAGCAACAAATCATAGTAACATCTTGAATATATATCTACAGCGACAGTGAAAATAAACAATGGAGTTTTGATGGATATGACTTAACTTCAGAAAACTGTAAGTTATTTTTCTCACATTTTCAAACTGAGTTTCACAGAAAAAAAAACATTTTAGAAAAGATGAATAAAACTAGTTTTAATGACATTTTCATATCAGACAGTCTCATTTGCCAGAATCACTAATGATTAATAAGTGATCCTCCAGGACACTGAATATATTTGCTGATAATCAGCCTCTCAACTCTCAGAGAAATACAAACTGTGAGAATAGCCACTTACAGAGCTCATTTTGTGTTTCACAGGATCAGGTCCTAAATGAGCTTTTCAATGTATTGGTTCCACACCAGAGCATTTTTCCATGCAACGTTTATCAAGGACAGTTATTCATATTGAAAATGGTTGCACCATAGGATGTCATGCAGCTATAGTAAATAGCAAATAGATTATTCAATTACTCTGTACCAGCAGAGACGACAAAGAATAGCAAATATTAAATAAGTTCTCTGTTGTATATGCTTACTTTTTAAGACTTCAGTAGCATTCTAAATCTGTTAACCTTTCTTGTGGCTCCTTCTTTCTTCCAGAAAGGTTGTGTTTCTGACAAATTTGACATTGGCATGATAAATTAGTTGTATTTGTAGATGTTGATTATAAGACCTGTTTAACTTGCTGTCCACCATTCCTGTAAATCTAATAGATGCCTGGTAGCATAAATAAAGACAATTCCCCTGAGCAAGTAGCAAATGTTGTTAATGATAACGTGTATCACCTAAGATGCTTTTGGCCCCCACACCACACAACTCATAAGCTATGCATGACAAATATTCAAATATTATATGATGTTTTAAAGAACATAAAATTATATTTTCTTTAAGAAAGAAAGTTTTCAAATTGATTCCAAATAACTGAATATAAATCTGCCTTTTCTCATTGCTATAGAAAAATTCTAGATCAGAACAAAATCCAAAAAGCAGTTAGTCATGCAATTTCAATTAAATTACTTGGTGTCTTATATTTTATTAGCTATAGCTTTCAGAACTACAGAGGTTCACATTCCTTTGGTGGTTTTTACAAAGCATTTTGCTAATTTGTTTAGGCAGCAGAGGTTGTAGAAGCCTCCACTGGTTCTGAAAACAAATATAATATAAACTTTGTGGGCTGCCAACCAGTCAGGTTTATATCCAAGAGAAAATTAAATGAAAATTTCAAGATTAATATGCAATAAAAATATGTTCAACAGAGATAGATTTTCCCTCCAGAAAGGGTCTTTTTGAGAAGTCAGAAAAACATCACAGATCAACTTTGAATGAAAGGACCCAGAGCATGTGTTATTTTATAATAGAAATGGATTGTAATCTTAAATCTGCCATAAAGCCACATGCTCTTTAGGACTACCTATGAAATAGTACTTACCATAGGGACAGAGTGAATTATTCAGAGACAGAGTGTCAGTGGAGTTCACTGAAAATTTACTGAAAATTCATTAACATGGGACAGGTCAACAGCTCATGGTAATTATGGAAGAAGATAGAATTTCATATGATCATAGAATACAAAGATGGAAGGGGACCTCATTAATCTTCTGGTCCAACCTTTTGTGTCAAAAGCCCAGTCTAGGTAAAGTAGTCCAGCATCCTGTCCAGCTGAATCTTAAAAGTGTCCAGTGTCAGGGAATCCACCCCTTCTCTTGGGGAGATTGATCCAGTCATGGATTGCTGTCATTTCGAATTTTTTTTTCTCTTGTGTGCAATTGGAATCTACCAGGAGTAACTTACACACATTGCCCTGTTTTTGACTTGTGATTCCTTGTAAAGAGAGTCCTCTTCTTTGTACCCGTGCTTTAAATACTTTAACATGGTGATAAGGTCTCCCCTCAGCCTTCTTTGCTAAAGGCTGAACAAACCCAATTCATATGACAGGCTTCATAAGAGTTTAATTATCTTTGTGGCTCTTCTTTGGACCCTTTCAACCTGTCCACATATGTTTTGTATGGCAGGAACCAAAATTGTACACAGCATTCCATGTAGTACCTGACAAGTGCTGAGTAGATTGGGATATTTTATCTCTAGTAGGGATGTGGTTTTTGATGCAACCCAGAATCCTGTTGGCTTTCTTTGCTGTAGAGAGTGACTGGTCACTCATATGGAATGTATTGTCTACCAGGACCCCCAGAACCCTTTCCACAGAGCTGCTTTTTAGATAGGTAGATCCCAGCCTGTGCTGCACTCCTGGATTATGTTTCCTCAGGTGCAGAACTTTACACTTGTCCTTACTGAACTCCATAAGGTTAGCCCACTGTTCCAGCCTGTCTACGTCTTCACAGTGACTCTCCCAAAGTGCCCACTTCCCCATTTGGGTGTGTTCTGCAAAGCTCCTCAGAGTGCACCTAATGCTGTCATCCAAGTCACTTATGAAGATATTAGACAGTGTTGAAAACAGTACTGATCTTTGGAGGACCACCTTTCCCATTTGCCAAGGAGCTACTTAGTTGGTATTGGGCTGTCCATGTAACTTCAGGAAAGAAAGATACCTCTAGAATTCTCATCAGTCAGAAACAAAGTAATCACATAAGATATTTATGCAATTTGTTGAGTAATAATTGCATTTCTTAGTCTGAGGCACCTATAAAATCGTATCTGAAACTGAGTGGTGGAAAAGTAAGGAGTAAGAAAGGAGGAGAGGATGGGTTTGGGAATAAAGAGTGGAGATGAAGGTCTGAGAAATAAAGTGAAGATAGAATACCAGTTTCCAGTTCAGCTATCTCTTTTCAAACTGTTTACTAGTACAGGCAGTCTTTGAAGTCAGTCCAGTCTCCTGTGTCTTTTCTCTGCTGGTGGACAGATGATAGATTTGCCACTGTGCCCTCGCACCAACTGCATCCAGCTGGTTCTTTTTCCAAAAGACCTCCTAGATGTGCCTATTTGCTGTGTATTTCTAGTCCCTTGATGTTCAATTTATTCAGTCCTGTCATCTTCTCCTAATGTAAAGCTTGTGCTCTCTTGACAGGGGACGTCAGCATCAAAAATCTTTTTCTCTAAAGCATGAGCAGTTGAATCTGTACTACAAATGTCCTTGCAGATACAGTAAATCCATTCTATTTGTTACCTTCATTCTTTATAATCATGTGGGATTTGATTATCATGATTAAGAGTAAGTCTTTATTAAGCCTATTTATAGCCAATATAGTCAATAGTTCTTTGAAATAAAGTGTTTTGCTGGCTCTCACCACTAAATCTGTGTAGGTAGCAAAGACAAATGTAACCCCCACTGAAATCCTTACTATTCAGGTCCCAATACATTCTTATAGATCAGCTCAGACTGGATTTTCACATGCTCTTTTATGCAAGCTTCAGAGAAGGATTTTGGGATGAAGCATTCCAGACCATATTTTTTCAAAATCTTTTTTAACATACAAAGATATAGAGTTTCAATCTGTCATTATATTTTGTTGAAAATCATTGCGCTACAAGGTAAAGGTAAAATTCAGATGAACAGAGAAATGTCTTAAATGCTGAGAAATGCTAAACTATGGATAAATATATATAGCTTGAAAAAAGTGTCTGATGAAATCTTAATATGAACCATTACTTTTAGCGACGTTAGATGACTACAGTTAAACTGAAACATTGACTAAAAGCTTTGATAAAGCAATCATTACAAGATATGGTTGATACTAGACATAAGGCAAACAGGTAAGGTGTTTGGTGCAGAATATCAAACCAAATGGATTCAATGACCTTGGAGGTCTTTTGTAACCCTAATGATTCTATGATTCTAAGACTTTTAGATTTCATTCAGGTTTTTCAGTAGAAATGTTCTATCAAATAGGCTTTACATAACAGTCACAGCTGATGGTTCCATTTGGTTTTGTTGTGAAAATGATAGCATATATATGAATATAAAAGTGACCAGAATAATTAGCTACATTTTGACCTGAGGTACATACAAAAAGATGTGATTCCATTGGTCTGACCTTTCCCCTTCTGTCTGCAACTGCTGCTACAGAGCTGTGACAGATGCTACACAAATCTAAGCAATAATAAATATTTTCAGTGGTGAAGTGAGGGGAAGCAGAAAGAAACTCACTGAGATAAACAGCAGATAGATGATTAGCATGTTTCCCTTGCAGGTCTGCATACTGACTCTTGGCTTTAAGACCTCCTGAGGAGGCTGCAGCTTTTTGTTGAGAGAGCAAAGAACTAAAGCCAAACCATAAGCATGTCTTCTCTACCTACCAAAGCCTTCACTTTGCAGGAAACAGTGTTTTTTAAGTTCCTGTTATAAGTAAAATACAGTTTGTATCACATCCTTCAAAACAATGGGAAAAGCAAACAGTTGTCTCAGGATAAATGAAACTAAATGTACATATACCATTGCCCATTACTTCTGAATAAAATACTACTTCACTTTTATCAGAAAAGTGACTGAGTGAAAAAGGAAAACAGGTTTTACAAGAAAGTGTGTCAGAGGAGCTCCATTTTTACCCAATGATCACTTTGACTGGTCCTTTGAATCACTTTTTGAACCCGGTAGCTGCATAAGTTTTCACCAACTTTATGGTATATCTATACTGTCCATGCCTCAACAGACTGTCAGGAAGGATGCTGTTGAAACTTCCTGTTGCTAAAATCAAGTGACTTCTACATCCATCCCCTCATTCACTGAGCCAGTTACTTTACTGTGGAAGCCAGTCAGATTGTTTAAACATGATTTATCCAAGAAAAGCCCCTCCAAGAAACATAAAAGCAGGTCTCTAGTTTCCTAAAATGACTATTAAATCACATATATATTTCTAGTTTTATATGCAACCAAGATAAACTTTAAAATAAAAATAGTTGATAAATCCAAATATATTTCAGAAAAATGGTGGATGCCTTGAAAATAGTTTAATGTACTACAATTAAAGACTAGTTTGTCTCTGAACCAAAAGTGTCCTGATTTTTTGAATGCTTTTTGACTCAGTTGGTTAACTCTTGAGTTTCCATATTTAAAAATTGATGAGTGTTTGATTTGAGTCTGTTGGCTGAAGAAAGATGTATTTCCTTCCTGTCTTATTTAGTAAGTAAAGTCTAATTTCCCTATAGTTTCTCAGGAACCATTTTAATCTCTTTGATATTACTTTTACTGGTATATAATAGCTGGAAAAAAATATCACTGCCACAAGTTTCCATAGAGATCTTATTCTTTTAAAGTATTTTAGTTCTCTGCTTCTCTCTTGTGAAGATGACAGTTCACTAACTTACTGCTGAAGATGAGGGCTATCACTGAAAAGTAAGCTGTATGATACTGAGAAGTGAAATCCAGAAAAGTCTTTTAGAATATTTACTTTTATATATGAGCGTGATTCAGAGTTTTAATACAGAAATAAAATTTTGCTTCTATGAACTTTCATAGTCATGCATGTTTCAGAAACATGAATAAAGGATAATAATTTAATAAAATGTCTTTATATACTGCAAGCAGTAAAATCTTATGACAACTCATTTTTATTCTGTTTGAAGAGAACACTATAACACTGCTCACAGAAATTTCAGCAGTTGTCATCCAGCCCTTCTTGTCCATTTCCCCTGCAATGTTTGCACTGCCTTCAGTTCATAGACAATATAGAGTGTGTACAGAGATTAAATATCGATAAGAATTTTGTACTATGTTCCTCCTTTCAGCATTGCACACAGTGTCAGGATATGAGTTTCAGCTCTTTTATGGATTTTCATAGTTTCAGGGAAGGATGAGATTAAGATAGCTAATGAACAAATATTAATGAGAATTAATTAGCAATTAAAAATTAATATCCAGCCTTTTAGCAGCCATTTCAGCTTTTCAGGTGGCATGCCGTGTAGCATAAGCATCACTATTACTGCCCCAAAAACAGTATCCCAAACAGAGTAAGAAAGAATGGACTAGCAGAGTAGAATAGCAAAGCATAGTGTAGATGCCATAGCAGGGCATTGCTTAGCATGGAATGGAACAGAATAGAGCTTTTCTCCTAGTAAATTTCAGCTGCTGTTTTGCATTGTTTCATTTCCCAGGCTAACCAGGGAAAGACCCATTCCTGAGTTCACTAATACCACCTTCCTTATTACCAATACCTGACAGCATCTGGAAAATAAGACCTAAGTGCAAAGAGGATGAATATTAAAATAGATAAAATCATTCCTTGCAGTTATTAAAAGCAGCTACCTAGGCATGAACATCCCGGTGCAAAAAATAATTAATGTTTTATTTTCTTCCTAAAGATTTTTTTTTGTCTGCAAGAACTTAGAAAATCTGTTTAGAAATGTTATTTTAAAATCTAGAGTAACAGTACCAAGTAGCACCCCTGCTTTGATGTCAGCAGCAATTCTGTTTCTTTCTGTCAAAGGTAAAATAAATGAAATGCTTTTGTAATTAAATAAATGGAAACTGTTCCAATTATACTAATCCCTAATGATATGTTTGTTGCTGTGGGAAAAATCTGATTTCAAGCCAAGAAAATACGACTATTTGGATTGGTTTCAAATGTATAGGTAAGATCAGTATCCTCATTGTTAAGAGGACTGCAATTACATTTCTTCTGCAAAATGAAGAGCTTTGAGTGTTTGGCTTTAAGACTTGCAGACTTCATTTCTAGTAGGATATTTTCCCACTTGGTTCTGAAAACACTATTCCAAAAAAAACTTTCAGTTCATATTCCATTTCCTCAGAGACTGTGCCTGTGAAATTTTCCATATGCAACATAAAAGTCAAGCACTTGTTTTTCCTGATGGAAATCTTGCCAAATGTTGGGGTATTTTTTTCTAGAAGATTTTTTTTTGGCTGTTAGTTGGTGTAAGAATATTATCACAGAATCACAGTATGGATAAGGTTGGAAGGAGCCAGAGTAGATTATCCGGGCTGACATCCCTGCCCAAGCAGTGTATCCCAAAGCACATTGCCCATGGTTGTGTCCAGACAGTTCTCTAATAGCTCCAGCAAGGGAGACTCCACAGCCTCTCTGGGCAACCTCTTCCAAGGCACAGTCCTCAGCACAGGAAAGAAGTTCTTTCTCATATTCAGGTGGCAGTTCCTGTGCATCAGTTTCTGCCTGTTGCCTTTTGTCCTATTGCTTGGATTATGCAACATTTATTTTCTTGATGGATTAAGCAACAGAACAGGGTTTGAATGGGAGGTTGAATTGACCAATATTTGTCATAAACCCATCATTTTTTGCTTTTTTTTTAATCTAAAAACACTGGGCATTGACTATCTACTAAGGACTGAACAGTGACCTAGGTGAGTTCAATGTCCAAAGGTATTCAGTTAATTCACACGTTTGAGGAATAAACTAATTTTTTTATGGAGTAGAATGAAATCCCTCCGGGTAAAATGAGATGTATAAAAGTGCTGTCTCAACAATCTCACTAAACAGTATGACAAGTGCACACAGGGACCCCCCATTGCTGCTGCATGGGTTAAGCACCACAGAAGGAGGTTTGTGAGCATTGTGAGCTCACACAGCCTGGTGTCAGCCTTGTACAGAGCTGGCACATGTGTGCTTTTACTGAATGGTAGTTACCCATACTGAAAAATGTGAAAAGAAAAATCTCAGCAGCAAGCAATAGTCTTTAGTTTTCAATTAGTCAGCAAAGGATTATACCATAAATTGTATCAGCATAACAAGAGTTTGCAGAAAGATTTCTAAGGCTTGTTCACAAAATAACTGTGCTTCTCATATTTAGAGATCATCATAAATAGTATTTTCTTTTCATAAGTATTATATTGATATTTTTTTTATACACAGAAAAGCACAGAAAAGTAGATACCTGAAAGTTTAAAGACATGTATGAATCTGAAATACTAAGCATTTCAAGAAGAAATTTCTTCATTGAAGATGGGTAAAATCCTTCTGAATCTCACTACATTCATATCTGCATCATTAACTGTCTCCATATCTTTAATGTGTATTAGGGGTAAAATATTTAGGTACACCTCAAAAAGTCAATGAGGTGCTCTTTGCATTTTAGAATCTAATTAGAGAAAAAATATAGTCTTAAATGAAGTAAAGAAAATTGCATGAGAACTATGCAAAATTTCCCAGGTGAAGGTTATCTATGTAAATGCTTTTGATGTTTTTTATTTTCCCCAAATGTGACCTTTAAAATGCCTACATTTAAGAATAAAAGAAGATTCACAGAGAACACTATATTAACTGATAATTCATAATGCAGTGCCAGCATCTTGCTACATCTACACTTTATAACAACAGAGTCTCACACGAAGAGCTCTAGGACAGGTGGATAAGCCAATAAAAGTTTATGTAAAGAAGAGGAAATTGCAGATTAAATAAATGTTGGCTTGCGGTTTAGCAGATTCTGGTAGAGACTAAAATCCAATGGATGCAAAGAATGGATGATAGAGTTCATTGCCTATAGTGAACTTTCAACTTAAGATAATGAAAGCAGGAAAAGAATTTTCTAAAGTACACAACGAGGAAGCTTAAATAAAAAAGCTCTCTGTTGTGCCATCTCTTTTTTTTTTTGGCGAGACTTGGTAGCAGTACTTCCTGCACTGAAGAAATCACGTTCTTTACCATTGACTTCTTTCTGAAAACATGATAAATTTAGGGATCTGCTATAGGAAGAAGCCTGCCTGTGGTTTTGTACTCACTGGGCTCAGAGTTCTAGAAAAAGATAGTTACATAGGCCATACCTAAGAACTGGTGGGGTTGTAAGCACCCTTGGTATGTCAAACTGTAAGAGATTACATCATCTGTGTGTCTACCATTGCAAAATTTACACTGCTGCTGTCATACAGCACCAGTTTTAATTTGCAATAACACTTTTAACAGTAATTTTAAAAAACCCCGCTTTTGTGATATCATGGTGATGTAAAAGCAAAATCTTGGATTTGAAGCTCTTCTTTTTGATATATGTATATCTCATATCTCTACTCTTCATAGTTGTCCTATAACTTCTCACAATTACATTTTTTTTAAAAGACTAATTTCAATTTATCTCACAAGATGCACCCAATACTATCTTCTTGCATTGTAAAAAAAAAAAGATTTAAATAGATTTTTATTACAGTGATCATAAATTGCTATAATGTACAACTTTGTAAATCATCCTCTTACAAAATGTTTTGATATGCCTCCAAAATAAGAACAAAATTTTGATATGAGAAATGAGTTTTGCATTGATTTCATAACCCTATATGGCATTATTCTAAAAGAAAAAAAGTGCATTATTCTCCTCTAAAATTCTTCTTTGACACATTTGCAATAACTTTGTTTTCAAGATGCCAGATGTTTTTGACAAGAAATTAGTATACACCTATGTTGCATAATTAACAGTATTTCTTCTGAATTTGAATAATTTGCTGACGATCAATAACTTGAAAGTAAACTTTATTTAAAATCCTGTCATCTCTCATCACTGCCTTTCATTGTAGCAGGCAGATCTTTCCTGTTACTAGAAAACTTTTCATTCCAGTCTTATAATGAAGCTTTAAATCTTCTTGGAAGCCACAATTTTTCATCCATTTTTTCTAAGGACCTAGTCATCACAGCAGTTTATCATTTAAATGAATACCAAATGTGTGAAAATATTCCTGTGGCTCATAGGTTTTTTGTCCCAATAAAATGAGTGCTGGTAGGAGTATACAGCATTTAGCATAAAAGGTTTGTGTTTTCAAGGAAGCCATCTTTAGGCTATAGGTGGTATTTTCAGCTCACTTTGAATTCTGGAATCTGCAATTCTGTGATTTCTAACTAGAATAGACAACAGCCTGAAGAAAGTTGTATGGTCAACACCCCAACAAAAGTACAGTTTTTATAGCTGTTGAAGGGCAAATGTAAAAATATTAGGAAAAGATTTTTTAATACTTTCTCAAATTGTCCTTATCTCTTTGGGTAAAGATTTATTGTGGAAGTTTCAAAGAGAAAATTTATATCTACAGTGACCCCGAAGGAGGTATCAGAACTTTGTCATCTCTTCTGAATGATTTTTCAGTTTATAGATAATTTTCTCAAAAGTTGATAGGAAATGAGACCAAAAAGTCAGGATGATTGCTCCAAAAGAAAGAAATAAAAGGAATGAATAGAGGAAGGAATAAGAAAAGAAGGGGAAAGTAGTGAAATCAATGTATCTTATTTTAAAGTATGGACGCTGTAGGGTATAATTAAGTTTTAGTGCTCTCCCTCACATTAAGGATCCTTTTCAGTTTTCCTCTACTGGGTCCCTATAGGAATCAAATGGGATCTGAGGTGACAATTTCTAATTTTATAGTTTTTCATGATGTTGAAATACTGTTGGCAAGAGATCATAAGGGAGAAAAGGGTCTCAAATATTACTAGCAATATTACTGATAAGGTCAGATATCAAATGAAAAGTTCAGAAAACCCTGTGGTATTATGCAAATTAATTGAGAAATGACTGAAAAGAATAGTTCTTGTGCAGCTATCTGCTAATGAGAGGGGGAAGAGACAATAAGTAAGCTGAGGGATTTGAGCAAGAAAATATATCTTCACAGGAAACCTATCAAAAGCAAATTCTCATGACACAAGTTTCAAGTTCTTTATGACCAACAGCCTGATTTCAATTGATTTGGAGAAAACTAGTGATATATAGTAGGCTCAGGAAAGACATGTCATCAATATATTCACATTAGTCTAGTGAACATCTAGTTATAACATGTCAGTCAGTCTTATTAGTGATGGTTCTTCAGTAAGAAAAGGTTACATCAACTCACAAGTAGGCTAAACAGCATTCTCTACACTGGCTAGCAATACATAAACAAAATTAAAAACTTGGTAATGCCACTGCAGTGTTGTGTGTTTGCATTAAAAATCAATATTTTCTCTTGCATCATACAGAGGTGACCTATCCTTGGCAGTTATATGTTTCAGGGTGGTGGATATCCTCATAAATGAACAATGTCAGAAAATAATTTTTTTTAACTTTTGGTTTTCTAAAAATGCTGGTGTAGGCTTTATTTATCTATAGAGTGGAATTATTTCTCATAAAGGCTGATCCCTTTTAGCTGTTTCCTTTATTGCAGGGGAATGACATGTCGGTGAAAGCAAAACAAAGGGAACCAGCTTTCTTCTATGCTCAAAATAAAATGGCCCACCAAAAAACACCTCACCCAAACCACCAACCCCAAACTGTCAATATCCTAGGAAAGGTTAGGTTGTAAAGATCATTGCATAAAATAATACTTATATGTACACATCATATATATGTTCTCAAGAGCCCAAAATCTGCTTTGTGAGGTTCTACTCTCATACAGCTTAATGAATGACAGAAAAATACAGGCGTTGTTGCAAAGCTGAGAGATAGTCTTAGATAACTCACATTTCTAGACAGATTTTAGTAACTTCCATAATATTTTAAAAACTCTTTTTCTCTGATCTAGAGAAGCTGATGTCATCCAGAAAAGCTGAGAGAAATGACATCTTAAAATTTATGAAGATAACATCAAAGTTGAAAGAAGAATAATGACAGAGTTGGTGGAGGTTGTTGCTTTCCTCCTGTTTCAATTGACAGTATGTGTGCCTTAAAGAACTATTGATTAAAATTAGGTGAAGCAAGGTAATTTCTCTTTTGTTTAATATTTTATATATAAATACATACTTGAAAAAGAAAATATTATGAAGTTTTTTTCCTCTTACCATTTTCAAACAGTTTAGTACCATATGGTTTCTCTTCTTTTCCCTAACGTAGTGGTATGATTGAGAACCTTCTGCAGCCTTTTTTAAAAATGATAATAATAAATTCTTATTTAACTTGAAGGGGGTTTTTTTTATAATTTTTAGGAGGTTTTTTTTTCTTTCCTTTGTCTTGCTGCTTGTTTTCATGAAAGTCTTCAGAAATAAGTTGTCTGGAAATTCAATTCAATTGCATTTGGTTTAGAATAACAGTTTTGAGTCTCCCTTAGTTCTTAGGAAAAAAAGATAACTTAGAGAATTATAAAAGTAATGAAAATCAAATTAGTGTTTTTCTTTAAACCTGTCAGTTTCATGGTTGTTTAAATAAGCCTTAATGTCAGGAAAAAGGATCTAATTTACACCATGAAGATGGTGTTTTCTTGGCAGGCCTATATATTCCAAAAGGTTTCAGAAAGCATAAGCATATGCAAGATGATAAACTGATATATATATTTTTTCTTATATTGACTGTACCTAACCTTTTGAAAATATTTGATTAGCATCCACATGTCTGCATTTTACAGACTCATGAACCAGAAATAATTCATTTGCATTTAATATCTCCTTTCTTGCATTGTGTCTCGTTAATTCAAATTTTTTTTATCAAAGCTTCAGTTATGACCAAGTCGGTGAAGTGGTATTCATAGAAACACTGCTAAAAATCACAAAAAAAATAACTATAGAAGAGAGTACATACATCTGGCTTGTAGGTTGCTTAGGAAAGTACCTACAGTCATTAAAATAATATGCAAAATTAGAAGTATAAATTTCTGAATTTTGCTTCAATTACTATTAGGTCTGAATTGAGTAATTAGGTAATTTTTAGTTTTAAAAAATTAATATGGTCTTTCATTTTCCTGATACAGACAATATGATACCATCTTCCTTTACAGTTTTATGTATCATTTTGCTTTATGAATATTTACTTTCCAAAAACCTGATTCTTCACCATTTCTGATTCAGAGAATTTCAGAGAAATTATCCTTTCTCCGTTGTAATCCATTGATTACACTGCCCATATAAAAAGAATATTACATAAATGTCAGAAATGTATTGGCTATGGAAATGCTTAGAGAGGAAAAGCTTTGTTAAATATGCTTATTTGTGAAGCCCTGTTATGATTTTACTGATTCTAAATAGAAATTCAAATGGCACGATAAAGAAAACAAGGTGACAGCATTTTCAGCCCTGAGCAACAGAAACCAGTGAAACAAATTGTCCATCCACTGTTGGGCAGCCATTTGTGAAATAGGTAATTGATTATTTAAAAGAAAAACTGCATCGTAATGTCAGTACATGAGAGAAGGAAAAATCAAGGACCTTTGACAAAAGGAAAAAAAAAAAATGTCACAGAATCAGCTGGGTTGGAAAAGACCTTTGAGATCATAGAGTCCAACCTATGACCTAACACCAGCTCATCAACTAGACCAGGGCACTGAGTGCCGCATCCAGTCTTTTCTTAAATACCTCCAGGGGCTGCAACTTCACTGCCTCCCTTGGCAGCACATTGCAATGCTGAATCACCCTTTCCTTGAGGAAGTGCCTCCTAACCTCCAACCTAAACATCCCCTGGCACAGCTTGTGTACGTTAGTCCTATTGAGAATTGCCTGGAAGTAGAGACTGACCCTCAGCTGCTTACAGCCTCCTTTCCGTGGTGGTTGAGAGTGATCAGGTCTCCCCGGAGCCTTTTTTCCTCTGGGCTGAAAAACCCCCTTCCACTCTGCAGAAATCACACTACTAGGTCAGGCAGAGCTCCTCTGACTCCTGCTGAGCATCTCAGGATTGGAAGGGTGCAACTCCACCTGTTTGTCTTTCCCGTTCCCTAATGCTCCTTAGCCTTTCCGCTCCTTCCTGAAGCTCTGCCACCAGACAGAGCATCCCTGTCCCCTGCTCTCACAGCACCAGGTGTCCCCTGGGCCGTGCTCGGGTACTGACAGCAGCTCAGGCACTGCCTGCAGCCAGAGGCCCGAACAGCTGCGTGCTTGGGGGCTCTGGCTGGCTTAGCACACTCGTGCTGCCACCAGCAGTACCAGCAATGACAGCTTGTAAATCATTCCTGGGTCTAGTCAAGTTGGGGGGAAAAAAAACTAACAAAACCAAACAACAAAGCCTCCAGCCAAAACACCACACCCACCTAACGCGCAGCCCCCCAGCAGGAGCTGCGAGGGCGGCTGAGCCCTTCCTGCGCTCCTGCCTGCGCGCACTGCGCACCACGCTCCTGCTCACCCGCCTCCGGCTTGTGCTCCCCAGGGACCTTTCAATTGCCTGCAAATGGCCCCGCGACCACCCCTTCCTCACCTGAACCGCTGGCAAGAGCCAGCAGAACAAGGATCTTTGACAGGTAAAAGAAAGGGAAAAGAAAAAATGGGGAAAAACATCCCCGGAAAAGAGAAAGCAGACCTAAGGTTTGTGGTTTGGACCCTGCGGTGAGAAGGCTTAAAGTTCTTATGTTACAGAATGTTATGTATGTTACAGAATCACATAGCCACACACTACAGAAATGGAAATGACACTTTTAAAAATATTTGCAGTAAGTAAATGTAATGATCAATGTATAATTAATCAAAATAATATTGTTCCTCATGCCAGTCAATGAGAAGAAAAAGCATCTTTGTTAGTAAATGTATCTATTATACTTATTAAAACCTGACAACAACAAAAAATATTAAACATATGAAATGTTAAATAACTATGTAGTACTTGTCTGGAAGGTATCTGTCACCTCATGGTTGAAACACCTTCAAAGCATTTACTTAAGTATTCCAAAGGAGTAATATCCAGTTCATTAACAGAACTACCAACAAATAATTCTCAAAATTAAATTCTTTATAGAATATTTTCTTTGGGATATTTCAAACACATTAAAATAAACTGAAAATTTTAACATTTTAAAGATGGACAAGGTTTTCCATTAATATAAATATCTGCAAATCAGAGGAAAGACGTGAAATATGATCAAGTGAAAAAACATGTTACCAAATAAAATAATTTAGAACAAATCATAAAGACAAATGGCCACAAATAGTCAGCAGGGGATTGCTGTGTTGTGCTAGCATTTCTTGGGAATATGTTACTGAAACTGCTGCTTTCAGCAATGACTCCTGTAGGACAGAGCAAGAGAGAAAGGAGCTTGCGCTTTGCTGGGAGCAATCAGGTACAGGCCCTTCTTGACATGTGGTAGTTAGGGCAGTCCTATTGTTCTCAATCAAAACAATGATTGCTAGAAAGAGACATTTGTAGATTAAATTTCCCTTTCTTTTAGAGCACTTCAGTATCCTAAATGGGTTAGTTAAAATTTTCTTAATTTTCCGATTAATTTCACTACACACCCCTGCATAAATGGCTCCAAGGCAGCTGCATCTCTGTCTACTCGTGTCTGTAAATTTTCCACTGTTCTCAAAACAAAAACAAATCTCAGGAGACCTACAAGTCTTGTTTTACCATTAAAACAGAACAATTTTTTAAAAAAGTTCTGAGTTCTTGTAAATAGCTATACCCAAAAAATACCAACCTGACAAAGCCTACATATTTTCTAAATATTTTTCCTTTCAACTTCATCAAGACTTGAAGAAAAAGAAGAAAATGGTTCTACTGTGAAATAGAGAATGCAGAATTTCAAGGACTGTTCCTTCTTTTGAAAAGAAGCCATTATTTGAAGAATTACCAATGTAACTGATAATAGCTTCAGTTTCATTTATAATTGAAGTAGCTGCTTGAACAGCCTTCAGTATTATGCAAATGTGCTGCACTAGAAGAATTATAAAAAAGGCAAACTATAGGGTTTTATCTAATCTAAAAAAAATTAAGATTTTTCTGTCCATGTTCACCATTTTTCTTCTGTGGTTTTACTTCTACACATGAAGGCAAATGAAATCTCTTAATAACAGTAATGTCTACACTTTATTGTAATATAAATACAATTAATTTTATGACAATAATTATTCTGAATGTGTATTTCATTAGTTTACCAAGTAATTAAGCAGAACTTCATATAATAATGAGATTCATTCAAATTTGTCTTCAAAAAAAGTATTGAAAACCAGAAAATTTTCTAAAAAACAATTTAAATAATACAGTAAAACAATACATGCTTATTGCCTATTTTTTTTCCTCTGAGTGCTTTTTTTTCCCTTTTATCTTGCTTTTGCAATTAGTCTTAATATCATTACATATAATGATAAAAAATTAATTGTGTGTTGACTCAAGAAAGTGGTTTTTTTTTACAAAAAATTTCCACCACAATAATGAGGTTTTAAATTTTTTTTTCTAGCTTAATTTTTTCTTCATATTTTACTTCATATTTGAGCTAGTTAAAACTAAGTAGCATTTGGGATAAATTCAGTTTTAATAAATTGAAGTACTAAGGTAACTGAGTTATTTAAAATTTCAATACATAAATGTAAATATGAAGACAAAATATTTCATATTATTTTGTTTCAAATGTAGTAGAGTTTAGTATATATTGTTTTTATTTTGGATGCAAGCAGTTTTATTACCTGAACAGTGTACAAAATGTAAATACAGGCCGGTTTCTTTTGGCTGTATATTTTAAAATTTTAAGGTTAGATGTTGCATGGTAAAGGCACCAAGTGAAGAGGTGCTATCTGTTCTGGTTTTTTTCCTATTTTTTCAGTGACCTCCATGGAGTATTATTGCATGTGTTTTTATTTATCTATTATGAAAATATATATTTGTGATTTTGGGGTGAATTCTTGTGTGAAACGCTAAAAGATGACCACTGAAAAGGCCCAGCACTTTACAAAAACTGCAAACTTAGTTTTCCATTAACATTTTCTATTTTGGCATCTTAAAAAGAGTGGAAGTTGATTTCAGCAGAACATCCTGTGGGGAAATTAGTTCATTTTGCTAAAGTATCTTAATAATTACAGTGACATCAAGGTTAATTGCTTAATCTGTATTGCCATAGTGCAGTCCTGTAGAAATCCCAACACAATCTGTTCTATAATTAGTGCCAGAATACCCATATTTAGAACAAAGAGCGGCCTAAAAAAATAAATAAAAAACTCTGATATGATTAATAAATAAGATTTACCAGAGTGTGTGGGTTTGTGTGCATTTGTATCTATATATACATACATACAAAGGGAAGGGGTAGATTTCACAAAAGAGAGGTTTTGCAAACACAGTATATCTCCCTTGAGGAGATATAAATAGCTGAGGTAGAAAATAACTTCAAGCAAGATGTTTTATCTCCTTACTCTTTTCCAGCTCCAGAATGTAATTGCTAGCCAACACCATCACATTTGCATCAGGTCCCTTGCTTTGCCGGTTCTATGTGAGAAACTAAGTGGTCAGAGTTTAAAAAGTAATTGTGAATATCCTTTTACTTCACCTTTTGGGTTAATTTCAATAACACTGCCTATTGCTGAGCTTACAGATTTGTATTGCTTTTGCATGCTTCATTAGCACACGATCCCATGTGGATTTCTTGACTGCTCATATTCTGAAGATGTGCCATACTGAGGGACAATGTGGTGCCCCTGATAACTCAGGATGACATGATGGTTCCCTTCTTGCTCTCTTCTCATTTTTGGAAACTGTGAGACCATTTGCGCATTACTCCTTCATATAAGTCATTAGTTCTTGCTGAATGCTTATTGCATCTGAGGCACAAGCTGTGAGTTACTCTGTGTTAGCTAATATCATTTTCAAATAACCAGTATCTGCAGACAGAAATCAGCAACTAGATCTTTAATAGTTTTCTGTGTCATTGATATATTTTCAAAATGGTTATTAGGAGACGTTTTCAGGTGTTGACTAAGTATGTAGCAACACACAAAAAGAATTCTGCTTTTAATGACCTTTAAAGAAAAAGAATTCTACAGACTATATCGCTCCCATTTTTCCAGAAGTTGGGATAAGTGAATCACAGCCAATACTAATCTTAATTTTGCAGCTCTGAAAAATATTTCAATGGAACAAAACATGTTTGATCATCCTTTATTGTGTTTTGTAGATCGGAACTGAAGTGTAAAGTCTGCACCCTTGAAAATATACACTAACACATCTTAAGGTACACATTCCATTTTCAGTGTTAAGGCCATCACTCAAAAGTTGGCATCACTGTGATAAAGCCTGATTAGAGTTAACTGCTTTGATACTTAGACTTTTACTTTTAGGGAGTTGATGAGGCAAATTATCTTTAATTTTAAAAAGGAGAGAAATATGTCCTTACTGCTCAAGGGCATACTCTCCAAGGAGGGATCATTAAATAAGGAAATGTTTCCAATGACACATACTTTAAATTAAGCTATATGTAAATTTCAAAATTTCATTTTCATTTGTCTTACCAGCCTCTATGTAACTTATTTGATTAATTGTGAAGAAATATATCTTTACATAATACAGATGTCACAGATAGATACAGCTATGGAAACGTTTAACGTTTGTACCTCTGAACTTGCCAACTTCTAAAATAATCATTTTTCAAACTAAGACAATTATGTAGTCAAAAATAAAATTAAAAACCCTTTAATTTTCCTACATTTTACTTAGTCATAGACTCTTTCTCAATGCCTAATCATCTCCAGGGAAACACAAATTAACTCTCCAGCATCTTCAGCTTTTTTCATTTCAATGTTTTTTCAAACAACCACCACTTTAATTTCGAGCATTCATACTACACAGTGGGAATATAGGCAATATACACGGCATTTACCACAGCAGTTGAGAGACTGTTTAGAAATTTCACAAGAATCTCTTCCACCTCCCCATCAATTCTGTTCTTTCCACTCCCTTTAAAAAGGCAGTAAACCTGATAAGTTTATTTTGGCAGTCAAGCTGTAATTAGTAACCTGCAATACTGTCAAAGAAGAAAGCTGAAGCTTAGCACAGCAGTGAGTCTATACTTTTAGGTAATTGCAGCTTTCTTTTTCTTTTCCACATAAGTCAAAACAGTAAAAACTTACAAAAGACCGAGAGTCTAAATAATGCTCTGAGCTTTTAAGAAAGTTTATTTTAAAGTGCTTGTAGCTGAATAATATTATTTGGTTTTCTGTTTTCCTCTCTCTGTCACCATAATTACTGCTTAGAAAAGTTTTATAGCTCATGAGATACCATGATGATTGATACCAGGTAGACACAGGAAAACTGCTTCCTAGCTTTGTTGATTACTTACTGCAATTATTGAACTTTATTTTTAAAGTGCATGGGTCCACTTGGTTAGTGCTCTTTCACAAATTTCTTTGGTTTTCTTTCAGAAACATATACAGGAGAAGTTGAGGTAAGACCTCATTAAATAACAATTAATTGATTTTAAAACTGCTAACAAGCTGATTTTACTTCAGATTTCTAACTTTTGATTAGAAGTGCCCATCAGAAACAGATAACTGTGCCATGTTGTGTGATTTCAGATTTTGGTAAGAAAAAAAATATTAATTTGTTTTCAAATCACCAAATATTAGATAATAAAATATTTGTAAGAAATAGAAATACGCATTCATATTTAACTAATATTAAGCAAGTTTTTTGGTGGAACTTGAGTGTATTACAATAAAGAATGTGTTTACAATGTTCCTGCTGCCATTTTCACTGTGAAAGATACCTGCTGTTCAGCCTTAAAAGGTCACATAGTCTTGGCTTCCCTGACTTAATCAATATAAACTACATGTCTCTGCATCAGAATAAACTGCCACTGCTGCCTCTTCTCCTGCTTCCAGATGAAGTAGTGTGCTATTCCTGATCTCCTCCTGCCTCTGAGTCAGTCGTTTCCCACATTCATAGTCAGTGCATAGGGTGACTGTAAAGACAAAGAGAACACTGGAGCAATGTTAATGCAGCTGTATATGACTGATTGGACAACCTCAGCAAAAATTGATCTTCCCATCACCCCTTCGAGTCCACTAATGTCATGTTGTTGTTTCAAAGAGACTTAAGCGTACTTGATAGACTCATTCTCAGGTATTTCATTCTCACCCCAGAGCGAGTAAAGGGTAGGGTGATAAGCAAGGTCACTGGCTATTGAACTGAAATTAATTAAATGATGAATGGCCTATCAAGATAATTATTATCATACAAGTATTTCAGCACATTTCTGAAGGCCTCCTACTCAGTGCAGCATCATATTCAGCTGGGTTTTGGTTACTTCCAAGGGTGGAGATGATACAACCTCTCTCAGCAACCTCCTTCATTTTTGCTATGGTTGACTGGAATTTTCTTTAATTTATGCCCATTTACTCTTGTAATGTCTCTGAGTGTGACTAAGAAGAATCTGGCTCTATCTCCTTTACTCCTATCTATCAGAAATTTGTTGACATTTTTCTGTATCTCTTTCAGTTGAGATTGCATGAATAATGTGGGTGTTTGAAAAAGGGTTCAGGGGTTTCTTGTTTCATTGCTTAGTTGGGTTTTCTGCATGATTTCTATGTGTATATGTGGTTCATTGTTTTTATTTCTCATGCAGATTGCTCATGTTTTAGAAGGAAAGTTAATTGAGGTCAGAAAATAAATTCTGAGACTGCATTATAATTATTCTATTAGATGGCAATGGAAGAGAAAACATTTGAGGGCAAATTTCAGATTATATTTATTTTGGTCCATTGTGTTACAGCTTTAAATGATTAAAAATATTCAGTCTGTATTCCTATTGAATTTGGGGGTGTATTTAAAAGAGACTGGGATTTTTAGTCTGCTGGTAATTTTAGAAATTACTTTGACAGAATGGGGAATATATTTCTTTAAAATCATGATGAAAAGTGAAAACTGTAATTTAGATCTTTTCAGATCAATCTGTAGATCTGTTGAGTAATACATTATGTCTTTTGGTGTAATTGATGGGAATATGTACAAGAGCATCTGCATAAATGGAGGAACTTTGCAAATATGTTTCTAAGAAGTTTCTATAGACTTCAAGTATTAAGAAAATTGAGACTGACACATACGTTTTGTTCTATCACCATTTCAACTCCTCTAAGTCAGTAACAAACTTTTTCTCAGAAAAATAGCATCTGTTTTTTTGTGCAAGGCTGTTATTCCTGTGTCCTTTCATCTTGAGCTATTTTCTTAATCAGATATGTAATACAGTTTTGCAAAAATAGTAGTGGTACAAAAGTATATTTCACAGTTCCAGAGTATGTACTGGGAAGTATCTGTGGTCAAAGTTATTGTCAAAGGAAAAGGATTGTGTGTAGCATGAGATGAGCATCTTTTGGGGACCTACTGAAGCATGACTATTTACATCCTGATTTGGTGTTGCTTCACTCTGGGGAAGAAAAAGGGGGTTATGGTTACTGATAGATATAAACAAACTAGCTCAAATAAATGACTATTTTTCTTGTTTGTTTGTTTGTTTTTACTTTATTTATTCTGAGTTAATTGGGGAGTACTGTGAATATTTGCTGCCTTGTCAGGTTTGAAATCAGGACTATTATATAAAAATAGATTTTGAATGTTTTTTTCCCCTCAAAAATTCTTTGTTTATAATAAATGAATAGCAAAAATTGCCATAGTTATTAAAAGAAAAAGTAACAGAGATTTATTTCACGGTCTGAGTTATACAGAAGGTCAGACTAAACTATATCTAATTATTTCTGTCACTACAAATTGAAATCCATTATTGCACCTGAGAAGACAAAATACAAAACTGAAGACACACAAAGGAGACTAATGAGAGGGTTTAGAATTTTGACTAAAAGTATCTCTTTTAGGAGAAGCAGCATCCTATAGTCTGTGATCTTCCCAATGTTGTTTATCTGCTGTTGAGGAATTCACCTGATCTAGGTAGCTGGGCTCAAAACTGCTCCTGGAGGTGCAGATTGGGCTTGGCTGGGAGCCTGACACCAGAGGCTGTGAACTGTCAAACTTTGGGGTGATGAAGGGAACCAGGATGGGTGTGCCAGCCAGGTGAATGGACCCATCTTTTGGATAACACAGGGGATGAAAAGGGGTGACACTAGCAGCCTGGATGGACACAGAGAGGGACAGGAGTGGGGCCTCAGGAGCAAGAGCGAGACTTGCTTGGACTGTGAGGGTGTAAAAGCCTCAATGGGTTTCCTTTGCTGGGGGTCCCTCCTCAGCAGCACCAGCTGGAGCTGTTTCTGTGTCACTGCAGGGTGAATAAATGGCTTTATGGAATGAGACACCTGAGACTGAGATGGGAGCCTGGGGGTCGAAGTGGTGAGGAAACCTGGTCTGCCTGGCTGGGAGTGCGGTGTGCAGGGAGTCAAGGGGACTCCCCTCGGGCACTGGAGCTGCTGCTGCTGCTGCTGCCAAGGGGCTCCAGTCCCAGCAGTGAAATCTCTGGCCTTGGGAGTGTGACTGCCAGAGAGGCTTGAGAATGGTCACACTGGGAAGTTTCCTTAAGAGTTCTATGACAGAGTTTCTAATTTTCCAGGTTCCAGCAAAGAGAAATAAGTGTCACTAAGGTTGATTAATCACACTGAAATCACATTAGTCAGGAGATGATTCAAAAAAAGAAATAATATTAAGCTTTCCTTTAGGCTTTGCTTTTGGTTGGCTGAGGTTAAATAAAGAAAAACCCACCACCTGGTTTGGGCCTTTCTGTATCCTTCTTGAAACAAGGTTTTGACTTCAACTTTTTTTTTTTTTTTTTTTAATTTAATTTTAGAAATATATTAGAAATTTAGGTACAGGGGAAATTAGAGGTTCACTTTAAAGGAGTTGCAATCTGTACTTGGAAGTCTGGTCCTTAGACTTCCGTATCACACAGTCTCAAGTCACTGCAAAAATAATGGAGGGAGAGAAGGAGGGTGTCTACAGCTAAGAAATTCAGGGCTAACAAAGAAGCCAATCTAAATTTTAAAGAGATGACTGTGCTGTTTATAAAATTATAAAAGTTTGTTTAAAGAGAAAGTAAAAATGCAATTATAGAAAATAAATGACCAAATTATGAGTTCAGAATACATTATTAAGTTTCTCATGGAGCATAATTATAGTTGTGTCATTTTCTCAGCTACATCCAAGGTTGTAGCAGCACTTATATTACAAACCCTATATTTCAAGGGTTTACAACTTGGCAGCAAGAAATTTACTTAGTAGTGGAAATGAAGATACTAAGTGTCAACCACAGAATACATTAATCTACAGTGTTACTTATTATGCATGGGAGTGTAAAACTAAAAAGGACGAAGGCACTGGCTGGGCCAGAGGTCTGTTATTTTGGCACTACAGCTACAGCGCTGTGGATCCCTCACCATCTTCCTAAAATTGGCATAAATATTCACTAGTAGGGATGTTAAAATGTTACTGTTTGCTAGGATGTCAAGTTCCAGCTTTGGACTTTTAGGTACTGGAAAATAACAAATTCTATGTTCAATATTTACACCACCCTTGACAAGAAAGGATTACCCTTTGTTGTTTTTCTTTTTTCTCTGGTTTTGTCTCCTCATTTTGATTGCTATTGGTTTTTTGTGGATTTTTTTCTTTAACAGACATATTTTTAATACTACAAGGGATTCTCAGTTCACACTGTCCTATTTTTTCACTTTTCCTCAGAAACTGACATTTTAGTTTCAGTCCAGAAGTTTTCTTTGTTATCTGATGTTTTCCCCTTGATTTTAGTATCTTCTACACACATAAATACAAATCATGTCTTTAGATTAAATATAAATATAAAAATTAATATTTAAAAGAAGTGTCAGTCTTCAGTTAACAGTTCCCATTTGGCCCCTGTACAAAGCAACCCTGTAAAAATTACTCTAAAACAGAATCAGAATGATGATTTGCTTTCACATATTCTGAAAGTTTAACTGAAGTCCACAACTCAAAGAATTGCTGAGATAGTTTAATAGTTTAACTCTACAAAGAAATTAGTTTGATGAAGGCTGGTAGTAATGTATATCTATAATCAATTGTACTGCTTGAGTAGGGGTCATTGAGGTTTTCAAGTACAGAATTAATTTCTTTAGGGGAGTGCAAGTATGTTCAATATAATAAGAACACAAATATTTACATAATGGAAAGACTTTAATTATTTATAAAACTGATGTTTCTTTTAAACATTCTGTTTGGAACTTTTTTAATTTTTCTTATCATGTCTGTTTTTTGTTTTTTTTTTTT
>LTAT01000002.1:17545290-17576721 GCA_003286495.1 Chlorodrepanis virens | reverse complement strand
TTTTTTTTTTTTTTTTTTTTTTTTTTTGAAACTATGTCATTGCTAAGATATTAATTTCTGGGGCTAATTTTTACTAATTTATGTTTTAAATATTTGGCTGGCTTCTAATTACTATGAGAAATAAATTCTGATTATTTTATTTTAACCTGATAAATTCTGACTTTATTATTCAGTCTAGGAATTTGCCTTTATTTTTAATTCTCTGAACTAATTTTGTTACATATTTTTATCTTTTATATATATATATTGCAGTTATAAAAAACTCTTCAGAGAGACCTACCTTCATACATGACTGCAGTATCTTAGTTTTATTGTTGCATATTAAATAATTTGCTGTGCAGCACAAGTGGACATGCAAATAAACTTTTCTGTTGACTGTGCATATTATACTGGTAACATGAAGATGTAATATAAACTCACTGAAAGTCAGAAGGAAATAGTTATTTAATCTCTGACAAAAATATCTACAAAAATCTATGACATTTTACCAGGATTTCTTTCTTAGGAGCCCCCATCTGTCCCTATTTTATTTTTAGACCACATTTCAGCTGTTGGTTTTGTATTCAAATATGGTGTTTCTCCTGCTCCCTCCACTTGCAAATACAGTCACATATATTAGAATGCCTCACATAATGTGAATAACATTCATAGGAGCAACAAAAATATCCCAGAACTACTTATTTGTTGTCCTAGAAATAGTTATAAAAAATTATACAAACTTAAGTGACAGTAAATAGAGATTCATAAATTATGAAGACTGGAAAGCCTATTTTGGAAGTTTCTTCTTACACAAATTGTGAAAGTCAGAAGTTAGCTTTTCTGAGAGTATGTGTGTGCAACCTACAAGACAGTGCTCTTCACTTTTGCTACAGACATTTTCTCAAGAAATAAAACCCATATTATGGAGCAGCTTTCTGCATAGGCCTACACTGAGCCAGTTAGATTGCATCAGGGAAGGCATCACAGCCTGCAAAGCAGGTTTCTCAACAAAGAGTCAGCTTTGCAAAGGAAGGAGCTAAGAAAATTTTAACATTAATTTCTTATTGATGGGATGGAGCTGCATGACTTTGCAGCCTTCTTAGACCTGGTCATCATTTTGTCCTGGCAGCTCTTATAAGCTGTAGATATCATATTAAGGATTTTTTTTTTTGGCTGAAAATATGAAAGAGACACACTCAAATGGTCTACATAAATAAAAAAGGAATGATCTGTTTAAATTTGTTGATCTTGGTGGCTAGTGTGATTGCTGCAGTTTTTCACCTGTAGTATTTTTGATGTTTTAGAACATAACTTGCTCTTCTCACTTGTTTACACAACAGGACTGATTAGATAATTCTGCTACACTGCAAAGAAATTATGAGTCCATAATTTTATTTTTAATGCTTGAGTCAGGGTATTTGAAAACTGCAGTGACCAGTCATAAGAAAGAAAAGACCTGAGGCATCCAAGTATGTGCTGAGTCTACATTGCCTTGTAGCAGAATGTTTAGAGTCACATGTTTCCTTGATCAGATGCTAAAAGAATATATCCCATTTACTGCATAAAATACTTCTACGTATTGTATGTAAATTTTCCTGCTAAATGTGATAAAATTTGCTGACGTGTGTAGTGAATCAACCAAACACCATTTGCTACCTAGAAGGAAGTTATTGCATACTAGCTTAGAAGTACCATAGCTAAGGTAATTTGAAATCAGCTCATAGAAAACTATTTAATTATATTTTCTCTTATTAAAGAACATGTATTTGATCTTCTATCTCAGTTTTTTTGAGCCAGTAATAATTTTTGCCAGTCTCTCACAACTACTTGTGACCAGATGCCAGCTGGATGCAACTCCATTCACCACCACCACCATTCTCTGGGCTTGACCACTCAGCCAGTTTCTAACCCAGCAAAGAGTACATATTCTCCAGGAGAAAGCTGTAACTGAAACATGGAAGCAATGTTCCAGGATAAAGCAGGAACAGTTCAAACAACATACAGATCACTTAATGAATACCCTGCTAAAAAAGTAAAAAAAAAAAAAATTACCACCCCCAAACCTCATAATACAGGAGAAGAAAGAAAAAAGCAAAAAAAAAAAGGATAAAGGGGAAAAAAACCCCAAAACTCTGCAGGAAACCAAAATGTTCTTGGTAAACACTAGCACAAAATACTGGTGTAATCAACATTAGAAAAATTGAAGGTATAGTTATCACACACTTTGATCAGCAGCCATATGGAGCAGTTGAGAAAGTGGTTTTGTATGGACATAAACAATCCCAAGCACAGTGTGTTTGCACTCATACACAATGTGTATTCTAAATATTTTTATTGTCTTAGGAGTTCATCCTCATTCTGTTAAGTCAGTCCTGAAAACTGGCCCGACAGTCTCTATACTGACATAAATCTGTTTAGGCAAAATACATTGGAGGTTTGCAATGTACTAAACCTGGATTCAATCCAGAGAGCTACTGAGGAACAAACTTCCTGTGGTAAACCCTTTGCAACTAAATATGACTTCTACTTCCTACTGAACACTTGCTGGATTGCATAATTGTGCACAGTGATCTTCACACCCTAAACAAAACTGATTTTCTGCTATGCTTGTGCAGATGGCAAATAATTTTAAAACACAACTGTATCAGCAAAACCTGAATTCTGCTAATAAAAATAACAACATTAAAGGAAAAGTCCTCTTTGAGAAAGATGTTGGCTCACATAATTGACTGTCACTCTAATAGTTGCTATGTGTTATAGAAATTTTAACAATTTTAGGGGAGAGATATTTTATTCAAAGGCTTAAAATTTAGTTCTTATACAGTAAGGAAGACATTGAGAGATCCTGATGAGGTTAAAGGATTGCATCAGGTTTTAAAAACTGCTGCATTTGCAGCCATCCATTTCCATGAACTGAGAAATTACTTGCAATACTTGATTTATAAAGGAAAGTCATTCTTTTTTTTTCTTATTTTATGGGTTCTTGACACCAAAGAGTGCTACTAAATATGACATGAATCTCAAAACATATGCAGGTCTTTTCCACTTTAAAAGTGAATATACATGCTGGTCACAAGGTACTGAAATACTGACTTTTTTTTTTTTTAATCCTGCATTTTTTATTGCAGATAGAGAAGATTCCAGACTAGTCTATCTCCTTTCCACTCCAAACACATATTCAAAATATGTGCTCTCTGTGGACCTGAAGTTCTCTAAAAAATACTCCAAATAGCAATGTCTGAGACCTATTAGAATTTCTTTAAGAACTGTTCTTAGCAAGTCCATGTCAAGTCAGCATTGGCATTTTTCCCTGCTGTGTTACTTTAATAATCTGCAACTCCAATATAACTGATCCGCATTTGTACTGCAAAGGCAGCCTGAACTAGCAGAAGTGTCTCAGCAGGTTCAGTGTGCATCAAATGTGTCCTTCTCTGGAAACTGAAAATTATAATTTCTTTTTATATAAGACCAGTTTACAATTGAAATAAGCTATAGTCTTCATTTTTAAACAATGTTACTGCTTTGCAAAAGAAATAACTGATTGTAACTTTCTGCAAATTACTATAGCTATAGAAATGAGATTTCACAAGGAATGTCATCTCAAGGACAATGCATTTTGCTCAGGTTCTACAGGATTGCACAGTATGATGTGAGTTAAAATATTTTTATGGATGACTTATATGTGTGCAGATAATGGGGTTGATTAAATGAGTCTGGTATATGAAATCATGTAGATCATGCAAGTCAAAACAGGCATTCTTCAGTCTTGAAGTCCTTGTGAATGTGTTTTGTAGCCTGCAGATGGAGCAAACACAACTTTGCTCTAGTCAGTTGGAAAATTACTTTTGTCTTCACCAATGAGCTTTCTTTCTGAACAGTGACCTTTAAGCAAAACATCTTTTGTAAAAAAAATATGTAAAGGACCTTCATCTGTCTTTTGAGTACACTGATATCCACTTATGTTGTATTCTTCTTCAAGGAGAAATAAAACATTCACAACACTAATTGGCTTACACAAAGTGAAAATTTTAAGAAATTTTAATAGGAAGACGATTTAGAGATTTACTAATATTAAGATTTGTTATTTCATCCTTCTACTGAAGGACATAAAACTGTACTATTGTTTTCCAGGCCTGAAACAGGCCTGAAAGTCCCTGAAGAAAGTGACTTCATGATCACTTTCATTCCTGATTTCCATTTGCACCACTATTTGTTAATCGGTGAGCCTCATGCTCAGAGCCTCCAAACTGAGGGGACATTCTCATTACACAGCACATACAAGTCAGCATTGAAGACCATGGCCTAAACCATTTCACTCCCAATTTTTTTAAATTTCAGTTTTTTCTTCTTGGTTCTGGATTTCAAACTCCCATGCTCCAGGTGGACTTCAACAGAAGAAAAGATGTGTCTTAAGTCTTGTGGGGTTAGTCTGGCTTAACATAGAGCTTCACTTCATCTTCCTTACTTTGTGTTCTTACAGCCTCTTTCCACTGTGAACTTTCACCCGAGCTTGCAAGCACATTTACATTGCACAACATATACTTCTCAGCTTTGTCTGTATTTACTAGGCGCTTTGCTGCATAATTGTGGTTCCACCTAAAATCTGTAATTGCAAAACTTATTACAAGCCATAGGAATAGGTGTTTTTCACTGAAAAAACTGTAGATGAAAACTTGACTAACATATTAACAGTGCCCTGACCCTCCAGTGAACATTTTTAGACCCTTTGTTATGACACAAAGTTTATCAGACTTCTCTTTTGTTTGCAGAAATTATTAGAGATTTTTTGAAAGCAAAAAATACTTGGCCCATTCCTAACAATTAAGATTTTGTGCTGCTCATCTCAGGACTAAGCAAAGTTTTCAAAAGTAAATTATTTTGTCAAGTGTTGTTTCTCTTTTTCTTTGAGACAAATAAATGCTATATTTCTGGGATGGAGGTGTTCTGTTTGCAAAAGGTGTTTCTCAACTGTCTCCACTGTATACTATTTCCTTTGATTATAAAGCAGTGTTACTATTTGAAGGTGAGAAATTTGTTGTCTTTTTAAAATGAATCCTGGGATTCTTTCTTTCTTAACGACCCTTTACTTAAAAAAATATTATTTTTCATTACTCTTCATTGATATGTTTTACATTTCTGTGTGAATAACAGATAATGGATAAATGCCTTCTGGTTTTTATTTTGGCTAATCTTGACTGGCAGCACAGTAAATAAGTGTCTCCAGGACGGAGAGTCATAGAATATCTCAGGCTGAAAGGGACCCATAAGAATAATTGAGCCCAACTCCCTGCTCCTCTAAGGACTGCTAAAAATAAATCCTATGGCTAAGACCATCGTTCTGATGCTCCTTGGACTCTCAAAGGCTTGGTGTGATGACCCTTCTCTGGAGAGCCTGTTCCACCCTCTCAGCAAAAAATGACATTTCCTAATGTCCAACCTGAACTTCTCCTGATGCAGCTTCATCCCATTTCCTTGTGTCCTGCCTCCGAGAGAGTGATCAGCATCTCCCTCTGTGCTGCCAACCTTCAGGAAGTCGTAGACTGAAATGGGGTCAGCCTTATCCAAGTTGAATAAGCCAAGTGACCTCAGCTGCTCCTTGCAAGTCTTGCCCTCAAGGCCTTTCACCATTCTGGTCACTTTCCTCTGGACATACTGTGCACATGTCCACAGTGTAAAGCCATGCTTACTAAAGCATATCTTAGAAACAGTAATGTTCATCATTCCTTGCAAATGTTGAAATCGTGGTGATGAGGTGAATGATTTTAGAGATTATTGACAGAATTTCCCCACTCTTCTTCATGCTGTGAAAAGCTGAGTTACTGTTAGGATCATTGTAAAAGTCTCACTGCCTGTGCTAAAAGGCAGCTCTGACGTGCCACTTAGGGCCATGTACAGAGACAATTTCACCACTTCTCCTCTTTACCTATGAAAAGCCTCAAGATGCCTTTTGGGCTTTTGCCAGTTGTTAGTGTACGTGTCATGTATCCAAGAAAACATATACTTTTCCTTTTACCTTATACTAAGAAGTTACGGTGATTATGAATACCTAAAATCTGTAGTGAAATGCTGATTTATATAAATCCCTCTTAGTAAACAGTGCAAAAAGTAATATGTTCAGAATTTATTGCTCTTACCACTGCTTACCAGATATCCTAGATATAAATATATAAGTGAATAAGGATATGAAGAAGTTGAACAGGTTCACTCTGAAAATGATATGATCCTTCACATGAAGTCGTGAACCGAAACATTTCAGAGTTGAGCGTGCATTTGAAATCAAATGGCTTCAAAATATGGAGAAGTTGAATACGTCAAGTATTTAAGTATTTTTACAAAAAAAGAACGTAATTCCCTAAGTCCTAAGCAGCCCATGCTCAGGCATAAATTATATTTGCAATTAAATTACAACTTCATGCACAACTCACAACCATTCAACTTTTGACTGTAAATGAAGAATTGGGTCGCATGCGGAAGATGCTAAAAATGTTTATTGATCATCTTCTTTCTCTGTTATTGAACCCAATGTCACAGTGATATTTACTCACTACCCTGTTGGTTTATGACTTTCACCAGAGGCTTAGTGTATTGCATGATTTTGTAGCTGGATTCCAGGTGAATGTACAATGACCATGATGTCTAAATGTACAGATCCTCTGAGTGGGAAGAATGATATTTTAATATTATCTCAGGAAGGAAAGGTTATCTGTTTCAACAGAAGGCTAGTCTTCTAACTATAAATGAGAAAAAAAGTTGAAAAAATATGATTATTTCTTCTCTTTTAAACATGATTTAAACTATTTGAAACAGAACAAATAACAAGCAAGAAGATGTTTTGTGCCTAAAAAGACAATGCAATAATAAAATTATATTTTGTTGTGTCTCATGATGTTTATTTCTTCTTTCTTCATTTTAATATCAATACTTTAGTCTTCACACAGTAAAAATGCTTGTGTTAATATGGCATTGCTTGCAGGCTAATATTTCATGTATGAATTATAGAATGTTCATGCTCTGGTGGAGCTAAACTTGATATAAAAAATCATATGAATTTTAAATTATAAAGTTACTGGAAAAGGAGATTATATAGGCCAATTAAAAAAATGCCCTCCAAAATAAAGTGTCATGCTTTCTTTTTGCCAGAAGCTTCTGATTATAAATATTATTATTAGAACTTGAAATTAAAAATGTTACTGTATATTAATACTGACAATTTTAAGGTACAACTTTCTAATTATATTTATTATTGCTCTGTTAATTATTTTAACATTATTTTGATCATTAGTATAAAAGTAATTGCCAGATTATTTTAACGAATATATTGTTTTAAAGAAACTGCTATATTGTGTAATGGCAAAATTTTTATGAGATATTACTGATTACACTACAGTTGTTCCACTGAAGTAGGCACCATGTAAACATCATATGAAACAGGAATTATTTGCTCCAAGGGTGTCAGAGATTAAAAAACCACCCCAAAATCTAGGAATTAGGGTGCTTCAGTGTTGGATTATCTCATACCCCTAAGATCAGTGAAAAAATCCACATTTTTTCAAAAAAGCATGCTCTTCAAGATGTCTCAAGTTACTTATTTCAAATTTAAGACACCCAGTTTATTAACTTTTGAAATTCAACCCATCTTAAATAGATTTTTAGTCCTTTTTTGATAAATTATTATCTGATGGTAGTTATGAATTAATAGTGCTCTCGTTAATATTTATGTTTTTTTCTATATTTACTTTTTGGACATTTTAAATAAGTAGATTTTATCTTTATATCAGTTGTATATTTTTATATCAAATTCAGTATTTCTGATTCAAATTTCAACATTAAGTATTCAATGAATTACAGGAACAGAAGTTTAATGAGTTAGAAAATTATGATCTAGCCTTAGAATTTCACCTCCACTACATTCAAGTCACTCTTCCCAAAGTTCCAATTTTCCTATCAGAAACAGGAGGGTAATTATATTTACTTACAAAAAACAGAGCAGTGAGGCTTTATGCTATTTTGTGAAGAGCTTTAATATCCTTAGGTGGAAGGAATAGGGAAACAAACAGAAACTCTCTTGCAATCTATGAATACAATTGAGGAAAAAAGGAATGAGTTGGCTCTGCTACGAGGCACTGAAGCGCGAGCATGGCCAATATTGAGGTATAGCTCTGCTGCACACTCCCAGACAGTTCTGCCTGATCCTTGGCTATTTGTGTCCCTATTTGCTTGGCAATGGTCAGGACTTCTGCTTTTTGGTGCTGTTGGTGGTGTATCCTCTTTCCATGAGTTAGGTGTATGCACCTGTGTCTGTGTTTGTGAGCAGCTTTCTGTTGCACTTCATCCTGTCCAGTCACTCCCTGTGAAAATGCCATGCACGGTACCAGTGACAAGGTTACAGGAAATGGGTGAAAGGCAGAGTAGCCTGTTACTCACAGCTTTCACTCTTCTGGTTCTGTGCCAATGGCTATGCACAGTAAGTAAATCTTGCCTTCCATAAAGTGCTGCGATAATCATGGGCTACAATTCCTTGATGTTTTACCAAACCATAGGACTCTATTACGGCTCTGCTGTCTGAAGAGAATGAGTCAACAGAACAACCCAGAACATGCTGGTTTATATTTAATTACTGAATGAGGAGCACTAAAAACTGTTTTAAGATCATTTTAAAAGGTTAAGACAAGACTCAAAAGACAGATATCCATCTGAATAAACTCTACATCATTTAGGAACTTCTGTTTTAGCAAGTATAATATAGAAATTTTGTTGTTTTATTATTCTAATTCTTCATTAAACTCCCCATTTTATTGTATAGAGATTGTCATATGCTAACAGCTGTTGTTTGAACCTCTGTGAAAACATCCCAGCAATATTCTTATCCCATATACTCCTGCACAATAGTTAGTGAGGATGAAATTATTCTCAGAATTTTCATGATTATGGCTTTTCCAGTCTCCCAAACACACTTTAGGGAAGCACAGTTTATTACCAAGCAAGACTTTTTTGTCTTGCCAGTGGAGAAGATTAACCCCTATGGACAAATGCACATCTTCAAAGGAGATACTAAAGAGTGTAATGCAATTTAGTTACCTTCTTTCTTTCTGTGTTCTTTTCATAAACATATACTACATAATATCCTACTGAACAATTTGTTTATAAACATATTGGGGGAAAAAAAATCAATTGTTTTGAATTTGACTACTATTTTTTCAAGTAATTTTGTTGTTTCAAGTAATTTTGTTGAGAGATAATAAATGACACTTATTTTATACAGATACAGAAAAATAATTGAATTACAAGATCAGCTCATAAGCTCGTAAGCTCACAAACAAAGAGCCAGAGCTTGCAGCAAAGCATTATTGATGATGATCCTGGTCTTGAATAAGTTTGAAAACAAGGCATTGTTTACTTTCTTTTGGTGGTCTAACTGAAAATTAAACATTCTATGGTACACTAAAGTTTTTACAACTTTGTTTTGCAAGTCTCTTAAATATCATATTTAGTACTAACATAATTTTCATTATTCATATTCATATTGTAAGATGGTAAGATTTCAGTATACCAATGTCATTTTACTAAAAGCAGATAATTTCATTTTGGTTGGTATGACTTTTTAACATAGTGCCTAGTGTTAGTCTAGTGCCAAAATGTTTCTAGGTAGCAATGCAATGGAAATCACACTATAGAAAGAAAGTAATTGCCAAATTTTATTTTGAATCTGTTCTTTGATTCTTTCATAAAAAAAATTAAAAATATTATAGTTTAGTGTATGATATGATGGCAGTATTTCAAAATAGTGCTATATAAAAGAAGATACTATGTTGGAATTTGCTTGCAAAAGTGAAAGCGAAAAAGACCTTTTGTGAAATTAAAGGATCGTAAGATATTAAGAGAAAGTAAAGAAGGACCATGCACTTGAAAGCAAAGATTTGTAAAAAAATTTTATGCCACGTTAGAAGACAGAAATAAATTAGAAGTCTACTAAAAGTAGCAGAAAGCTATGGTATGAGAGGGATGGTTTAGGCAATAATACTGGGTCAGGAGATAATGAAGGAGAAGTATGCAGAAAAGACAACAAAACACCAGTTCCCTAGGATCGAGTTGTGCTGAGAAATATATGTTAGGATTACATTCTTCTTCCCTCCACCCCAAGTCTTAGTTTCTGCAGCACCATCTTTACCTCCATTTAACTTTCTTAAAATAAAACTTTACTTGAGAGAAAGAAATTCATGCAAATATGTTTAAAAGCAGACTCCAATTCCATTCAAAAATTTCAGAGGCATATGAAAAATGAAAGGAATATTTGTTTGAAAAACAATTAGAATTATCTTTCTATAGTCATTATTTTTCCAAATAGTTGTTTTTGGATAATTGGTTGAAAATAGATTTGTCTGTAATGAATGTCTGATGATTTACTTACCAAAATTAACCAAAAAATGTTTCATTAACTTCATTTCTACAAAGCCATATCATCATTTGTGCAAACTGAAGTTGAGAAAAAAAGTTCTGCACATTAATAGAAGTGACAAAAACAAATTTGGGAAGGGCATATGGAAAGAGGCAGGTTTTTCTGATGTATTACAACTTTTTTCTTCACTGTGAATACATTTATGTTGCTTCAGACCAAATTTTGGAAATAATATTATAAAGTTCCTATACAGCTCTAATTACCACAATTCCTTTTTTTTTTTTTTTTTTAATGGGGGTGGCTATAACAAAGCACAGGACTGAAAGATACATTTTGCATTGCTACAGTTGGAGTATTTATGTAACACATCAGTTTTCATGTGCACTGTGTTGCCAATAAGGTAAGTGAACACATTATCTTAGTTGTGGGTAGAATACAGGAAGCAGAGGAGTAGTAAGAATGAATACATTAATCAATCAAAAGGGAGAAAAAGATGCAAATGATCCTGAATATTTTTGCATACTTTGTAAAAGGAAGTCTAGCAACATTTTGCTCCTTTACTCCCAGAATTAATTCTCAAAGCTGTCCCAACTTAAATTTTGTTCTCCCAGTCCTCTGTGAAAGCTTAGTTCTGGCTGGATTTTATAGTACAGACTGAGAAAGAAAAATTATATCTGAGAAAGAAAAATTATATCTGAGAATCACAGAAGCCAATGAGGTATCTTCAGCCTGCAGGGTTCTAGAAGTTCTTAATTTAAACTATGAATCACTTTTGCCACAACTGAAAGGCGGAAACTCTTAAAGTGGCATCCTTTGGGGGTAATTCTGCCTTTAGTTCTGCACTATATAATTCAGACATTTGGAACAAGTTAAGCATGTGAATCTCTGATGTTGGCCACTGAACTTAATACAATTGCTGGTTATTCTATCAGGCTAAAGGAAACATGCTTTTCTACCCTAAAGTCTTCATTTTAATGGTAGATCCCCTTTAAAAGTAGTGAAAACTGCCAAAAATCACCAGTCTGCATTTGACTAGGTTTGTTCTTCCTCTTCTTTTCCACTGCTGTTTGCAAAGGTAAATACGGAGGCAGTGTTGTGAGTACAAGTAAAGAATATACTTTGTATATACTTTGTAAAGAATAGTTGATGTTTTTTTAGATTACTAGATCCGCTTAATAAAATGAGTTTTATGCTTTTCTCTCATGCTTGAAAGATAAAAAAATGTAAATGGTAATATCTATGCATTCTTATGTATGGATGATAACACCAGGTAGGTGACTGGTAATAATAAGTTAAATAGGGCCATTGAAGAGGGTGATTGAGAGAAAGACCTCAAATTGTACCATCCTTCAGTAGAAGACTAATGCCTCTCAGAATGTTCAAAGGCAGCAACGTCACTGCTTGCCAAATAATGTAATTCAGGCTCTCTCAGAGTAGATATGTATTAAGATTGAGTCTTAGAGTTGTGTCACACCTAAAGTCTGGTTTTGAACAGAATCAGGACTGCAGATAGCATGAAGATTTAATATCCAAAGCTTTGTATTGCTAGCCTTTCTTTAAAAGTAAAATTAATTATCATTAAATTAATTTTTAATTTCCAATTTTAATTTTATAAATACCTGACTAAATAGAGTTAAATTAAAAAATCAAATTATCTGAATCTACATGTCAGTGTGAGCTCATCGAAACTTCAAAATCCTTCTATATCCCTGAAGGACATAATCTCAATATATCTTCCCTTAAGGTTGTGATTAAGAGCTAGTGGCAAGAAATAAAGTTTAGATGTGTAGGCAGATCCTACATGAGAATAAAATCAGTGGGAAAGAGATCTGCTTCATTTAATTGCCTTTTTCTATAAGGCCAGAGAACACTTTCTCCACTTGTTTTTGATATACATTTAATTCTGTGAACTTTTTATTTCCACCCTCCCTCAAAAAAAAAAAAAGATATAAAATCAATAATAATAGGAAATTTAAAAATCCAAAACCCACACTAAAAAAAGACACTTGATGAATAAACAAATCTGATAGTACTTAAACTTTTTTTTTTGCCTTAGGAAACTTAAGTTAAAGACAATAGAGTTTTCCTCCTGAATTCTCATCCCCATTAAAAATATCTTGCTAGATACATAGTTTGTCTGTTAAGGTAATATGTTTAGATTGCATATTTTACAAGTTAGGTTTTTTTTTCCTGAATGCAAAAAGAATTTTTTTACTGTTTTTCCACAAACATTGCTGCAACTGTAGAAGTATTTCTGTTTTCTGTATATCTAGTCACAGTCATTACCAAAATAACACAAAATGGCATGCCAAAATCTTTAGTAGGCATTGACTTATAAAAATGTTATTATTTATTTAAAAGTAATAAATAGCCCCATCAAGAAAAACTGTTGACTAACAGCTTCATTAAACTAATGAAATATTTGTATGAGGTTTATGAAAAGCTCTCTAATGTAAGTTTTTATGTCTTAAAGATTCTACAGTTTTGAAAGAAATTACTTGAAAGAGCTGTTTTGAATTTTAATGATTTCTAATGATGAAAAATACGTATCAAGGTAATGTTTCCCATAATAAACAGTTTCCTCTTTCATACATGCAAGAAAATTCCTTCTCATGATTAATTAATTTATTCAATTAATTTAAATAGAAATTCTTTTGGAAATATAAACAACAGTTTTCAAAAATGAGATGTATTTTCATTTTACGTCAGGTATTTTGTAAGGTGTCTTAAAGTGACAGATAAAATTAGATAAACTCCTAGCAAAGATATCTATCAAGGAGCTAGTCATGTATGAATACTAAAACATAAGACTTGAAAAGCATTCAACTGTTAAAAAGAGAAAAAAATTTCAATCCAAAAATAGGCTATTTTCTATTACCTGAACATAATTATATAAATAACTAAAATATTTCTTATAGTGAAGCTGTCTCCCTTATGGAATTAACTGTCTTATAAATTGACACCAGACTTGCATAATGGTTGAGGTTAGAAGGGCCTCTGATTATCCAGTCCAAGTCTCCTGCAATCCTGTCTTTGCTCTAGACCTACCCACCCACCTCAGAGTCCTGAGACTTCAGGAAGAAAACATTAGTAGTAAGGCCAAGGTGAAGGAGCAAGCTGATATTTTCCACAACTCCAATTCCTCTGGCACCATCTCCTCTGCCCCATACAGCCGAGGGCCCCTATTTTCCAAAGTTCCTTTTCCTGCTGATTTCCCTGTAGAAGCCCTTCCCACTGCCCTTCACAACCTTTGTCAGATTCAATATCCTTTAGCCTCTTAAATCTCATACCCACATGCGGGATGATTCCGCTCGTGATTCCGCAGCGGGTGAGGGTTCGCTTCTGGGACAGTTGTCCAAGAGGCTAACGCCCAGCAGCTTCCGGCACGATCGTGCACTCCCAGGTAACTATCCGAAGACCAACCGGTATGAAGGAGGACTCCACACGACTGCGGGGATCCAGTGAGGTTTATTGAAGGGTCGAAGGATGGGTAGAGGCAGGGCAAAACCGGGAGCGGGAGCAGGAGCAGGAACACAACTTCACCGAAGGGGTGCAGCCGTGTGGGAGCCCCGAGCAGGGCGGGAACAGGGTTTATAAACTGTATAGGGTAGGTGGGGTAAGGGTGCACAGAGCCAATGGGAAAAGGGGCCAGGGGAGGAGCAGGGGTGGGGTGATCGGAGGAGAACAAATGAGGGAAGAGAAGGAGGGCGGAGCTGGCACGCAGGCCAATGGGGAGGGGAAGATAACAGAAGTTTCCAGACTTATGGGAGGGAGCTCCAGTTGATGGGCACTTACTAGGGAACTTTCTAGAGCTAGGGAAGGGGCTACAAATGATGGGCAGCTATGGGGGAGTGCCCTCCCAGGGCATCTCCGCCCCGTCAACCCCTAGGTCCACTCCCACACCCACACGCTCAGACAGTGTCACTATATTCCTCCTTCTTTTACATCTTTTGTTTTTAACTTAGGTTTGAGTTGAGGATGACTTTTTCATCCATGCAGGCTTCCTGCCACCTTTGCTTGATAAACTGAGTGATCACAATGGACCATCCTTGATCCTGAAGGTGAATCTGTACACACATACACAAGAGCAAACCCTCCATAAAACCCATGCAATAAACCAGCATTCTTGATCCCTCCTTCACTCTGGCACCAAGTGCTATTGAACTCTTACAAGCAGGTCTCTGAAGAAGCTGAAGTCTTCTCTCAGGAAGGAAAAAGGCTTTTGAGGTATTTTAGAGAAGGTCCAGTCAATCTCTGTAGCACCAGGGACGAGACAATCACTGTTCCAGCTTCTTTATTCTCAACACAAGAAGTCCAGCAGTCTGCCCATCTCCTGCAGACAAGAAATATTCCTCCTTGCCACAGACATTCCCTCCAGCTCTAGTGATACTGAGCTGTGTCCTCCTCCAGAAATTTGGCCTTGGCTAAAGTCCCTGATGTTACAGCCCCAGCTGCTGCAGTAGCTGCTCTGCAATGCCTGATCCTGTCCTGAGCAGAGGTCCTGACCCCTCTCTACACAGAAGGCTACATCTGTTAGGTGCTTCTGTGAGCCATGGTCAAAAACCAGCTCTTATTTGGCTCCCTCCCTTGTATCTGCTGCAAGGATGCCTGACCATTCCTTACCAGCAGTCCACTGTTGTCAAGGGCAGCTCACAGAGCTTGTTAGAAGCTGCTGGAGGCTGCTGCTCATGGCACCCCAAGGCAATACTTCTCTGTCAGCAGCAGGTGCTTTGATATTTCTCAGAGACCCCCCACAAATTTTACAGTGATCTTGGCCAAAATTCCCAGAGGACCTAGAAGATTGCAAAGCAATATTTGCTTTGCAGTTTGCTCCACAAACTGCTCTGTCTGTGGCTTGAAAGCCCTATTTGCCTTAAACATAGGATGAGGATAGATAATGACCACTGAGGTCAGATATGATTCCTGGAATGGACTGCAGATAAGTGTCATTTTAGAATAGCTGATGATTTACAAGCTTTATTAGATGCCTTTGGTTTTTTATCTCGTAGACTGAAACATAATTAGAAAATAACAAATATTGTTATTCACATTTTTGCTGCTACATATAAGTACACAACAGAAGAAAATAGTGTGACATGATGATGATTAATCTGGGAAATTCTAATGAAATTGTTATTCAAATAAAGGTCAGATTTTTTATCTATTTCATTTATGTAGATGAGAAACATCAGGTTAAACAATTAGCTATTTATATAGTATACAGCTTGGATCATAATCACTAAGTGGTGTTTGGAGCCAACACTCAATACTAATAGCCTCTAATGAGATGACACTTTAAAGCTCAAATCACATTGTACATTTTGGGAAAAACATGGACACACATACATACACTCATGCTAGAAAAGCACCCAGGGGAATTGTTTTTCTAAAAACTTCTGAGAGACATAGGTACACCACTTATCATTGTACATGCCAATAAAGAATCACCCTCAGTTTAGCTGGATAAAAAAAAAAAAACAACTTAGGTTATTTTGAAAATTTGGGCATTATGTGTGCAAAGAAAGTAACAGAAATCAGGCAGAATGTAATTTCATAAATTAAATAAGCAAATTATCTGTAATCTAACATTACAGGTTTCCTTCATAACTTAGCCAGGAAAAATTAACCATCCTTTGAAATATATTATGCTTATATAGGAAAAGATGATATAGAAAATATGCACTCAAGATAAAATGTTGCTATGGAAAAGAAACCCCCAGGATCTGGAGCAGTATATTTAAAAAAAAAAAATCTGATGATTGTTAAAATAATCACAAAATACACTTGAAACCACTGCCACATCCTCTCTGGACATTATTTCAATGACTTCAAATGAAGCTAGGCCAGCAGAGAATTTGCTTCTTAACAGTTTTTTAAACAAAGGTGGTAATTAATTCCTGCAGTGCTGCTACCAGAGAGATCAATTTTTCAGCTTGTATATGCCTTAAGAAAACACATCCCTAAAGAGTAAAAAAAAAGCTACTAAACAAAGCTACATAATATGTAACATGTAACTTTTCCTTTTTGGATGTAATTCAATTGAAAGTTGAAGTACAATTAGGCTTTAATAGTATTATGTCAATGTATTTTTTATCTCTGTTTAGGATGCTTTTTCTGTGCATTTCTCAATAGATGGTATCTAGTAATTTAAATGTCATTTGAAAAGTTTTTGGTTGGTTTTACAGCTATGGCATGAAATTTTGATTTCTCCTTTTCCAGTATCTATGCAGAATTTTTATGTCAAAACCTTAAATAGTCCTACGGCTTAGATACAGAAATAGCTAAACCCCCATAAAGTACATTGTTTAGCACAAGCCTACCAGTTCTGGAAACGCAAATTATTCTATATGGAAAGTATTGGTGCAAATATGATCTCAATAAAATAAAAAATAATGGTTCCTGATGTAGATATCCAAAGTCAATAGGCTTTTCCTGATCAGCTCTGCTGCTGCCTAGATTAGACTTCTGATAGGCCTGTAGTTTCCCTACCTGCTTCCTGTCAGAATCTTTTCTGACTCACAGAGGCAGGGACATCCTTCTAAACCTTCAGGAGTCCTATCTGACAGCTATTGTTTAAAATCTAGAGAAGTTTTCAGAATATTGATTTCTCTGAAATAGAGCTGACATGTTTGGCTTAATTCGGTTATATAAATATAGTAACTAGTGGCACGTGAGATCCCCTTGGTTGTCTTATCTGCCCTCTAGTTGTCCTTCTAACAGGCTGCAGATCTCCTGAAGGTTGTGAAATATTATGAACAACGACTGTACTATGACATATCTCTGATGATCCACTGCATCTCAAATAATGTATCTCTTTGTAAACAACAAAATCACACATTTTGACATCATAGCTCATGTACCTGCACGTGTAAGTAAATCTTTGGCTCTAGGCCTGCCTGCCTTGGTTTACTAGCTCTTGTACCTTATCCTAAAAACATGCAGGTAGGCAATAGGAATCTCATTAATACATGTGCTTTCCATGTCCTTTTGCTGAATTAAAATCCGATCAAAGAAAATCTCTGCAGCCCTAATAATTAACATTAGTATAAAATTATGCGACTAATTTCTGATCTCTGAAAATTTTTCCACTTCATGTAAATAATTGTTATTTGAAAAACTAAAATGTTCAGAATCACCCATGTGCCATGATAACTCATTTGTTCTTTTTTTGGGACCTCAGCTCATGAACTTCCAGTCAAGTCACATCTTCTCATATTCCTCTGCCTTCTGCATTTGATATCCAAAGAATCTATACTGCGGTCTTTGCCCCAGGATGGAGACACTTTTAATTTTCCTTTTTAGATTGTGGGAGAATCTTCTCTTTGGTGCCTGGAGCATGTCCTCGCCCTGCTTCTTCACTGATGTCTGCAGCACTGTTGAGAAAAATATATTTTCACTCCTGTCCCCAGCTGCTGTTGCCCAGCAGTATTTCCCCTTTCTTAAATACGTTATCCCAGATGCGCTACCACATTTACTCATGGCTCAGTCCTGGCAAGCAGCATTCCCTCTTGGAGCCAGCTGGCATTGAATCTATTGGACACTGGGGATGATTCTACTCAGCTGCCCAGTAAACATGTAAGGATGTATTACTCCAGGGAAATTTCTATCTTTTCTTAAAATCAATGAAGTCCTTCTTTCCTGGGTCCTTACTGAGGTACTGTATTCACAGAATATGATGTTTGTTTCCTGTAGAGAATTTTGTTTGGGAAAGATCTCAATATGTGGCTACTTCCAAACTTCCTTGGGGATTCAGAAAATATAAAGCCTCTACTTTTTTAAAATTAAAGGGGCTTGGAGTAGCAGATTTGCTGATTACAGAAAGTAGAGCGATAACACTACTGAGAAATTCTGTAAAACTTATAGCAAAATAACTTATTAAAAGAATGCATGGTATTTACACAATTGATAGTTTTAATAAGAACATCCAATGCTTTAGGATTCAGTGAAATAAATTTTCTCTATTGGAGGGCAAGCAAGCAATGCTAAAGTTCTTAATTAAATTCATATAGAGTTTCCGTTTGTTTGGTTTTGAGTGTTCCATGTTCTGCCCCCAGTTTATTTATTTTGCCACTTATGTTCAAAGAGACACTGGGACTTATAACTACTGAATATTCCCTGTCTGCATGAAAACAGTTACACCCCTGAAGTTTGTTCATTGCTAGCAGAATACCTCATTGAATTATTGTGTTCAACAAAGATATTTTTTTCTGTCTCATTTTCAGTTCTTTGTGTTATTACTGCTGTTTTACTGTCATCAAACAGTTTAATATTTTCATTACTTAAGGTGTTAAATGTCACTGGTTTATATTAACAACACCAAACCCCAGATTTCACTATTATATTCAATTATTTTATATGAATATCCGCTTTTCACTACCTAGCAATTTTACTTGCATATTGTTTATTTACTCCCTCCAAACAAACAAACAAACATCACCCCAATTTATTTTGGCAAGTGAAAATCTAATTTAAAGAAAAGCAGTACTTTTGTGCCTGGAGCATGTTTATATTCCAGCTGTGAAATAATGTGCAGTCTGTTTTCATGACCACAATTTCAGTAGTATTCATTCTGTCATGCCTTACGAAGGTATAAAGTAAGATAATTACTTTAAAATGTTATATTAATCATACAGATAAAAAAATGAACTTTTTTTTTTTTCTTGAGAATTTTAAATCTGAGTACTTTCCTTTAGAGGAAAGTTAGTGATTTTTCTTTTGATTTTTCTTTTTTTTCATTTGCCCAGACATTTTTCAGTTTAAAATTTTGCTACTGATTGTGGAGGAAAGTGTTCCTGAGATCTGGGTAAAAGAATGTCATGCAGCTCAGGTAGCTAGAGAGTCACTCAAACTGTTGAATTTTCACGATGACTTGCTACTATGTCTCTGTTCAGAGCATTTCATAAGCACTGCTACCCATAAGTACAGCTTCTGAAGTAAATCTGAGCTGTGTAATAAGCAATCAAAACAAGGGCTCATGCCTGGTCTACTTGAACATCTCAGTGAAAATACAAATTGCTGTCAAGTATGGCTACGGGAAAAATGTCTTTCTTTCTCTCCCTTTCTCTCTGTAAATGTTTCCTGATTAATCATGTATGTTAGGATATTCTGATTTTTAAAACAAGGTCTAGCAGTGTTAAATTATGAATTGAAGGAAACTGTATAATTTATTCCTTCCTATGTATTTCTGACCTTAATAAAACCACTATCATGCTCTTCCAATGAAATAATGAGATGATACTGAAACCTAAGTAGATGATTGATAAATGGATAGATAAATAAATGATAGATAAATAGAATAGAATAATAGAATATCCTGAGTTTGAGAGGACACACAAGTATCATTGAGTCCACCTCTTGAAGATTTTAGATTTTAGGTATTTTAAATTTCTTCCTTAGGCAGAGCTCCGCAAAATAAAAGGAAGTTTCTTACTTGGAAAGTGTCTTCAAAATTACATTTTTGCTTCTTTGATAGTCACTACAAGCTGAAAAAAAAAGTTTAATTAACTATAGATAAAGAGGCAGTAGGAGCTAGATGGAAAAAAGTCCTGGTATGTTCAATGGAATTTCATGTAGAGGTGCTCAAGTCCAAAAATTCTGAATGAAAGTTCTTTAGTTATTCAGTCTCTGCTCTTCCTGAGATCAGTTATCTTGAAAACCTGATGCCAGAAACACCGAAAGACCATGCAAAATACTTAAGATGGTCATACCCTCAAAAAAATAAAGCTGAGATCCCTGATATTCCATAAGTCTATATAATAGTGTACCTTGCTTCTACATGCCTGTAGTACTAGAAGAGAAAAAGTGAAAGTCTCTACAATGATTTACATTCTCATAATCATGAGGTGACTGTTTCAAGTAAGGATCTGGATTGATGAACTCTTTCTGGATGCCTTGCCATGTTCAGGAAAGGGTGCAAGGCTCTTGGAAGCAGAAAAGGTTCCAACCTGAAGCCCTTTGACTCAGGGTCTAACTGAATTCTTGATTCAGTTCTAGAAGAATGCCTGAAGGTTAGGCTAAGTATACTTCACTTAGTATAAAAATAATCCTATAGTGTAATTATTTAGGTGTATACAAATAAAGATATATTTGATGTCAATTAAATTAGCAGAATATTTAGAAAGCCCATTTTGTTTACATTCAATAGACTAAATAAATTCTATTTAATTGACTCTGCAGCAGAGACCATTGAAGGAATTTTATGTGAGACAGGTGGAGAAGAGTTTTAGAGTAAAACACCCATGCCATTTCTGGTTTTTCTCTCCTGAAATGATTCACATCAAACTACTCCACAATTCTTTTGAAGAAATACCATCTGCTAAAGGTCTTATATTTTAACATGTATTGGCAAGTCTCCTCTCATTCAAAAATGTCATTTCTCCTTATGATCTCTAGCAAAGACTAACACAGCTGAAAGGGGGAGTTCACAACTAATTCAGAGAACATTGCTCTGATGTGATTTTATCAGTGTTTACACTACATTTAAGGTACAGAAAATCAAAGCAGTATAGCTGTCATGTTTGAGCGCATCCATAAATAGTATTCTATTCTGGTAGAACTAATTGGTACAATGGTTGGCATGTTACAAAAGTTAGTACAACATATTCATAATCACCTAGGATTATGGAACTCAAGCATAAGAAATCATATTTCCACAAAAAGAAAGAAAAGAAAGAAATGTAATTTTCTTTTAACAGTTTCTTTCAAGATCTGAACACTGACTAAGATGTAGCCTAGATGATACTAGCTAGTTTTTAACACTTTTATTTTTTTCATTTGTTGTTGTCTCCAAAGGTTAATTTTAGATCCTGGCCTGAAATTCCTCCTTCTGGGTGAAATTCTCAAGTCAAAGCTAGCTACATAGAATTTATATGCCATGGAGTATAGAGTCATGTGGGTAAGGTCCCAACATCCAGATATTTTCTGCTGCAGATTAACCACTAAGAAATGTAAAAAAAGAAACTGTTGTGCCTTTCTTCTGAGAAGATTCTGCCTTTCTTCAAAGCTCTTTAGTGTCATGTTTACGCTAGCCTAAAAAGGAGAGAATTGTTTTAAATCATAAGGATTAGACAGACATTGACAAACACAAAGCTCATGTGTTTGACAGGTAACAGTTTTCTACTAAATGGCATGTGGCCATAATTGCTCCTTTGTCTCAGTGAAAAGAAAAAAATCAAACAAAACAACTTTCCATTAAAAAAGCGCCAAGTTTCAAAGTATAAATTCTAATCTTATACTGATTTTTATACTCATGACTAACATAGAAGAAACACAAACTCTGGAGATAATTTGAGCAATTGTTTTTCTTAACTTAAAAAAAATACTTATGATTTAGTCTTCCTTCCTGGCTGCTAGGAGCTACATTAGTGCTTGCTTACTTTTTTTTTACTCTGTGGTTCTCACCAAGTAGAGCTCTTAGCTATGATTTTTAAGTTATAAAAGTTGTACAAACCCATGCTTTCCTTTCCATGCAAGTTAATGACTAAAGGAGCAACCGGTTTCAATTTTTTCTCTGAGATATTATCTGTGACTTTTGGAAGGTATTAATCTTCTGCATAAATCTTGGAGATAAACATAACCAATGAATATTTTGTAAAATAAAATGAATATGTTCAGCTAGCTTTTTCTTTAATTCTTTAGCAACTTCTTATAGACTATTAGCTCAAGTGGTGTATGCACAACATCCGAGGAAATGCCAGCTCATTATCATCATTGGTATCAGCCCATTATGTCTAAATCTATCATTTTTAATGGCTTAAAAATACAATTACATGCCAGTTGCTAAATATGAAGCTTATTAATTATATTGTTAGTGATAAATTAATGAATTATACCTCTCTTCTAAATATGAATAAAAGGTCTAATTTAGGTAATCAATAAAATATTCATACATTTATATTATTGAGACGTACATATCAGTTTTTAACTTTCAGAGTGAAGCAGTTCACTTTGATAACAAGGAAGAGGAAATGCATGACAGCCATAGGTAAATATAGGTAAATTATAAGCATTCTTTTGGTTGAACACAAACAGAATTTTAAAAAATTAACCTGTTCTTTTAGCATCTCACTTTTTTTGCTCTACTTGCACAATTCTTCAATGGTTTCAGTTGTCTTCTCTATTCAGGTGAAAAGATAGTGTGGCTATTGTTTATATACAGTGTACTGTAGCAGTGTACATTGCTTTATGTACACAATGAAAATTCTTTTTTAGATATAACATTTTGGGAGAATTTAGTTTAATTGTCTATGATATTTCATGCATAATAGAACTGAGAGAAAACAGATTTGGTCATGGAACATATACAGCATAAATTTCATCTGTTACGATTCATTAGCTAAATTTTCTTATAAATAAGAAAAAAAAAAGTAAGTTTGGGACATTGTTGCAAAAAATATTGTTAGGAGAATAAATGATCACAAAAAAGATGAACATGACTTCAGAACTGATGCCTCCTTCAGTCCATTAATTTATTTAATTCAAATCCAAAATGTACTCACCCTTGAAACGTATCCATTTTATGAGAACGAGATTGAGAACAGGCATTATTTTTGAGTATATCCAGAGCCCTCTGTCAATATAGTGCATCTTCAAAGTAATTCTTATTGTTTCAATACATACATTATAAAAAGGTACTCCCCAGAGTGGCTTCTCTACTTCCCCTTACATGTACATTCAGATGTCTTGATGACATGTCAGAGCAACCACACGAGCACATGTGAAAGATACATGGTATCAATGAAGTTCACCCATTCTGAAAAATGTAAAAAAACCCCATACCAAACTAAACCAAACCACAACAAAAACCCAAACAAACAAACAAACAAACAAAAACCCAGCTAAACAGAAAAATCAAAACCAGCCAACCAAAAAAAATCAAACAAAAAAAAAGTCCAACCAAAAACCAACCAACCAAAAACCCAAAAAGCAGTAACAACAACAAAGAAAAACAAAATGAAACAGAAAACCAAAACCAAATCCCCAAAACAGCCAACCAATCAAACAGGAAAAAAAAAAAGCCAAAACAGAAAAATAAGTTTCAATTGTTGAACCTCTTCATGAAAAATCAATCTTCTTACTTCCAGAAGGCTTACCTCTATTAGTAAAACTTACTCTAAGGAGAAATTCCAATTTTGTCTCTCCACTCCCAAAGCTTGCACTGCTCCTGAGCTAAATATGGGGAAAGAATTCTAAAGTAAGAAACCCTATAAATGAATCTTTGTTGCAAATATTTGCTAGATTCTATTACTTGAATTGCAGAAAGAAGAATCTCTTATCGGGTAAGACCTCTTTCTGTTTTAGCACAGTGCCAAGAAACCAACCAGTCAACCAACCATATCTGGATACTGCAAGTTCTCAGTCAAAAAAGGAATTTTCTGTCCCCTCTGTAGTCTGAGTGAACTGAAGATGTACAACCTTTTTCCCACCTAGGTGATTGGTCATAAGGGTTTGTCTAACCTTCCTGGTAACTGACACCAGCAAGCCTGCTGAGAAATCTGTTATTGACATCGCTAGAGTCACTATGGCATTTGCAATTTGGAGGGCTTTGGCAGCTTAAAATTTACTAGGAGAAAAATGATCAGATCTGTGACAATTTTTGCATGCACCTGCTGTTCAAATAAAATCCCTCTGATCATCAAATTTGTGAGTAATTCAGTTAATAAGTAAATTGGTTTTAAATGAAATGTTTTTAAAATCGGCTTATCCCTGACTGTGGTAAACCTTAAAATGAAGTTAGTGAAGCTTATACATCTATTAAAAATCATTCTGAATAATATCCAATTCACCAGACACTAACTTACAGGTTAATGTTTATTCAGAATTAATCACTGGAGTAACACAAGGTCATGCACTGAATGAGGTAGTTAAAATGAACAACGAAGATCCTACTCCCAGGTACTCAGCAAGTCTTTGGACGTTGCAAGTCCCTTCAGTAGGTTAATGTTGCCATCTATTATGTGCTACATTCCATACTGGTTTCTCTTTCATGGCATACTTCATTACAAAATTAATTTTCTGTCTATGATTTTACATTAACCTTAACTGAATCTGTGAAACTGTCAGCATTCAAAAGAATTACCTTTTTGTGCTCTACTGAAGATTAGTTAGCAATTGTAATTGGTTGGTATTTTGACCAGATTACCCTGATGAGTTTTATCAAACAACAAATATTATTAGGCAAAATGGAATTTTATCAGTAATAGTTTAGCGACTGTTTTGATGAATTATTCATTTGATTCTCACAATTTCAGCATTGCCTTTAATGAATAATGTGGAAAAAACCAAAAAATAATTATATTGTCCACTTTGTAAAATTTCTGATCAAGGAAATCCTTATCAGTTGTGCTTTAAGGATAATGAAGCCTAAGGAAGAAGTATATAGAAAGTTATTTCTGATTTAGGACCTAGGCCAGAACCAGGCATTGTTCATTGTTTTTCTGTGGCTTTGTGTTGCAAAAGGATTCAGCTCCATGAAGAGAGCTATTATGTGTCAGATCAGTGCCATTGATGAGTAACAGTTATAAGAATATAACATTTTATATTTGTTCAAAGACCCTCCTTTCTCACCTCCCCTCATTATTTTATAAATAATTTACTATCTTCTACCATAAAAAAGCCCAAGTTTTTAAACTTTCTTTGAAAAATAGACCAGAGTTGATATGACCCAGCATCTTGATTTTCAGATGTCATAGACTAATAATGTACCAGAGTATGAGAGCAGTACATACTAAACCACACCATGTCTGTGAGGTTTATTTGTTACTGGAAACTTATTATTTACTAGTCTACTCATGGCAAATTTACTTCAACAGATAATTCTTTCATAAAATTTGGGATGTGCATATCTCATGTAAAGAAAATGGACAAAAAAATGAAATACAAAAATTTAAAGGTCCATATTCTGGCACCCAAAAATGAGAATTTATTAAAAAAAGATTATAACCACAGGGATAGAAAAAGCAACAAAAAAGCACAATAGTTTTAAATTTACATTACACTGTTTACATCTCCTCCTTTATTTTTCTATTTTCCCCAACAGTCATCATTCCTTTGCTTTTTAATGGAGAAGCTCTCAGCCTTTTATTTTTTCTGTTCTCTTTTGGTTTAGATTTGTATCTTCTTTATTAGTAGAGCCATTAAGTGATTTAAAAGTGACATATTTGATTTTTAGGCATCTTTTTATGGACAAATAAGAAAGAAAAAATGAAAACTCTTAGGAGAGAAGGAAAGTTTTAACACTTTGTGCAAGTTTATGTATATATGAGTTTGGAGGATTTATCTTGCTTAATTTTGTGTCAAATAACCTGATAGAAAAAATCCTCAGATTCAAAGTCACAGACATTTAGTCAGTATCTCAGATGGACTGTTGTCTCCATGACCCATGAGGAGTCACTAGGAAAAAACCTGTTTGGGTTTTTATTCCTCTTTCTTCTAAAGGGAAACAATTCATCTACATTTTTATTTTAAAAATATGCTTTTTGTTGTCTTATTTTCAAATATAACAGACCACTCACCAATAATGCATAAAGACATCTGATTAAATATTTGGTCTTACCAGGTCCCATAATATCTGCTAAATAAAGACTGTGATATCATGTTTTAAAGCATACAAATAGAGATGGAGTTGAGCTGGAAAGATAGAAACTGATGCTACTGAAATATCACTTCGACCTAGCTGAGCAATTAAAGCACAACAAGTTTCAAGCTGTGGTAGCATGCTGCTCCTGCTACATTGCTCACTTTTATGGTTAGAGGACATCAAAACTGTAATTGAGAAAACACCTCATCCTAATTTTAATGAGGAAGTCACCAGATTGGATAAATGGAGTGTGGATATCAGATGAATGCACACACACACAGACTAGAATATTATTGTGGTTAATATACTGTTTACATATCTTTAATTAAAATGCTATCTTTGCAAGGCAAATGCTGTACACAATCCTGGGATTATGTGCTATTGATTCTTAGATTCATTTCTTAATGAATTTCCTGTATTTATTAAAGACAAATGTTGATCTATTACTTTGTGACCTAGTATTAACTTATTTCAGTCAGGTTTTTTCCTTCTCTGGAATACTAACACATAAAAAACCCCTTCTTTTCTGTCTGGAAGGGGATAAGAGACAGATACAATATATTTTGAAAGACAATAAACCTTTTGACATTTTCTTATTAGACATTTCCATACGGAGAGAACTACAAACCAGGGTAGATGTATGATTCAATGGGAAGAGATGGTTTAATAGGAAGAGGTATACAATTACTGAAAAACATGTATTCAAAGTGCACCTAACAGCTTATATATTTACTGATATATAGACTATGTACTTATTCCTTTCACTGAATGATTGGTTGCATTAAAAAAGAAATGGACCTGCATTTCTATTTTTATGGGTAATAAGTGGTCTCCATTCCATAGCTAATGAGAGCAGACATAGTACACGGTTAGAAAAACTTAGCTTGTAATGGCAATGCTACCTGCATCTGGGCTAGCTTAAGGCAACATTGAAATTTCAATCTCTTTAATAAAAATCACATTCTAGGTTAAAGGTGAAAATTACTTGAATTGCCACCAATTTTAAAGTTACATCAAAGACCTCAGTAAGGATACATTTTCTCAAAGATAAATACAAATAACATGTAAATGTATTGACCCTTGAGCTTTCAACTCTTCAGAGGTAGTACAATCTTGATCAATTATGTTATTATAGCAAAGAACTGAACTTTTCCACAAAAACTGAAGTTAGAACAAATATAAGTAAAAAGTAGTATCTCTCCAAGCTAAGGAGCAAATGTTTTGATTTCAGTAAACTTATCAGTTGTATAATAAATATTTCAAATGAAAATTAAATGTTTTTACTTTTAATCATTAGCATAAAATATTTTTGAACAGAATGCAATCAGGTGTTTTTTCTAATATAGCTAATACATAGGTAAACTATTTTATTTTCCAACTTTAAAAACAAACCATATCTCATTAAAATATCAGTTCCTACTGAATTAGCACAGTATTTTTTTCTCTCTTTACATTAAGTTTAGCAGATGTTATTGAATTGATTCTATTTTTTATATAAGATGATGACAATACAATTAGGAATTTTTTTCAAAACTGTAATTGTAAAATTGACCTTATTAAAATTCCACTTCCTCCATAATTAAAAAAAAAACTAATTACTTGTAGTAATTGGACCAGAAATGACATTTTCAGTTCATTAATATTCAACAAATTGTTTTTGAAGGTGTTCTTGCATGGTTAGTAGTCTGTCTTCAACATTTCTGTTCATTTCTTATTTAAAAGTCATCTGGAATAATAGTTTGCATCTTAATAAGACAAGTTTCTATGAATTGATTTTATTTATAAGGTTTTTAATTGCTAATTAATGTGTGAAAATGTCTGTCTCCTGTAATATTTGTAACACATGAAGTGGAAGGTGAATGTGGTAGAACAACAATTTGCACTTTGCTGCATCGCTCTAAATAAGCATGAAAGATACCGTATTTGCCATCCACAAATTCTCACTATTCTTTCTAGAAATGTCAAATCCAGGTTTAATATGTCACGGTACTGTGCACCTGAATAAAGAAGTCAATTTATCTAACATTAGAAAGTAGAGGCAAATCAAAATAATGAAGCATGAGCAATTTTATTAACCAGCAAAACACAACTGAGATCATCTCAAGGTGTACACTGTTTATATTATTTTGTGTAATGACATTTGAATTTATATCATATATTCACTCTCATTCTCTTTATGCACTTTTTAATATATGTGTCTGTACTTATAACCTTGAAGTGCAATTCCTTTGATGTCCCCGAAACAGTCAGAGCTCAGCTAGGGCTCAGTCACAGCTATGAAGAGATTTCCCTTCTGATAAGCTTGATCCATGAGCTGCAGTGATCACTTTTAAGGGTAAGTGTCAAATTGCCAATAAACACTGTCACATGAAGTGAAATGTGAAGTAATTTTGAGTGACATGTCTGCATCAAAAGTTGAACTGAAATGATTTTGCACTTTCCTTTTGTCAGGCAGAGTCCTTGTGAGATTTTGGAGTTTATATTTCCATAAGAAGACATAAATTTTGAATAACCCTGCTTCTGTTTGTTAAACTTTAATATCTTCAGATATTTAACCTTAATGTAAGACTGAGAAACTGCAGGTGTTTCAGTAATTTTGGGAGCTTCCAAAGTTAGGTTGCCTCTGAGAAAGGATGTTGAGGATGACAATATTGCACTAAAGGTAATTTTTAAAAAATGCATCCTTCAGAATCAACTCCAAACCTCATTTTTTTCATGTCCTTTTTATTTCCTGGGGAGCTTTCTTTACGCTTACAATCCTTCAGTCAGGGTTTTTCACTTCCAGATTAAAAAAAATTCCAATAAATTCACTAGATAAAAGAAAAAAAAGTTTTTTAATTTGTGGGAACCAATGTTGTATAGAACTACTACTTTAATTAAAACATCACCAACAGCTCAATTTCTGAGCAATTTCTAGTTTAGCCTGTAGCTCATAGTAGCTGTGGCAAAAGAAAATTGACAGCCCTCAGGACTAATCACCAGATATTCTGTCATTGAAAGGGACATCTTGGTTCTTACCTTTCAAAGCAGAACATTTGTCAGAACTCCAAGTGTGGTGTTGTCCAGAGTACATACACACCTTGCTAGCAGCATCTCAATCAGTCTTCAAACCCACCATGCTTTCCAGGAGGAATGTCACAGTTCCGGCACTTGCAAATCCAGTCCCAGAGAAATGTTTTGATACATTTGAAACATTTTGAAACATTGCAGATAATTAAGTTCCCAGTTTAGAAGGTTCATCTGTTAGTTTATAAACACTAGAAAAACATCAATTTAAAACCAAAAAAGTAGTACCAAATCAAACTTTTCCAGGATTCTGCAGTTTTGTTGCAGTTTCTGAAAAGAGGGAGGCGAGAGATTCACGACTGCTAATCAAGGGCAGTAGTGTCCACCCAGATATCAGAGAATGAGGTGCAAACATCAACCTTCCACCTTGGAGATGAACATCCTTTGAAACAGAGAAGTGTCTGTTCATGCAGCCGGTGTCCCCTTGTTTAGGTAAGGGTTCATATTCAACTACTGCAACTGAAGGTTTCACTTCATGGCACTCAAAGTTTGAATGAGAAAGGAACACCTAGATAGGGGCTAGACACGAGCATGGTATGTTTCCTTACATATCATTTCCTGACTGTAATTAATGCTCATGGTAGTTCAAAAGAGCTGTTAAGTAATCAGATGCAATAACTGTATTTCAATGGTTTCTTTTGTTTGTAATATGATGAAAATTGATGTTTTTTTTTAAACTTCCTGTGTATGTGGAAGTCTTGCTTCTTTAGAAGCATACCAATATTGTCAGCTCAGTCTGCTTTTTTGAGTGAAATATCATGGAATTATTTATTAGAATATTTAAATTGATTTGCAGGCAGGCATATTAACTTTGGGGGAAAGTAAAATAGGAAAAGAAAACACAAAAGGAAAGGATAGCTTCTGTAGGTCCACAGTCCCATAATGAGTCTAAAATGCTAATTCTGCCATGCAACAAAAGAATTATTTTTGCCACAGTTTTGAAATAATAATGATTTTACTCACACAGTAATTTCCACAGCAATCAATTACATTACTCATTCCGTAGTTTATGCATAAGGCGTATAGTTAAAATTGGAAGTGCATGCCATTTGAATAACATGATGATGTAGCTGGTATATACTGCCTGCACCACTTTTGATGCTTAGGAAAAAAATAAATTAATCTGCTGTGGTCTTCATACTCAATCAGGAAAAAGTTGTTAGATTTTGTAGGCTTCATACTCTAATATTTGTATGGTGTTCCAAACCACATTTAAAACAGGAACCTCAGATGGGTGATTTGGAAAAGAAGTCTTATAATAATAATAATAATATAAAATCATTTGAAAAGCAATTAAAAAATAGACATTATGTCTTAGAAGCACTGTTTTGTGCAATGACTATTAACATTTTGAAACTGTGGAAATTATGAGCCACCTTCTTGAATCTAAAAGTGGACTGGTGGACTAAATTTTTGAAGATTTTGAAGGCATATTAGGAAGTCATAGCTTATAATTTTTATGAAATAGTATTGATTGTATTGAAATAAGATGTTGCTCAATTTTCTGTTTGCATTAATATTTGTAAATATAATATTTACTATCCAAAGGGCTGTCATGACTTTCAGCCCCTGTGGCTTTAAAATGCCTGAGAAGATGTTACGATGTTTACATTTTTATTTTAATACCTATACCAATGAAGGTACTGGTATGTCTGAAGAAGCCAGAATGGAAGTTACCATGAGCAAACCATGTGCTAAGCAAGAATCCAATTGCCCTTCATGACTGAAGATGTGCAGCTCACTGTTGCAGAGCTCAGAACTGTTGCATTTTTACCATTGTGCTCACCAGTGCTTCCTTCTGCGTGACTGTCATGACCCATTGCTAGAGGCCACAATGTTTGTTATAAATTCTTGTCAAGCTAAACATAGACACTAGACCATTTACCAGGGAACTTGTGATTTTATTGTACAGTTGCCATAACTCTGGCAGCCAGCCCACTGTTTAGACCCAAAAGGTGTTGGCTAACAAGCCCTTAATTTCATACAGTACACTTTTACAAGTGGCAGTTAACAAGATCTAAGTTTTGTATAGTAAACTTCGATAAGCTCTCAGTGATGCCTAGTGAAGTCTGACCTAGAACAGAGCTAAAGAATAAGCAGGTATTTATTAGAAGGCCTCAATGGATCCACCTTGGGCAGCACAAGAGCCCAGCCAGGGCTACAGCCCAGGTGAACCCAGAATGGTGACAAAATGGACAACCGGTCAAGGGGTCTCACACTTTTATGAGTTTTGGTCCATTAGCATATTGGAACTAATTGTCCCCTTAAAGCTTCAGCTCATGAAGTCCCATTGCTCTTGTCTTTCTCTCTTCAGCCCCCCCTTGTTTATGCTCTTGGGCCCAAGATCTGGATCGGTTGTCCTTGGGTCCGCAGCTAGAGAAGGAATTGTTTTGTCTACCTACTCTGTGGAGAG
>LTAT01000002.1:17485038-17508362 GCA_003286495.1 Chlorodrepanis virens | reverse complement strand
TTTTTTTTTTTTTTTTTTTTTTTTTTTTAATGAGGAAAGCATAAACCACAGAATTTGAGTAAATCTAAACCAGAAAACAGACAACAGTTAAAAATGTTTGCGGAGGAAAAAATTCCATTATTTTTTTATTTTGAAAAGTCATCTTTTAAAAAATCAGAAATGTGTCTCCCCTGATTTAGGTAGACTGGAAAATAATTACTGTTTTGCACCATTTAGGCAGTTAGGATAGGATGGGAGTTTTATAACCCATGACAAATTTTAATGGCCAATGTATTTCAGATATTGAGATCTTATTTTTCCTCAAATTAAAATTTGTTCTTCCTTTTCCTTTGTGTTTAGCTTCTTTATTTATTTTAATCAATTAGACTTAGATTTCAATATCTAACATTCTGATGTCTACATATGAAGGAGGGTTTTTTTGTAGTTCTTTCACTTGTTAGTGGAAGAAAATTACCATTATTCATCACGCTGATTATCTGACCAGTTTTTAATATCTGCTTCAAGGCAAAATGAGACATTCTTGAAACTTTATTCTCTGAATCTTCTGATTGTGATGGAACCCTAAGGCAAGAAAGTAAGATGCAGCTATCCAAATGTAAATGAACACAATTCATTCAAAGGATTACCCTCAGCTTATCAAAAGGGTCATCTATATACCCTTTTCTTGTCAGATATATGTAGGAGGCTGGACTCAGAAAGCAGTTGCCCTCCAAATCTCTTCCCTTCTTTTTCTGTTCCTATACTTGAACAGTCATAAACTTTTCTTTAGTTGATTCTTTACCATTATTTCCCTTTTGCAGTATCCAAAAGGGAAGCCTTGAAGATATAAACAGCTTGTCAGTATAAAAGGTAAAACAGTTATTAGTTTCATTATGCTACACTTCCATTAAGCTATGTTTTAATCAAAAGAAAGTAAAAGGCTAATAAATAATCTAAATCTAAGTATTTTTTGCATTTGTACAATACACGTTAAATGATATGTTCATATAAATATTAAGAATAGTTACTCTGTCTCACACTTTAAACAAACATTCTGGAAGAATAATCTTTCTTTCTGCAGCAGACTCAAATTGTATCTTATTTCAAAAAGTCTCATAGGAAAAGAATAATGCAAAGAGGATACAAAATGTAAGGAGACATTTGTATAATCATTTATATAAAAGTTTTCAATGTTTTGTGCCTTCATATGGACTTGCAGTTCATCTTTAAATTTATATGTAACTAAACGGGCGCAGTAAATTAAATTCTTGTATAAACACATGAAACAGAATAACTTTCTTTATTGACCACATGACAAAAATTGCCTTCAGGTCTGAATAATCTGAAAGACTAGTAGTTTATTAAATAATCTTTATTTCTAAACTATAAAACTATATTTCTGAGTTGTAGTGTATCTTCTAATTTCCTGGTTATTTTATCACAAAATAAGTTCGTATAGATAAGCAATAGTAGCAATTGAAATGAGACTACTCATCAGAAGTGATAGAAACTAATAGGTGAGTTGTTTTTAAACTGACTTTTTCAGGTGTCAGGAAAAAAAAAATTACACTGCATCTGAAGAGTTCCTGAAGTCTCTTTACACATATGCACATACACTTACATAGAAATATTTTTTTGTATGCTAGGTGAATATCTATGTCTACATATGCTGTACTATATCATGTAGTATAACATTTATATTTTAATACATTTATTTAATTAAATATATATTATGCTGACATCAATATTTAGTGGTCACATGTGTTCACTCTATTCATATTGAAAAGTCATTATACTTTCACAGAACTTTATGGTAAATATCCTGTTAGCAGTGCATTGTGCATGTAATATGAGAGATTCTTTTATTTATGAATTTAAAAAAAAAGTGCTTGCTTTTTGCCCAGCTGTGCTGAGATAACCAGTATATACATTAAGAAAAAATTATGAAACCTTCTGAACCTTCTTTCACTGAGATCTTGCTGTGCCAACACACTGTACTGAGTTACACATAGAATAAAAAGAATAGAACTCATAAATAGAGTAGAACTCAATGTTGCAGAAGCTTTTGTTACCATTCTCTGCTTTACTGAAGGCATCAGAATGAGTTGCCAGTAAATGAAGGGATTCCAAGATCTTCCAGCACCTTCATGCCTTCATGGACAATCAGTGAACTCTGTAAGGTTAGCATATCAATCGTCATTGCTGGGTTTTTCATACTGCTCAGAGCAATAGCTACAGATTTAGGAACAGTGAAATACCAGTAACATAACTGTTGCTGGCTACTTATAGGTTCAGAACTTTTGTTTCACTCAACATTTATACAGAACTCATTTTTTAAAAGATTCTGAACCTCTGATCGCAGCTTCAAAGGGGTGCTGTGTCAAGTCAGTCTTGTCAGAACCAGAATAATAGGTCCATTGTTATTATCCAGAATAAAATATCCACTTTTTTCTTTTCCTGGTAAGTAGCGTATAAGATTTTCAAAGACAGCTTATTTTTCACTCTGACCTGTACTCCTTATGCTTTTGCTCTTCCAGTTCTCTCTCCCCATGCCACTGGCAGGGAGTGATCACGAGGCTGAGTGGTGCTGATTTGTTAGCTGATGTTAAATTGTGACACTCCAATGACCCTTTCAGTAATAGCTTATTTTTTACTCTGACATGTACCGACAATTGGCGATTAAAGGCAGACCCAGTGCTTGAAATACATGTAGTTAGGTTTGAATCAAATAGATATAATACAAAAATGTTTCAGTTAAGTGTATTGTGATTTTTACAAAAATTAGGAGCAGGACTTTTGAGGATCATGTTTACTACCGTTTGGTAACTTAATCCTATTATTCATGCAAAAATACAAGACAACTTAGTTCTGAAACACTTCCTAGAGGAATCTATCTGACCAGAAACAGGCTGCAGAGTGATTACATAGCACAGAGCATTGTCTTTAGAGAAATTGGAGACTAAAAGTAACCTTGTGAATATTTTTTAATTGTTCACTTCTTTCTGACATTTGAAAATATACAATGACTTTTAATTGCTAAGATGAGTCAAAACATTTGTAAAAATATGTAAAACATGGTGTGTTTTTTCCAGTGTTAGTTTTAATACTTTTACTTGTAATTAATGGATTCATCCATGTTAAGTAGCCTCACTAAAATGAAGGAGCTGCATTGGAGTAGTAGGATCTGTCATTGGCCAAAATTCAGTTTCTAAAACTTGAGGAGCTTCATGGTTTTTCACAGAAAAATTTGGCAAGGAAACACATAATAATTAAAATAATTTTTATTTTCATAAGAAAATATATCAATACTTTGCTCTTTCTCCTCTGCAGTCAGATCACTTACAGAAAATGAGTTTTCTAGTTTTACTCATGACTTTTTGCCATATTCTCCATCTGATGATAGAATTCTCCATTTGAAGAAACATAATAATGCCCTCTATAGATAACTGTGATATCACAAATTCAGGATTATATTTTTCAAGTGGGAGAAAAATAGAAACAGTGGATTAGCTGCAAAGGAACAAAGATCCTATATTCTTGTAAAAATTTTAAGAAACAAAGTAAAACCGCAACAAACTAGAAGTTTCAAAAATATATAGTCAAAGTTTGTGAAAATATTTCACAAAACATTAATATGCCTTATTTAAGAAGGTAACAAGTTTCCTAAGTATGGTGAAATATACTTTGATTCTTTATGTTCCTACAGAATGGATCACAAAGAATGATATTGTGCAAGAATTCTGAAAGACTAAAACAAATATTTTCCTAAAGATGAGAGATGCTCTCTTTTGAATGCCCTTTGGAATAGAGGAATCTCTTTTTACTGGACTAAATTAGTCCAGTAGTGGATTATTATATATGCTCACTATACACTAAGAGCCAAGGATAAGCTGTTTTGTTGGACCTTGTATAAACTTGGGTCTTCTTGGGACTTCTTATATCTGTCATGAATAAGTGGTTTGGATGCTGTGGTCTTTTACTAGAAATGTCAAAGTTCATATTTACTGGGTTATATAAACACAGAAACAATTCCCTTGTACGCGTGTGGCACTATGCTCAAAGTGTTTAATTTTATATTCCATACATGTTTCTAGCCAATCTTTCCATAGAGTACAGTTCTAATCCTGTAGCCATCTCTTTTTCATGGTGCAGTTATGTTCTTTTCTTGGGTAATAGGCAAACAGACTGTCCTGCTGTCTTGGAAACAGGCCCAATCTTTGGTTAACATGAAACCTTTTAGAATCACATAACATGATGCATATATATATTTAGTCTCTTAGTTTCAGAGTTGCACACACCTCTTTTTAGTTTACTGAAGGTCAAAAATAATCCACAACAGTGATTAACAGTATTTGCCATATAAAGAAAGTATAGCATAATGGTAAAGAGAATGTTGATTGTCCTTGCAGTAAGCTCTTTGTTCACATGGAAGGCATGTATTCCACAGCCTTTCACCATCATTATGATTACATCCCACACTCTCCAATGTCAGGCAGTTATTACTCATTTTCTTTAAGTGTGAAGTTGTAAGGAGAAAATATTATTTAAAAAAGAAGTAATTTACAAATACAAGAGATTCAAATTTCTTACTGCAGTAGGTCATCCATTTCATGGGTTAGTGTTTAAACCCCTGTGCATTCACATGGCAGGCAGCTGTTTCACTGTTTTGAGAGACATTAATGGTGCCCTTTTGTTAGCAAAACTGAATGATGATCATAACATGACAGTATGTAACTTAGACTTCAGATCCATTTGTATCAACCAGCAGTTTCTAGCTTATATGACATCTCCCTCTTTACCTTTGCCCTCTGCCTTATGCTACTTCTAGTCTTATCAAGCCCTTCCCTAAGTGGCTCTAATATATAAAATAGCCAGCAACACTGAGATCTAGTTGTATACAAATATTTATTTTACCAAATTTGTGTGAGAAATCAGCTCATAACAGGATTTTATGAGTTCCAGAGGCAGCTCAAAGCAGGTGAAGAAAAATGTGTAAGGGGAAAGAGAAAGCAAATTAGAGAGGAATTATTTTATCTTGTCTTCTCTGCAGACTTATGCAGCATTTTGCCTAGGTTTTAAAGTTCAAGGTAGAAGAAACTGAATGCAAATTTTATTTTCTTTTTCCTTTTCTTTCTCTTTTTTTACCTAAAACTTATGTGGGATTTATAAAGTCCTGTATGCATGAATGGTTGTTCAGATTCTAAAAGCCCTTTGGTTCAGTGTTTATTTTTGACCCTTTTTATTTTATATTGACAAAAAAGAATGAGGGTGTTATTTGCCTTATCATAGATAATAGAGAGTGCAGTCCTTAAGGATGATCCCTATGGAAGTGTGAAGATCTGTTAAGAAAACAAACCAATTGCTCTGTCTTGTTTGTTATTTGTCATTAATGTCCTGAAGCCTTCAGTCAATTTCTCAAAAAGCAAAAATGTCATGTCACAAAAAATTGTCATGACAAGTCTCAGTGCCTTGCAAGACTGAATCTTTACTGAGACACCCAAAAGCCAGATTTTTTTCTGGCTACACTGATTGAACAAAGATGCCTGTCATATACATTTATACAAATCAAAGCCTATTTGTGAACAGAAATAAATAATGCAGTAACTACAATAAATAATTCAACCAATCCCAACTGAGTGAAATACAGCCCCTTCTTTAGAAGCAGTCCCACCACACCATCGCTCAGGCATAGTGATTAAATCAATATGAGCAGCTTTCCCTGGTGCTGCTCCTGAGCTATCTGATGTGCTGCAGGAAGCAGGTTTGAAATCTTTAAGAGAGTTAACAACTTTCATTAGCTCTAAAATACACTTTATCTAAAATGTTGCTGTTATTAATATTAATTGGGTAGCTGTGGAAGCCAAGTTCTACTCTCTATTTCAATGATGCAATACTCTGACTTTAACAGGGCTTTACAGATAGGAGTGAGGGCAGAATTTGGTCTCTTTTGACTAAAACTGTTTCCCATTCACATATGTGAGCTTGCCACTCCCCACTAAGAATAAAAATTATAATTAGGTAAATTTTGTTAGAGTGACCTTTTCTTTATGACAAACAGGAGGGCTGTGACTAATTCAAATCTCTTTCAGAAAGATGCTTCTTAATATACATATATATGTATATGTGCACTTTTCTTACTATATCTTTGCATCACACTGATTGTCCTCAAAAACTACATGTAATCTACTGTTACCCCCATAATAGTCTTGTGGGTGAAAGGAGCATACCACAGGTGCTATGTTTTTTTCTGTAAGCGTAATCAATATTATAAGAGTCTGGTCATCCAAATTATCTCGTTAATACAAGAAAACTTCCTTCACACTCTTTAAATTGTTATAAAAGTGCAACCTTTCCAGTACCTACTCCTGCACCCTGGTATTGTCTTCATCTACCCACGTCCCTTTGGGTCTTGGTCAACAATTGTTCTCAAGAGTGGAATTGAGAAGGTTTTTGACATCCTGAGGTCTGTTCTGTAGGTGTATGTTCATGGTGGGATTTTTTTCCTCATTAGTCTAGTGGTCCACTTTGTTGTATCATTGAATGTTTCTTCACCTCTGTCTGCTCTCAGCTGAGGTATGAATGTGAAATATTAGATTTAGAAGATGACAAGATTTGCTCTGTTTTCAAAGCAGTCTTTGGTGAGACAGCTTCTAAAGCTCTGTGCTTTGGTTATCCATTCCATGCTTTACCACGATGAATGCTTGTGAGATTAAAAATAGGACTTAAATAGGTAAAAAAGAAAAAAAAAGAAAAAGAAAAATTGAGGAATACCTTGAGCCAACTACTTTATAGAATTATCAAAATACAAACAGTATGGATTAAGTTAAAAATCTGCACGATGCTGAAAGAAAAATATCATATATAATAAGTTCTGCAAGAGCAATATGAATCTAGGTCACTGCACACATTGCAATTTCTTTTTAAGCCCCTATGTCTGTGGAGCTGTAGGCTTTGTAGTTCTTTGAACCCTCACCTCAACCCTAATAATGGCTTGGTGCTGACCACTACAATGGGTCACTTGAAATATGTGTGGAAGGAGCAATGCTGGTGCAGAGCCATGCTTCTCTTTGCATGCCTTTTGCAGCTCCACTGTGCCTGGAGCTGTAGGCTTTGTGGTTTTCCAAACCCTAACCCAAATAATGGCTTGGGGCTGAAGATCAGGTCCCCAGGACAAGGAGTGGCCTAGGTTTATAAAGTGTGGAAGGAGCAATATTGGTGAAGGGCTGTGGTCCCCTTGGAATGCCTTATACAGTCCCAGTGTCCCTAGAGCTTTGTGGTTGTCTGAATCCTAACTCTGACCTGAAAGCAAATGAATGCTTAAATCTGAGGTGAAAGCCAAACATTCCAAAGGGAGCATGGCATGACATCAGCATTGCACCTTCTACAACTTGCTGGACCACTGTCATGGTTTGAGCCTGGCACAATGCCAGTGCCCCCATGAAAATACTCCTTCCCTGGTATCTACTGTGAGATGTGATCAGAAACAGAGCAGAGCAGGCTCCAGCTTAAGAATGAAAAGGAAAAAAATACTTTATTAACCCAGGACAATAAGAGTAACACACAGAACATTGGATGAAAACCTCCCAAATATGCTCCTCCTTCCCCCACCAGATTTCCAACACATCACAATAAGACAAAACCTTGGATATCCCTGGGCTCCCCTCCCCCCGCCCAGCTCGGAGCTGGACAGAGGAGGTCTGTGTTCTTCATGAACCAGAACCCAAGAGAGTTTCCCCTGGGCGTTCACAGCTTTTAACCCTCCGTGTTCTCAGAGGCGTATCCATGCCCTCAGTGGACAAACCAGGTGCCAATATTAAAATCTGAGCACCTATTGGTCTGACCACGCCATCCCAATAAAACTCATTTCCTCTCAAACCACGACAACCACCCATGGTGCTGGTAACCTCAGGCTCAGATTCTACTGTTCATTTGTTTCAGTGTTGTGGTAAGAGATCTCTTGGAATCCTTTTGTCTTTACAGAGGTGGAATACTGTCAGGAGCTATGTATAGGTGTAGTATCTAAATAGCATATTTTTGGGGGTTTTAAATCTTTTTCTCATAAGGTCTGCCTTGAAACTGTTAATGAGTCGCTGTGGGAATCTAAATCAGGACAGCAAGGGAACACTTGTGTTAGGTCTACAGGGAACACAAAGAATAACATGAAACAAGAGTTAAGCCGTTCAAAGACCCATGTTTCTCTCTGTTTCTACTTATTCTGCCTTCGCCAACACCACCTCCTTCCCACATGAATATTACCCCAGGGTAATAGCAAATTTAGGGCCCATTTAGCAAATTTAGGATGGTTACAAAAAGGTATTGAATTGCTGCAAGAATGCATCAATGCCTGTGTAGGCATACACAATATCCTTTGCATTTCTCTTCATATATCAGCTAAGCATTTACATCCGTTTGAATGTAACAGATGTTACGTTCAAAACAGACCATTGTTTTCAGGTTTATAAGCTGTTTGTTATCAAATGACAGTTTTAGTGTTATATTTATTATTAATTTGTTATTATAAAATTATCTGGACTAAGAGGTAGATAAATCAAATATAAAAAGCCTTATAGCATATATAAACATAGGGGATATATGTTTAATTTGGGAGAAAAATATATATGATTTGGAAAAAGATTCTGTTCTAGGCTTATCCTCTTACTGGCAGTTGATTTTTATTATTTAATTTTCAGATTATTTGCTCTGCTTTTGAGCTAGTTTAAATGCTGATATAAATTCACCTAAAGAGGATATCATAATGTTGACATTAAAAAAGCTGATTGATGGAGTTAATACAAACAGAATTTTTACACCAATGGTGATTACTAACTCTAGCCAACATTATAGCCACAAGGGTGAGATGGAGAACTAAACAAAAACACCTCGAATGACCCATTCAGTTAAAAAAATCCAACCTGAAGAAACAAAATATGTAAAATTATGTACATGACATCAATGATATTTTTTGTCTTATTTTTGCATTTAACTGTATATGTTGGATTAGTTTCATTTAATTGATGCATAGTCCTAAACGAAGACAGGGGTTTGAAAAGTTCCTGTTTTATTGTTTGTCTCTCTGTTTCTCACCAGCCAAATCTATTCAAACTGGCAAAAATTAAATTTTTTTTCCTGAGTTCAATAGATTTTGCCAACACTTCTTACAGGTAAACAATGTCCCTGTCTTCATCTCAACCTATGAGACTTCTCATTACTGCTTTTTTCCTATTTTCTCTCCCTTCCTGCTGAATGGAGGGGAGTGAGTGAGTGACTGGGTAGGAGTCTGGTTGTTAGCCACTGCTGGCCCAACAAGACCATTTCAATTGTAAATTAAGGCTGTAAAACTGATGTACATATAAAATATATTCACTGTCCCTAGAAGTTTGAAATTGGAAAGAGGAAAATCAGTTTTAAAAAAGATGCTAGAACTTCAGGGAGAATATTCTCAGTTTCCTGATCATGAGCAACATAGTCTAAATCTGTATAAATTTAAAATATAAGCTTAAGATACTCAGCTTCTTTAGAGCATCAGCATTAATAATTGCTTTTATGTCAGTAAATAATTTTGGGTCCTTTGTTCACTGCTTCTTTTTTATTCCTACAACACATGAAATATTTGTTTTGTTAAGCCTAATTTTAATCTGTTACTATACAAATTATACACCTAAGCACACCATTTTAGGAGTATGAATTTCACCCTTATTGGAAAGTAAGAGGTTTTGATCTAAAGAGACCTACTTGGGTTATCAATAAACAAAAAGACATATTTTAGATAGTGAAGACCTGGGTTAAAATCATATAAATATATTTTTTAAAAGTATTTTCTCTGTTTTATAAACTAATTTATTCATTCTCTGTGAGTGTGGTTTTCAAAGATATTATGTGGCAACTTCTACTGCGTTTGACTGGGTGAAGACTGGTGTGTGTGTCAATTCCTTTTTGTTTTCATTTCAGAGTTAATTAGGAAGTATTAAGTATGGAGGAGGGCAGGGGGTAAAGAATTATATGAGACATATGCCAAACAGTTCTACAGCTGCTCTAATTAGATTTAACTTCCAAAGCCATATAGAAAAGAGCCATCAGAGGGAGGTTATTAGAAGAGCCATGCTAAACAATTTACAGTAATTTGGAAGCCAAAGAAATAAAATGCATATTTCAGTGGGATTTATTTAAAAAAAATAACAGGACTATGTTTTGACTCATTTTGTTTCTAAAGAAAAGTTGACCAAATACTTGTTAAGAGTGAGTAGAGGTTGCTTATTTTATTTTTAGGAGACAAAATCTAGGAGACTAAGAAATGCTTGATGTCTAATAATGGGTGTATTTTCCTAATTCCATGCTGTCTTGGACAAACGTCTTGGAAATTAACACCTGGGTGGCACTGCAAAGAGTGAGCAGAAAAGGATAACTTAGCCCAAACTCTCTACAGTGCCTTAAAGAGTGCAGAGACCCAGCTAGACTTGACCACTAGCAGGACTTGGTCCAATATATCTAATCTGTTTTTCAGCAGTACTGTACGAGTCACCTTCCAATTTAGCCTTCACTTATTGAAACATTATGAATAGTAGGGGGTTGATGAAGATTGACAGAAGTATTATTTTTTTCCAAATGCAACCAAATGAAAGCAATTTTATTATATGCTTATCAAAAAACAAGACAATTTTGAGATACCACCTGTCCTGGCAGCAGGGAGAAAGGGAAGAGAACAGCTGCTTTGAGCTATTGCCAGCTATCTCTGCATTTAAATGCTCAGACCCAGAGTCCAATGACTGTGTAGAGCCCTAATGGACCTAGCAGAGTAGCCTGGTTAGCACAGATTGCTCCCATGGTGACTCTTGATTCACCTTAAGACTTTCTCTTAGCAATCACTTTATGGGCCGTAACAGTTGTAAGAATTGAAGCCTTGTTGAACTCTGAACATCCTATGGAGCTGGTATGGCAGACACGATTCCACCTGGAGCTATAACTGAGGCAGTAAGACAAAAGACAAAAGACTTTACTCAATTTGGCAAAGCCATGGCCAGAGAAAAGCAAGATAAGGCAAGGCAAGGGAAAAGCATATGTGTGAAAACTGTATAAAAGAAGGGAGAGGGTAAGGTTGAATTATCATAATTGCTCCAGAGGTAAATTTAGATAGCTACACCAATTCTAGCTTTTTTTTTTTTTTTAAGTTATGCTTGTTTCATGGTTTCATTCTACAAGCAAATTCATAGGACAAGTCATTATCTTATCTAACCCAGTCATGTCATTGTTGTGGCTTCTAGGACATCAAGGTCTGTAAATAATAGCTAAGAAAAATAATGAAAAAACAATGCAAATTATCTTAAATTTTATAGTATTAGTCCTGATACCCCTTTTCATTTTCTCTTATGATGACTAAAGCATAAATAGCAATAAGTTAAGACTTATGAAATGGTCAAAAGCCCTCTATCTGGTATGAGACCCTGGCAGGTACTTGTGAAAATCAGACAGCTAAAAGAGAGGTATAACCCCCCAACTATCAAAAAAACCCTTTTCTGCCATATTTTTTGAAGATTTTTGAAAACCTAGGTTCTTTATAAAACCTAGGTAAAAAACTGGTGGAGTTCCTCTTTAAAATACCATATGTGACTTTAGAAACCCAATCCTTAGTGTTTTTCACTTTTGTCTTTGACAGGGAGAAGAGTTATAGACATTAATCAGTCCTCACACAGCAAATTTTTAACATATTTTGTAATTTTCCTTGCTCTCCTTTCTTTCTATTTGTATTCTATTCCAGAAATTTTGAGATGGAAGGATGAGAACTGCATGCAGTCTCACAGGCAGTGAAAGAATAAAGGTATTCCACATAATGGAATAATGGCATAATGAAATTTTCTGGTTTACTCTTTATTTCTTTCTTAATGATTTGTGATGTCCAGTTTAACCATTTGAGCAATACTGTTCACTTAGTTAATTCAATTCAATTTCAGAAATAAATCTGCCATGATTCCAAGATCTTCAGACCCACCACAGTTTTAGATAACCAGAATTTCCTTTCCTATGTGAACAACAGATATTGCATTTTATTTGGTACTTTACTGTTCTTTCCCTTTTCTCTGGAACCTTCACTAAACTCAAATTGTTTCAAATAAAAATACAAACTACTTCTATTTACACAGGACTGGTGCTTTTGTATTCCTCTTAAATTCTTTATTGGTTTTCACTCTTCAGTAGGTCAGCCTAACCTACCTTTTTTGTATCTTCAACAACTCAGCAACCTTTTTTGTATCTTCAACAGTGCTGCTTCTGAGATTTTTTGCTAGTAAATGTCCTACACCTGTAGTGGATTTCCTGCTCTCAGCTGTACTCCATTTTCTCTCACTAATGAACATGTTGTCCGTGTGTTCAGCACAGAGCAATCTCTCAGGGCATACTCTGAACCTTTGCCTTTCCTGAGTTCAAAAAGTCTGAAGATTAATATCAGCTGTGCTCTTGCTGATCAACAGCAATATGGTCCATTCTAAAATGGAATTTCAGGTGGCAGGTTTACAGTTTATATGCGTGCTTCCAACTTGGCTTTCCCCTGACCTGATGTATCACTTAAGCATTCTGTGGTAAAGTGAATAGAACTTTCTGCTTCAGGTTATCTCCTGGACTCCAGTAGAGTCTGCACAGTGTAAACCAAGACTGTTCTTTCTGGAATTCTGCAAGAAACAAAATACCAGAACAACAAACATGAAACTATTAATTCTGGCTTGCTGACTTGAGAGTTGTGAAGATCACTATGATTCTGCTAAAACTGTTCTCTCTCAAGCTGCCATCCCTTAGAAGTACCCATGTGTTGCAGGACAGGTAAAATTTCAGATCCATAGCAGACTTTGAAAAGTTTATTCTTTGTGGACAAGTCAATTTCTCATTTGTCTAAGAGAACCAGGAAAACACTGCTGTGCTCACCCATAGTAGATATAACATTGCATGGGAATGAAGAACAGTTTCACTTATGTTTGTCTTAGGTTTGACCGTTGCTGTACCCAAATGTTGAGGAGTGGAACACTATTTTCTGTCAGCAGCATCTGTGTCCTTGGCAAATTCCTCAGACAATTATATTGGCAGCTTTGGAGTAGTCTCTAGTCTCTAGCTCTGTCATGTGGCTACCCTTGTCCTTGCAACACTCTTTTATAGTGATTCAGTTTGTTTCTGAATAATGTCTGCAATTTTTATGCAATTACGCTGCTACACAAATCACTTATGGGATCTCTAAACTAATCTTTTTATGGATACATGTAGTACTTATTAACTATTGACGTTCTCCCTACCATTATTTATTATAATAAATAAGAATTACAACACAAATTATTACTTTGCTAGCCTGGAAATATTCCAGCCTTTACATTGATTTAATCCTTTTTCAGAATTTCTGGTTTCTACTTAGAGTTATACAGACATTTTTCAGACTGTTGCTCTCAAGTTTAAGCCATGAGAGTTTTATCTCTTACCAGTTAATCTACGCAATTAAAACCCCGTGTAACTTGCCTAATGTTATGTTTTACCAGATGACTCTGTGTAAATGGTTACATAAAAGTTTGCTTTGTATCCAGCATCAATTTATTCTTGGAGATTAACCATTGAAAAGATGTTGGTCAAAGTTTTGCAGCCCAGATTAAAAACGGAATCCTCACTGCTAATAAATACGTAGGACTTAATTTTGCATTTATTAAGCCCAATTATAAGTTCTTTCTTTAAGTTTATATAGATCAATACATTTATTAAGCAAAATATAGATTTATGAATTAATGTAGTCTAACACAAAGATTTCCTTACAAATCCATAAATCTAGAAACCACAGACCTAAAATAACTTTAAAAACCTACCTTCTAGGGCTCCCAACGGTGCTCCCAATTTGAAACTTTTTATTCTTTTAGGAAATAAATTTTGAAGTAATAAGAAAATTTTCTGAGAAATATTGAGATATATTTTTTTATAAATATTCCTCTATGAGAATAGAAGGAATCCTTTTTCAGTTGTAAATAATTCAACATCTCATCAAAATTCTTTCTGATGATAGGGAGAATAAGGTACTTTATTACTTTAGAAATCATAGCAAAAAAACTCTTGCCATTTATATACCTAAAAACTTATAAAGTAGTTGTTTAGATTCTAAAGAGTTTTGAATCCAAATATTTTAATTATTAAGAAAAAAATTAGTAAAAAATTTTGACATAATAATAAATTACTTTAAACATCAAAAGTGCTGATGAAATTACATCTTATTAAAACACTGGCTATTTATTTTCATACATTTAAAAATTTATTTAAATAAAGACTATCCACTTTTCTAGCGTTATTGTCTTTTATGTTAAGGCTCTTAGAAACAATAGTTAGGCATCATGTATAAAAAGATGTAAAGAATTGTAAAAAATATTATGTTTTTATTAAAGGAATGAGGTTAACAACCTTTTAAAACTTCAAGTGTAATATTGTAATGTTAAAAACATATATTTTTGTTATTTAACTGATTAGTTTGAATGGCTTATAGGAGAAAAAAATAAGGGTATCTTAGCATAAAAATGTATAAAATGCCTACAATATTTTTTGACAGATTATTGAAATAGTAATGTAAAATATCAAAGAAAGATTACACCATCAATTAATAGAAAAAGCATAAAACCCATATCAGATAGAATACATCACAGAATCACAGAATCTTTTGAGTTGGAGGGGACTTTTAAGATCATCTAGTTCCAACTCCACTGCCATGGGCAAGGACATCTTCCACTATACCTGGCTGCTCAGAGCCCCATCCCACCTGACCTTGAACACACGAATACATTTTGAACACTTACTGAGTAATGCTGAGTAATGCTTACAAGCATTCTGCTGAGGTATTCTTTGGGGATATGCACATGTGAAATGTCACTATTCCCACAAGGCGCTTGATACAAGATATTTGCTACCGACTAAGGGCTTGAATTTATGATGATAAATGCCAATATCTTTTAGGTATTTACATTGTCATGATATGCAATTGATTTTCACAATAAAACATGTTTAGTTTTATTATTTTTACTTTTAGAGCAATCAATCACTTTTTAATAAGTGATCCAATATATTGGAGAATAAAAATATTCTAATTGTCATAATCAATTGGTCACCAGTGGCCTTCAGACTGTATTTTACAACATTAAAATTTAGGTGTCCCAAACTCAGCTTCTCAGAGCAAAATTTAAAAGCTGTCTTTTGCAATGGATCAGTGGTTGTAGATCAATTAATTTTTCAGTAAATCAATTGCTGCATTGATTTGTGCCTGCAAAGCATAACCCTAAAGTATTTAAAAATTAACCACTTAATGTCAGGATCCAATGTCAATACATTACTAAGGGTCAAATGCTGACTTTGATCTCACTTGAACTGTTGTTATCTCCCTATTGCAGCTTCTTTCTTTCACCAGTCCCACTCCATTCTAGAAGAGTGATCTGTATTGCTGTGACATCAGAGTCCCTAAGAAGGTGCACTCCAGAGCTGTGAGCTGGACCTTTTCCTCACCCACATGCTTGTCATCCTCTCCCACAGTGAAGCCTAGACTGAGCAAGACAGCACTTATCACCTCATGGGCTTTAGGTGTTAAAGCACTGAAAGCAAATATTTTAGATAATAGCAGTTGCCATATCTGCTGGGCTATTCAGATATTACAGCAAAATCCAGGATGACTCAGCTGGAGTGTTAAACAGGTGGATAAGAATTTCACTCATGCTTGCTGTTTGTTATTTGGTTAGGTTGCCTTTCAGATAGTTCAGATTACTCTGTAAACACTGCAAAAACAAATGTCTAATTTTCAAAACATTCACAGAAAGAAATTAGTATCTGCTTTGCTGGTTAGAGATAAAATTTTGTGCTTCCCCCCTGCCCCTCCCCAAAAGCCATGTCTGCAAGCTATCAATGTGTTTGACCCAGCTTATCAAACTCCTCCTAGATACAGAATTTCTCTGCCACAAATGAGAACAGTTTTTAGTAGTGAGAGATCAGGTCATTATTATTTTTGAGGTTATGCTAGGTTGTGAAGACCAAAAGGCTAACAGTTTGTAATGCTGTTTGAAAACACTGCTTGCAGATGGCAGCTCTTGCCATTCTATCAGTATGTAATACTCCAAAAGGTCTCAACATTTAAATTTTTAAAATAGGTTTTCTGTGATTAATCAAACTGATCAAATATCAAATAAAAAAAAATTGGACTACACATCAAAAAGTGAAAACTGAAAAAAAAATAGTTCATAGATATATGTCTGTGTAAGTACAGCAAAATAATCTTCATATAGTATGAGGGAGGGAAGAGGCAGGGGAAGAGAAAGAAAAAAATTGAGAAATTTTCTTTCAAACATTCCATAATTACATGAAGATATATGGGTGCCAGAAAGCAACCAATAGCCCACCAATTTTTCTTTTAAGTGACTAGGAACATATCCTTTCCAATTCCACTTTGCTTGTTAATGTGAAGAAAAACGGTTCTGCTACACGCTTTAACTGTGAAAAATGTCTTTTTTGTTGTTGTTGGTAGAGCACTTTTTATTTGAGAAAAAAACACAATATGTTTTTCTGTTTCTAGTTCATCATTTGTATTTCTGACTTCAGATTTGATTTGCTAAGGAAGATTTGTGTATGTTGGATATGATTTTGCTATAGTTTGCTCATACATTTGATAAAAGAAAAGAAGAATTACATAGATGCTTACCAGAATATAAATGAAGCAGAAGAAAGAGTATATAGAATTTAAATGTGGGGATAAGAAACCAGCCTTTGTGTGCTCGTACTCCCGGTAATCGCATTAGTGCAGCTTGAATTTAGAAAGTGCTTCATGTAAAAATGTAGAAAGGAGTACCTTTGTAATGCACTCACTAAGAATAAACAAAGTGAAGGACTGTAGAGAATTGCCATGGCATGCATTAGGTCAGTCTCTTCTCCCAAACAGGGATTTAATATCTCTTTTCCACCCAGAAGCAATAAATACAGTTCAGTGTTCAATCAGACATCCTTTCACTTACATAAGTGTTTTTCTTTGATTTTGTAGACTGTCACAGTTAGTACCTCTGGACTGGGAAATGGATATTGGGCAGCACTCCTTTCTGTTTTTATTATTTATGCTATCTATGTACTTTCCCAAAGTAAATGTCCAAAGCATTCAAATCAATGTTTTTGAAAGTTGAAAGTCTAAGGAAAAATACCCAACCGCAAACCCCAAGACAAAACCAAAACAACAAAACTGAAAACTGACCAACTAAAATAATTCTTAAGTTTTATTGTTCTCGTTTCTATTTCCACAGCTGAGGCACTAAGGTCACAGGCCACAAAAGTATTTGAACACCTTTGACAATATTTTCCTCTACAAAAATAGAACCAAAAATGAAAAGACATGTTGTTAGTCTGAAACTTTCACTCAAATATTGTCCCATACGATCCAAAATCCAAATATAAGATTTTTTTTAGTGCAGCAGGTAAACCTTATAGATGATGACTGTTTCTCCTGAAAGTGAGAAAGTGAAATCTTTACACTGAACATATGTCAGTTTGTCCCTTTTCCATCTCAGTTTCTTTTCACTTCCCGGCAGTTCCAACCCTTGTAACCCATGGCCTGGGACAGGTTTGCAGGTCACCCATACCACACGGATATGAGCTCCCTGTACCTAGTAATTCTTCATGATTACAGAGAATGTGGTATAGGCTAGGCTTACAGGTTTACTTTCTGTAACCTTATAGCTACTTTGAACTGCAGATACATGTTTAAATCCATGTTTTTTCCCTAATTTACTGCTCAGAATCATAGAAGAATGTAAACTGGAAAGAATTCCTGAAGACAAAGTAGATTCTTCATACTAGGTACTGCCTAAATTTGAGCAGAGACTCATCACAGTTTATAAACTCTTTGGTTTTGGGCAGGAACTACTTGGAAAAGGACAGTTGAAATAAAGAATTTATATGGCCTAGGCAGATGACAGGTGCTGGTACTGCCATGCACTTCCTTAGCCAGGTACAGAGTACATCTGGGCCTCAGAGTACATCTGTTAACTGGCAATTTTGGAAGTATCAGTGCCTGTCTTAAAAAAAAAAAAAAAAAGTCTCTCCTGATCCAGTGGTTCGGGTCTACTTCAGGTACCACTAAAGGAGTGGGGTAGAGTACAAAGGACAGGAGGAAATTTACTGTCAGAGCCACAGATGTCAATTGCCCATCTCACATGTGAGAGTGTGTTGCAAGTTCTCACCCAGCATAAAACACATACTATCTTTGATTTAAACTGACCTACTTCCCTATGCATTGGAACACAGTGCTGGAGAAATATGACACAATTTATTGGCTTCATATGGGAAGAAATTAAAAGTCAAACCCAGTGTCTGTGCTTTGTTCTTTAGGTATAAGAGTGCCAAACTAAAGCCCGGAGCTCAACTGGTCTCTTATAATCAAATATAAGTGATTTGGAATATTGGATTCTTTTCTCTTCTGAAATGGTTGTTACAAATTTAATTGGGCTGCGTGAGGAGGACTGTTGCCAGAGGTCAAGGAGGTGATCCTTCTGCTCTACTCAGTTCTGGTAAGGCCAAATGTGGGAAACACTGTGTCCAGTTCTAGGCTTCACATTATAAAAGAGACAGATGGAAATACTGGAGAGAACCCAAAAAGATTATGAAAGGCCACTAAGATTATGAAAGGGCTAGAACATCTCTCATATTAAAAAAGGCTGAGAAACCTGGGACTGTTTAGCCTGGAGAAGAGAAGATTCAGGGTGTATTACATCAATGTATCAATTATATCTCAAGGGAGAACGTAAAAAAGATGGAGACATGCTCTTTTCAATTGTTCCTAGTAATAGGACCAGAGGCAATGGTCACAAACCAAAACACAGAAGGAAGAGTCTGAGCATAAGGAAACACCTTTTTTGTTGTGAAAGTTACTGAGAACTGGCACAGGTCACCCCAGGATGGCTGTGGAACCTCCCTCCTCAGAGATATTCAGAAGTTCTCTGGCCATAGGCAGGAGTAACTAACTGTAGGTGACCATGCTTGAGAAATGGGGCTGGACATGACCTCCAGATGTCCTTGCCAACCTCAATCATCCTGTGATTCTGTGATATAAGAATAAAATCTGTGTCTTTGCTGTATCTGAGAAAACCCAGATAATCTTCAAAACTTAGTGTTAACTTACCAAATTGACTGCAGGCTCATTCACTCTCTGTACTCCTTCCCATCAAACCCCTCATGTGTGCATGCAATATGCATATTGATAGTTTAGGCTTAACTGCTATATCATTGAAATTTTGCCAGCTCAAAATTTTGCTTCAGGACTCTTCATCTTTTACATCACAAAAGGTGAAAAACCCTTTTTTGAATTTGACAACCCAGTGTCACCATATACAGGAGCACCTCTGCTGTAAAGAGGCTTATGGAGTAGTGCATTTTTAGTGTAGAGAAGAGAAGGTTCTGGGGAGACCTTTTAGCAGCTTTCCAGTACCTAAAGGGGACTAAAAGAAAGGGAAAGAGGGACTTTTTGTTAGGGCACTGTTTGTTTTGTGGTGGTAGGACTTCAGAATGAAGCTGGATTTAGATAAGATATTCAGAAAAAATTCTTTACTGTTAGGATAGTGAGACTTGGAACAGGCTGCCCAGATAGGCTGTGGATGGTCTATCCTTGGCCATAGGAAGGATGGGGCTTCAAGTAACCCAATGTAGTGGAAGGTGCCTCTGCTCATGCCAAGGGGGTGGAACTAGAGGGTCTCTAAGGTCCCTTCCAACCAAAATCATTCTATGACTCTAGAAGACGTTGAGAAGAAAAAAATTCTACAAAGAAGGAAATATAGAAAATGAACTTGATAAGATTAAGTTTTATAAGATTAAAACAGTGCTTATAGGAAGGTGAGGTTCATTGTAGCAAAACTCTTCCCAACCAAATCAAAACTGATGTAACAGTGAAGTCTCAAAAGACAGTGCCGACTTCAGTTTGGATTTTTAGACATGACAGAAATCAGTTTAATTGATAGCTCAGATTTAACTGATAGCTTAAGAAAATCAGAAGAAATTATATGAGATGAGAGACATCTACTGCTAAAATATATCAAAATCAGGTCTTGTCATCTCATTGGTACACACTCTGTTGTTAATGACATATCAGCTGTGCACAAAGAATGACCTACCCAAAGAAATAAAAAATATTTTTGAGACGTCCAAATAAATTTGTGGTCTGCCCCCTAGATGTTAGCAATTTATTTTTAAAAGTATTTTTGACAAAAAATATGTTCAAGGTTTTCAAAATGTAAGGAAAACAGAAAGTAATTATCATCTTCATATTATATCTATTAGTGTTTTTTAGAGTAACAATTATTCTGAATTCCCTGTAGAATGCCATACAAAGACCTCCTTTGCAAGATGTTTAATAGTTTTAGTTGTGAACAGCTATCCCACTATTTCTCAAAAAATTTCCAAAACCAGTCACTGATCTATCATTCAAAGATTTTCATTAGCTTGTTGGCTGGTTTGCTCAGTTTTGCCCCTTAATATATTTTGCCTTCTACATTTTCACCTTTACAATAAAGAGGGTATAGTCAACCAACTATTGTCAGACTTTTAAACACCTTTTAAAATAATTTAAAAAAAAATGCATTTAACACCTAATTTTTTTTTTGTCAGTCTTCACTTTTCTGTTATGGATAAAGAAACTAAGCAATTCCTCTCAAATTTTTATATGTAAATTAAGACAGGGTTTTGGTGCTTCATTTTTGTCTCCCACAAACATAAGGATTAAGATCCTAAACTATTTTGCATGATTTAAACTTTCCTAACTCTTTTTTCTTTTATTGAAAGAATGAGATACACCAATTTTTTGCAATTGAAGTTGTTAACTTTTTAATGTTTTATGTTAAATAGAACATTCTTCTGGCTGGAACTTGGAGAAAATTCAGCATAAATTTCTTTGTATTTCAAGTGCAATGGAATCATTATGTTCTCAGCATAAAAATACAGACTGCAGTGCAATAAATGTGGCAATGGGGAAACTGGCATAAAACTGTTATGAGTAAAATATTCCAAATTCCCTACCTTTTTCCAGCACAGCCTATATTAATGGAGGGGCAGCCCAAATTTTTAAAGTGATACTTATAAAAAGAACAGTTGTGGTGAGAAAGACTTCTAAGTGTTTATACCAGTTTGAACAACAGTTCAATCAGCTGCTTCAACCAGACTCATTAAGAAAATTCTGTGAAAGTAGGAAAAAAACCCCATTAATGGAAAGATATAAGTTGACTGATTTTAAGTTGATGATGTTTATGTTAGTACCAAAATAGCCCAGGTGATGCACAAGAGATGCACTGCATTAAAAAAATGAAAATATAAAAATATTTTTAAACTGCCTACTAAACATACATCTATATCTATATCTATCTATCTATCTATATATATATATATATACTCAATCTTGTTAATGCAAAAGTAATGCTAATTTCAAAACACAATCAATTATTATGCTGATTTATTTTACTGTGCTGAAACAAACTATTAACATACACAATGCATCATTAAAATGGTAGCAAACATTAATCAGAGAAAACTAATTCCCTACAGTATTTTAGAATGGTTTGATTTTTTTTTTTTTAACTGCATCTTTAGTGGCTAGATTATTCTCTATATGACTTTCTAGAACAATTAAAAAATAATTATCAGGGGTGCCATGCATATTACATGTGACTCAAAGTAACTGAAGAATGATACTTTTGTCATTTTCATTTTGTGTTAACCATATGTATTGCACCTGTGATCATTGCAGGGAAATGTGATGGGTTTTTTTCCCAGTGATGTTTTGTAAACTGTAAAAGTAAGACATTACATTGGTTATATGTAACATCTTTGAAATGCCTTTGTTTTGAAGCTATTTCAGCTTGATTTAATTTCTAAATCCAAGATGAAAGTGTAGTTTCTTGATCTATCTATATCTGTTCCTTGAATTGGTGCCAGAGATGTTACATCCAGGTGTATTTCTTTAGTCTATCCAGTTTTATTACGCTATGATGCTTTGCCCAAAAGATACTGTAAAAAAACTGATGGGGTACAACAGTGTCTGGGTCAAAACAGAGCAAAAGCACACAAAATATTCTGCAGTTCTTCGAACACTCAGTCCTAGAAATACACATAAAAACTACATAAGCATCAGACCAAATATTACATACAGACTGAAAAAAAAGGTCTTTCTGCTCTTCTTCCTTTCCTAATTAGTTTCTCTCCCAAGGCAACCAATTAATTATATCCTTTGAAAATGAACTTTTCCCCCCTTAAATTCATTTAAACCCTTATTTTCCTCAATCTTCAGGCTCGGTATTTTCCATTTCAAATTTTAAATCACTTGTAAACACTACAAATAAGAAAATTCCTTATATTTTTAATGCTTATTAATGCTTTATTCCTTACATTTTTAAAACAAACAGAAAAATAGTCTTTTGAGTATTCCTTCAAAAATTGCTCATTCTGTGTAGCAAAATAAATGTAGATATCTACCTCATAAAAAAGGAATTTACAGGGAAGTTTGAAGTCAAAAGCAAAAAATAAGAAAGGCTTTTTTCCTATGAAATTTGTGTGTGTTTTGGCTTAGTATATAATAGTGAAAAAAATACAGCAGGCTTTGATACAAGTTCACTTCTAGTCACTTAATACCATTTCACTCTTTCATATCTCAGATATACAAACAGAAAAATAGGGAACTGAATTTAAGTCCTGCAATGTGCCTGCATGCAATGCCCAAATTAATTATTTATTATTTCTGCTCCTGAAGCATCACAACATGGAAGCCCGAAGTGAGGTGTAATAACAGACAGATAGCAATTTCAACAGTCATATACTCACTGCTTGGTGTGTTGCTCTCATAAGAACAAGAAGACAAACAAAACTGTCTGCAAAGCAAAGATTGCAGCAACAAAATTGCTATAGCATTGCCAAAACTGAAATACAATTTGTGGCTTGACAAAAGGCTGAAACATTTCTATGAATAAGAAAAAAATTGCAAAATATGAAGACTTCAACACTGTAGAATCATAGAATCATAGAATTGCTTGTGTTGGAAGAAACCCTAAATATCGTCTGGTTCATAACTAATGATGCCTTGCTCTGTGCTGTATAATCTTAACGTATAGGAAGAATGTTCCTATTTACAAATCAAAAGAGTATGTTTCATTAAAAAAAGCCCAAACCAACCAACAACAACAAAAAAACCAACCCAAAACCCTCCCAAAAAAACCCAAAAAACCCAACAACCAACAAAAAAACAACAAAAATAAAACCAAAAAAAACCCAAAGCCAAAAACCAAACCAAACAAAAAAAAAAAAAAAAAAAAAAAAAAAAAAAAAAACCAAGCAAGAAAACCCCA
>LTAT01000002.1:17470969-17485028 GCA_003286495.1 Chlorodrepanis virens | reverse complement strand
AAAAAAAAAACAAAAACAAAAAAAAAAAAAAAAAAAACAAGAAAAAAACAAAAACCAAGCAAGCAAACCCCAAACCAACCAAATAAAAAGTCCCCACCAATCCTGAACAACCAGGTGATGAAACTGCTAGTGTTCAGACTAATGGATCTGCTTAAGGTGACTGTACTATTAAAATCAGGAGATAAATAGTCTAGATCTTTGCAGTTCAGATGTGAAAAATACCATGAGTCCTTGTTTTGTTTATAAGTAAAAAACCTCTAATTGAGAATTCGGTGTAAGTACTACCTTTAAAAAAAATTGTAACTACATTAACACTGGACCTTTATATACTACCTTGTAAATAGTTTTTATGCAGTTATTAAACTCCCACACAACAAACAATATGGCAACTCACCTTGATAGCAGCTTCATCAGAAAAATCACTTTATTCTGTATATTCTTCATGGACTAGTTATTAGGGTTAAGATTCATTATTTAGACATACTGACTGTGTGAAAATTACCCCAAATTCATAAATTGCACACAGATAAAGATATTCAAGTCAGAATCAGAAGAGTTTTTAAATCTTGAAATACATTTTTCCCCATTTCTGTCTGAAATTGGATTGAAATTGACTGAACATAAAAATACTGAGGTTTCAGTCTCTTTCACACAGACAAAACCACATACATATGTTGTTTTAAAACTCCTCTTAAAAAAAGAAAAATTTAAGATATTTTGAATTCTTTTCACTCTAATTCTATAGTAACTTTTGAAACATTTAGATAATTAACTTATTGTAACACTGTGGGAAATTACTGATAGTATTACTTGAAAATCTCAAAGACAAAAACGTTTAGTCATAGAATATCCCTATAAATCTGATTTCCCACTGATTGTAACTCAAACTTCAGTGATGCATTATGAGAAATCTTATTATGTTTAAACAGAATAGACCAAAACCTGCATTATAGAAAAACAATTAACCTTTTTTGTTTTCTGTAATCTATCAGTATGTGATATGCAATATAAATAATATATCACTTCAGTAGCATTCTGTTTCAATTTTTAATTCTAGCAGAGGTTCTTTAGCTAAGTAGAGGTTCATTTTAGCATGTCAGTGAGGATTTTGGTGTAGCAAAGTACTCAAGCTTGTTGTTATAGACACCTAAATGATTAGTCCCATTCAGGAGGGAATTAGTAGGAGTCAGTAACATCCAGTGTGAAGAAAACCATACAATTTATATTAGAGTGTCTTTACCAGAGTCTTATTGCACTAAAATGCAGCTGAAGGTATGAAATATATGAACTCTCATGAAAATCATTAGAAATCAAGAATTTAATTACCACTTGATATAGGTAAAAGTCTAAAGACTAATACTATTACTCAACAAGTTTAATTTGATGCGTCATGACCTGTTTACAAGACAGAGAAAACCTCTTCCAACCTATGTGTGGTTGGAATTAATTTCCAGTTAATTCAATTTTCTACTGATCTGAACCGCTCGCCATACTTCTGATATCGTACTTCTCTTACTTCCATAAATTTTTGAGGACAAGAACAAGATCTGTAAAACAAAATAAAGGTGCCTGGTAGATGTCTGGAGTGTCAAAATGTTGTCTTCCATTTTACTATCTATCAGTTTCCCAAAGATTCCTACTTGGTTCAAAAAGTAGAAAAGATAGAATATGAAATTGCAGGGAGATCCGATCTGAATACAAGAAAGATCCCAAAATGCAATTTCCCACATTAAAACATAATTGGAAGCTAAAATGACAATATAAAAGAGGATTTTACTGATATTAAAAAAAAGGATTTAATTATGTCAATATTTAATTGTCCTTTGTTAGTTCTAAATAAGGTGATACCAACAAAGATAATTATGAGTCAAGGAGTGTAATGGAGACATTTTTGACTGTGAGAAATAAAACCCCTTCTTAATTTTAGTCATAAATGTAGGCAGAAAAATGTAATCCTTTTTTTTTCACTGATGCACGATGAAATAGATCACATGGACATTAATTAAGTTTATGTCAGTTCTATGTTCAAACAAGGAAAGAAGTTGTATGTTACATTTGCTCTCTGGTACCTAATTGAGATGTTGGAAACATCTAGACCACCACCCACACTCCAGCTCTAGTTTACATAGAGAGGTGTGAACCTAAGAAGATGTTCTATTGATTTCATATTTGAAACTACACTCTGAATTAGAAAAGCAAGAATTCTTAATGAAGTAACAATCTCAATTTCTGTACTCTGCATATAAGATTCTTCTTTTAAATTTTTAGGTTGTTCTTCAGATAATCAATTTGCCTGACCAGAGATTTATTATCCTCAGTAGCCAGGATACCTTAAAATTGCACAATGAAAGAATGCTCTGCAAAAACTCTTACTGGAAGGAAGGACAGCAAGGAGGGAGGAGGAAAGAGAGTGAATGAAGCAGATCATATTGCTGTGACCAGCATTTATGAAAAAGGTTCTTGGGTTTTTCCTGTCCTTGCCCCCCTTACAATCATACATACATGAAAAATGACACAGAAACTTTCAGACCCGGGTTTTAAATAACTTGGTTGAGATCAGAAACTGCTGCCTTTCAGTATTTACACACAGCTCTTTAACTTGCTTTGTTAAGAAAAGTGACTGCAATTGTTCTGAAAAGACAGTCCATGCTTGATATATCTTGCAGATTGCCAACAGGATCTAGCTGTCAGTTTTCAGATGAACTGATTGCATATATAGTGAAGTGTTACATTCTGCCAAATAATCCCAAACTTATACAGTTGATTTTTTAACATAAAAAATAATACTTTTCCCCTTGAGATAATGTCATCAAATACCATCTGTGCTGCCTGCAATTTTAGTCATAAATCCTTGTATTTATCAGAGAGTTGTTTTTCAAAATAGCTAATTTTCATCTCAGATTCAGAAACACACTTATTTCTTTGCTTCTTTCTTGCTGAGAAGTCTGATATAACAGTCTCTCACTGAAAGGGTTTGGCATTTGCCCAAAACAAAATAGGCTCATCTCCTTGCATGGAATTAGTTTGCTTAATAGGTCTAGAACTTAGAATCATTAAATGCAATATAAAAACATTCCCTTCATGTAACAGAAACTATTAAAAGTCCTGTGGGAGGCAACATGGCAATGTTCACAATGAAATTAATATTGAAGCTAATAAAACTCTGAGGGAAAAATCATCATGCAGGTAGAAAAAAATTGAGACATGGATATATGAGAATGGAAGGAACATGGCAACAATATTAAGTTTGTGCATAATTTGGGGCTTTTTTCCCCCAAATTCTATTGAAAGTATCAAATCAAATTAGTGAGTATGTATACAGAAGATATATATGGGCTAACTGTCATTTAGAGTATTTGTCATGTATGACAAATTTCATACATAATTTTGTTGCGACTGAGGGATTAGAGACCCCTCAGGAGAAAATGGTACATCATGAAAATAAACAGTAAAAAATAATTTTCTCCCCAAAAGCATCTTTTTTTGTTGTAAAAAAAAAATATTTTTCAACATAACAAAGGAAATGTACATTCAAAACAATCACTTATTTAACCCATATTTTATCTGTTAATCTGTGAGAATGATATGAGAGACATGGGGGAAAGCCTTGCTGAAGTCAGGAAAAACAACACTGCACCTTCCTCCTCTGATGAGCTAGCTAGTTCAGAGAACCAGTATTGGGTCTGCATGGCCTGGTTTTTGGTAGGAGGGGGGGCTAGAGGGGTGATTTCTGTGAGAAGTTGCTGGAAGCTTCCTCCATGTGTGGCAGAGACAATCCCTGGTGGTCCAAAGATGGACATGCTGCTGACCAAGACTGGGCCAATTAGAGATGATGGTAATGCCTCTGTGATAACAGATTTAAGTAGAAAGAAAGAAAGAAAAAAATTGTGTTACTTGGGGGTTGTGTGTTGGAGACAGACACACAACACAACACACAGATCATCATCAGCAAACAGCCATGAATTTATTATGGCTGCCCCTTTGATAGGGGCTTTTTGATAGCTGTTTGGAGGGGACTTTTCTCTGCCCAGCTCTCTGGCCAGTGGTATACCTTCATCTAAGCTGGAATGGGGTTGGCTGCCTCTTTTCTAGAATGAGCAAAGTCGGATGAATTGGACTAGTTATGGCCAGGTTTATCTTGCTCAGCTACAGACTAGCTGTACTGCCACAATTTTGCAGTTGTAATTGTGACCAGAGAAGAGTGGAATGGGAACTTGTAACAGGAACAGCTCTGCAGACACCAAGGTCACTGGAGAAGGAGATTCCTCTGCGGCCCTTGGTGCAGACCATGGTGAAGCAGCTGTGCCCCTGCAGCCCATGGGGATCCATGGGCATGTAGGGATCCACCCTCAGCCCATGGAGAGCACCGTGCTGGAGCAGAAGGCCCATGGAGTGTGAACCCCACTCTGGAACAGCCTGTCCTTGAAGGACTGCAGCCCATGGAAGAGTAGCCCACACTGCAGCAGTTTGAGGGGTACTGTAGCCTATGGGATGGACTCCTGTTGCAGCAGTTGGCAGGGAACTGTTGTTCTCATGTTGGAGAAGATCACAGAGAACCGTCTTCTGTGGGAAGGACCCCAAGGTTCAGAGGGGGAACGACTGCTTTCCCTGAGCTGCGGAGACCATGGACAAGAACTGACCATAACCCCATTCCCTGTCTCCTCATGACTTTGGGGTAGGAGGTAGAGCTGGGATGCTATAATTTGGAGTAAGTTATCCTTGAAAGTCAGACAGCTTTCCAGGGTCATCTGCCATGAGATTTTTGGAAGAAGAGCCTTGAGTGGGGCAAATTATGCTCCCTTAAAACCAAGGCTGTGATCCTTCAATTTTCTGGTTTTATCCCCATAATCCACTATTTTACAGTCTCTACAGCCAAGACTGTTCCAGATTTCACATCTAAGGCCAGTTCCTCCTTGTTGGTAAGTATCAGATCCAGAAGAGCATTTTGAATTTTTTGCTCCTTGGTCACTCATGTCAGGATATTATCAGCAGCACTCCTGGAGCATAAAATTAATTCAATCTTCTTTCTGAATGGATTTTGTCTTGTAGTCGATTTTGAGCAGAAATGAAATTTCATTTTGCTTCAACACTTATAACTGTGGATGCTCAGAGACAGGATTCAGTTCAAGATAAGGACAGCCAAGTGAGCTTGTTGCCTGTCCTTTAGGTATCTAACTTGGGAATAAGTGTATTATTTTTTATGTATAATTTAATGTGTGAAGTATGTTTGCTTGGGCTATTACAATACATTTAGACTCTAGGAAGATTTCCACATGTAAGTATCTACATCTAGACATCCTAATTTCAAACTCATATCAGACAAGATATCAACTCCCACTACGTCTTTTTCCTCAATTGACATAACACAGGATGCTAGTTTATATTTTAGATCTTCTGTTGAATACAGCTGGGAAAAACAAAACAAAGCAAAACAAAACAAAAACCTAAAACAAGCCCACACCAAAACAAAAAAAGTCAACTTAAAAAGCAATGAAAGGAACAGATACATTTAAATGTATTAGAGGACAGAATGATCGAAAAACTTTTGCATTTGAAAACTAACTTAATGATTTTATGAAATTATTTTATTTCCTAAGTAAAATATGAATGCTAAAATCAGATAGGAAAGAATGAAGATAATTCAGATTAAGCAATAAAACAAAACAAAAATGTGACAAAATAAGAAAATACAGAAAAACCTAAATAAGTTTTGCTTTGTAAATCATGCACAGAAAAGCATGACAGCAGTTTCCTAGATGTATCAGAAAACTGGAAAAAGTAATGACCATAAGAGTCATGAAAAATGATGTACAAGAAGTCTTCGATGTGACCTACATGCAGACTTCCAGTATCCAAAGAGAGCCTGCAAGAAAGCTGAAAAGGGACTTTTTGCAAGTGTAAATAAGGAGTCTGGATCCCTGTGAAAATATTGTAAGATCAGAATATAGCACAAGTTTGCCAAAGTGCAGAACGAGCAGTGAACAACAGAACTGCTGCTGCTGAAATCAAGAACTCTGAAAAAAATAATAAATTATTCATTGCAAACATCACACAGCATAGCAAAAGTTACTATTTTTTTCCTCATTACTGCACATGATTTGAACTTTTTGAAAGCAGACTCCAAATTAGACAGCTGTTCATAACATGTGGAGAGGGAACAAGTGGTTCCAGTAGGGATCTCATGAAAGCTCTCGATGCTTCTTTCTCAAGTAATGAACACTTCATTGCAGAGGAAAAAGCATTACTTCATCGTATGAACAGCAAATAGACAGGTGCATATTATCAATTTCACTGTCCTGGTAAATGGAAAAATCTTGAAAAGACATGAAGGAAAGTCCTTATATTGAAGACTATGTGTTCATGGCTGAGTCTATGCAGATTTGTTGCATCTATATGCAGACAATCCTTCAGATTCTTAAACAGGCAGGTAAAAAGTTGTAATTTGGGTGGTTTACAGTGTAAATTCAGTTTTCCATGCATGAAAGACTGAGGATAACAGAGAAATTGAGACTAAATATGTTGCCTATTATTTCCTTCTCCATCATAATCCTTTTTTGTCTGTCTCATTATGCTGCATTATCTTTATTTTGGATCCTTTATGTGCATTTATTATGATAAATCTTCTGTCATTTTGTTCTACTATTAGTCAATTAAACCGTCAATCTGTGCAGACATTTTTCAGATTAAAGCTGTGTTTTAACCTACATTTCAGATTTATTGGAGCTGAAACATTTTAGCATGAAAATTTATGCCTAAATAGTATATATATAGATATTGTATGCACATAAAATCTGCTGTTGGTTTCAGAATCAAGGTGGAAGACAGTTATTGAGAGATAATTGTTGCTATTTATGGGAAATGGGTTCTCATCAAAAATAAAGGTTAAATGAAGAAGTTAGTTCTTTCCTGGGAATGAAATTCACATTTCTTTTTAAAGTGACAGCTTTCAAATAGCAATAAAATTTAAATTCAAATTTGCTATATAGTAGATCTCCTTCCTTATTAAACTTTTTTTTGGACTTAATAAAACAAACTTCTTAAAGTTTACTTCTGCCCATGCTTGGCTTCCTTCCTAAAGCAAATGTTTCTGGAACCTTAGAAGAAAATCCCTTTAGCCATTTCATAATTATAAGATTATGAAATATATATTCCCATATAAATGCTAAATTCTGAATACCAATTTCTTGGTGGAGTAGATCATTGAAAACCAAATTTTTTAACTTCCAGTTAGGATATGTAAATATTCTAAGGGTGAAAATTAAATAATCTAAAGGCCCCACAAATATGTGAAAAAGATAAAGAAGGGATTTTTCCCAGTAAATATTTCCTAAATTATTTTTACCTTCAGCTCAGACCTTGAGGTAAAAATTATGATGGTCAGATACTTTTATAAGGAAAAGGATTAAAATAGAAATTGTAATGAGTCCAGATGATTTTGTGACAGTACCACTAATGAGAAAACTTTCTGTTTCACAGTGGCAGAGCAAATTCACATCTACCTGAAAGAATGGTAGCCATTCAGAATGACAGGCTATATATTAAACAAAATAAAAAACAAACAAACAACACATCCCCAAAAAATACTAGGTAAAATTAAGTATCGCTAAAGTTGCTAACTTTAAATTGGGTTAATCTTGAAAGAAATGACAGATGAAGTTTTTGATATAGATATTCAGAAGGAAGCACTTTTATGACTATTATCTTGGAAAATGCTAAAAGAGATGCTTCTGGTCTAATGCATTTTCAGGTTTAAATATAATTGTCAGCTGATGTTATATTTGAGACACTTTTTTTGGATGATAATTTCAAATTGTGTGTTCTGGATCAAACTGAGATCAAATGTGCAAAGACAGTAGCTAAGGAGATAATCCTCATTCAGTTCCAAATGTCAATTTCTATATTGACAATTCTTGATACATGCAATATAGAAGCTCTTTAAAGAACTACAATGTGGTAAGAAATAACCATTGATGAAATGGTCCTGTGATAAAACACATTCTTTTGCTGAAGCTCTTGTTTTGAATGTGCTAGGAGAAGTACAAATAAAAGAACTACATTAAAAGTCTTGAAGAAAGATTATGATTAAACTTTCCCATTTTCCATTCTTTGGGTATTAAAGGAGTACCTGTTTCTCATTATGTGGCACTGATATAATTTGATTTCCTTTAGCTATTTAATTCTTGATGAAACATTCTGTTTGGATTTTCCTAGATTGTTTTAATTTACTTTTTATAAAAATAGAAAAAAAAATGAAATGTCTATTAAAAAAATCCATGACTAATGGCTTACAAATTGGTGACAGCAGGTTGTTTAAGATAATTGTGCAGAAGTAACTGAGGCAAGAAAGAATAAAACTCTCCAAACTACAGCAAAGCCAGTGTGAGATCTACCTAGAGAGCAAATCTTCTAAACCCAGCAATTCATTCTCTTCTATTTTTCTCAGTGCATGTGTTGCCCTCAAAACAATTCTACCCAAGAGAGATACAATTGCTGTTTTAATTACAACTCACAAAAGAGAAAGCAACAGATGTATAAACATATTTTAAGTATTTATTAAATATCTGCTGAATTGTTATAGTCCTGTTGACTCATTAGTAAAATCTCCATGGATTAACTACTGATTCCCAACACCTTCATCTACAAAGACATAGGGAAGATTTGCATTCTCACCTTATGTACACTCATTATAATTTCTTTTATATGTTGCTAATTATAAGACCTTATATTTCTTCGCTCTTTTCTTCTTGGTAAGGTCTCACAGAATTGCTGACTATAAAAAATCTATAAAAGGATCTATAAAAGAATCCACTGAATAAATATACTATAAATATAGATAAATAAATAAATATACCAAACTATTGAGTTCTGTTTCAAACTGATCAAGGTTAAGAAGCATTGACTAAAACATAAAGCAAAAGTAAAGTAAAAAGGGGTGAAGGAACAGGAAAAAAAAGTCTCAGTTCTTGGAAAATTAAGACTGAGGATTTTTCTTATAATGCCAAGGATAATTGTGATCCCACACCACAGAGGTTTAGAATTTTGTGGAAGAATATTTTTCTTTGGTATTATATCTCTGAATATTATTCAAGACTGACAAACAGTTAGACGTGACAATTTCTTCAAATGCATAATCAGGAATAACTACCACACATTTTCCATAATAGTAAGTAAACTTTTCAGAGGGCACATTGCAAATTTCACTTTCTGGACCTATGAGGGATTGTGTTAAAAGTGCACGACCCACTGGAGGGGAAGACAGAGCTTTTTCCCCACTTATTTTCCCCACGATCCCACAGAATGACCAAAGGTAAAAAAAGAATTTAATCTATACTATCATAATCTCTCACAGTGCTTCATATCAAGAGAAATTAGTAACTTATTCCCGTAGCTTTCACCCAAATGTGATAACTATCCAATATTCCTTTTTTTTATCTCTACTCTTTAACCATTACATAGGTTAGTAGTACTTGAACCATAATGCCCAGGAATGAGTCTGTCTTGGCTCTATCTCCCCCTTAGATGGTATTGCCTGTATTAAACTCAGGGAAAACTTCTGGTCTCTTTTCGTGGAAATCACCCCTGTAGCTGAACTGCTGCCAAAAATCTTGGATTGCAAACACTGTATAGAGACTTGTATTGGACCACATTTCTTTGGTGTCAATGTAAATTCTACAAGAATGAAATTTCCCAATCGTACTTAAAGATCACATTTGTACCTTGATGTCTGCAATACCCCTACATATTGGTTAGCTTGCATGTCAAAACTAGAATTTTAGGGTATTTCTGTAGTGATGATCAGGTAGATGATCAGTAAGACAACATACTTTCTGAGGCAGTAGCTTTTCCAACTACTAAAGTCACCAAGCCATTGCTGTTTTTTTTCTAAAATAATATACTCAGTATACCAAAAGTAACATTCATAGTACCAGTATACCAGAAGTAACATTCATAGAATTCAGACTCTTTCCCTTTAAGGGGACATATTGCTTCATTTCAGTCATCTACTTGGTAAAACATTTCGTTGTGCTCCATTACTGAACAGCAGAACCTGTAGCAGCCATGTGGGTGCTCTGATAGACAGGGCAGGATACACTGGCCCCCAGCTGCTGTGACTGGTGAAATGCTCAGGTAGACTAGGTATGAGGGACTAAGCAATTAAAAATAGTCAACTTCCTGTGGCTTGGCAAATTGAATTAAGATGGAAAGAAGTTCAGGATTGCAAGCACATTTTTATCACTACTCATTTTTGCTGTCCACCACATGGGATGATACATCATTCTTTCATCAATATTCAGCAAAATTGGCAGAAGGCTCACAGTCATTTTATCGCCAGAATTACTGATTCATTTTCTGCAAAGCAGCAATCCCAGATCTCTTGTTTACTACAGGAATTGCTTTGGGGAATAATTTAAATAATGGCCTGACTTGTGGTTAGGGGACTAATATAACTAGATAGGCAGGAAAAAAAAATCATAATCAAAAGTGCAAAACAATTGTGACTAATGAATGGTAAATGTAAGCAAAAAACTCCATTGTTTAGTATGTGGCAATGCAAGCATAAAAATTCTTTCCAGACCCACGTGTTTTAGATTTCCAGAGGATAGAAACTGCACAAAAACAAGAAAGAGCTATGGAATATTGCCTTCTAACACAGAGAATTCAAAAATGCATAGTAATTTGAATGATTGGCTATGCATTTTGACAAAAGAATGCTTGAGGATGAATTATCTGCTGACTTTTTGCACATCTTCAAATATATCCCAAAAAAAGTTGGGGGAAAAAAAGTTAAAAATCTTCAAAATAAGTATCCTAAATAACTGCATATATTTTTTTTTCCAAACAGATATTCTATAAGAAGCTTGCAATGAAATCTTACAAAAAACTCAAACTCAGGTGACAATTTGGATATAAAACAATCTTTCAAACAAGTCAAACCCACCACAGAGAAGCAAAATGTCTTTTTTTTTTTCCCATCAGTGTTCACTGTGGAAAAATCAGGACGGTTCTTTCAGTGGAACTCTTTTTTATTGGAGACTCAGCAGTTGTGCCTGAAATTGGCTGTAAAAGGGGTTATGAAGCAGACTGACAAAATAAGCAGTAACAAATTGGAAGGACTACATGGCATTCACTCAAGTGTTCTAAGATAACTCAAGGATGAAATAGCTAAATTACTAATGGTAGTGTGTAACTTCTCTCTTCAAAACTGCTGTTGCATCTTAGGACTGGGAAATGATAAATGTGATGCCAGAGGAGATCTAAAAAATTTCTCTCTGTGGCAGGTTGTGGCACAGTTGACAGCTAAGTGACCAGCTAACAAGCCCTCTCTATCACTCCTCCTTCTCAAAGAACAGGGGGATAAAATAACAAGCTAAACACTTGTGGGTTGAGGTAGGTGTAGGGAGATCACTCAGCAATTATCTCCATGAGCAAAACAGACTTGGTGAAATTAATCTAATGTATTACCAATTAAAGAGGCTAGGATAAAGAGACATATATTTTCATACCTCGCACTCCCAGTTGCTGCACAGCATTTTTACACTTTTTTCAACAGGTTATCACAGAGGGACTGGCAACATCATTGCTGATCTCAGCTTTGGCCAGAGGTGTGGCTGTCGGAGCTGGCTGGAGCTGACTTGTTCAACATGAGGGCAGCTTCTGATATCTTCTCACAGTAGCCAGCACCTGGGCACACACACTAATTATACCTGAATACACAAACAAATAAATAATTAGAAAGAGGAGGCAAAATTAAGAAGCCTTCTCTTGCACAGCATTGAGATTATAATAGATTTGTGTTGGCAGAATACTTTTTTACACTCATTTTCAAATAACCTAAGAAAAGAGATCAACAGTAAAGTGACAAAATGTTTCCAAGTATGAAGTCATTCAGAGCAGGGTGGACACAGTTCTGCTTTGAAAACTTTGATGAAACCAGTATGAATTTGAACAACTATATTAAAAAAATGTGAGAGGAAATAAATTATGATAAACATAAATTAATTTACATGGGGAAAACAATAAATGACACTGAGCTGGCCTATTACCCAGGGGAAGATTTTGGTTTTGTGACAGTCATTTCTAATGCTCAGCAAACGTGATAAGAGATCAGTTGTTAGAATGTAATAAAGAAATACAGAATGAAATAGAAAATGCCATTATTCCATTGTATAATTTCATGTTTCTGATATGTTTTGAATACTATAAAACTTAGTCCCCACACCTCAAAATGATAAAGTAGAATTAGAAAAAGTTCAGGAAGGAGCAAAGCCTCTGGTTAAAAATGTGTGAACATTTCCATATAAGTAATGATTTAACAAGGCAGAACCGAACAGGAACCTGTATGGAATGTGGGAAATAAGATAGTAAAGATGAGAAGATTTCCAGAAAGCTGTAAAAGCAGGCCTTAGAAACAGAAAGAACAGAAAACTTAGAGCTAGCTGCAGCTGCAAAGTATGGAAGTAGAAAAAGTTACAATAGTACAGCAAGCAAGGACATAAAACAATAGCTTGAGTTTTAGGCTTGGCTAAGATAGACCTTAAGATGCAGAAAAAATATGCTTAGCAAGAAGGTTTTAGGCCAAATAATGAAGCATTGTACATTGGTAATAGAAAGCATACAAGCAAGCATTACAGTAACACACAAACAAGTTTTCCTAGATTTTTTATGTGTGTTTTAGAACTTCTTGGAAGAATGGCTGAAGGATTGTCTCAACTTCTTACAACAAAAGCCTAGTAGGTAAAGCTAAGCATGATGAGACACTTTCTAATAGTAGGTATATTAGGATAAATCTAGACTAGTCACCTTGATTTTATTCCACTATTTTACCTCTAAATCTGCCTCAGTATGTTAATTTTCTTTTGAAAAGGAAAAAAAAAAAAATTATAAAGTCATCTTGCTCTTTCAGCTCTTTTCTCATTAAAGTAATCTAAGTATCTTCTGTCTCTTCCATTAGAGTCAGACCTAATCATACCCAAAAGACCAACATATCCATTGCTGTTCAACTGCTGTAGGGCTCTTCACTCTGCGGGAAGTAAGATTACTTTATCAGCAGGAAGTTTTCTGCTAAATCCATTGAAAAGTTTATATCCTTGAGGAATATTTTATATAATTATACAGAAGAATCAACAGAGGCAAGTGTCAGCAAAGCCAGCAACATTACACAGGTTTACAATAGAAGAACATGGATCCTACTGGAAGGGTTGTCAGTCTCAAGGAAGAGTTGAATGTTTTGGTCAAAGAACTGTTACTTGTATTTCACAAATCCTCTTGATTTACTTTTTAAATTGTTTTCCTGTTAATTTGGTTAGAGATAAATTAAATGCAGCTAGGTGACCTACTTGGCCACCTTTTGATTTGCATTCTATAAATAAAGGATATGAGCTTCAATATAAAGAATAGATTTTGTTCTATTTTCCAGTCCTATACTTTTCCCCCCAGTGATTCTTATGAAGCCCTGTCAGCTCTTATGAGCCTCACACATAATGTTTAACTTAGTCTAGGCATTCTTTTCAAAAAGTTGTTCCTCATTTCTCTGCTAACAGCAGACCCAACCTTGACAGAGTTTTCTAAATAAGCAGAATAGTTTAGATTTTAGCAGATATATCTTGCTTTGGTAGGTGGAGCTTACTGTCAGTGATAGAGAGATTAAGGCAAATTCATCACTGCATGTCTGTGACCAATGTCCAGCATTGTTCAGTTTAGGGTTTCTTAAAGATGAATGTTAAAAAAATCCCGAAATTATTGAGTAGTACACTGTTGGTTTTGGTCAGGTTTGATTTTTTTTAAGTAGCAGACAACATGCCAATTTGAAACTATACCCATTCTTATTAATGTAAGGAAAACAATCTCATTATATTTTTTAATAAAAACCGTATTATAAATAAATCTATTCTAAATATTCACCAGAAAACAAAGTGCATCTCTTTAATGAATCTATATTGTTGCTAGTTTTCAGATAGCTTTTTTTTTAAACAATAAATTTTTTCCTAAGAAAAGACACACATCTTTGATCAAACAGTGTTAATGAGAAAAGAAGGTGTTAAACCAGGTTTTTCTCAAT
>LTAT01000002.1:17437137-17470955 GCA_003286495.1 Chlorodrepanis virens | reverse complement strand
AATCCCGAAATTATTGAGTAGTACACTGTTGGTTTTGGTCAGGTTTGGTTTTTTTTTAAGTAGCAGAAAACATGCCAATTTGAAATTATATCCGCTCTTATTAATGTAAGGAAAACAATCTCATTACATTTTTTAATAAAAACCATATTATAAATAAATCTATTCTAAATATTCAGCAGAAAACAAAGTGCATCTCTTTAATGAATCTATATTTTTGCTAGTTTTCAGATAGCTTTTTTTTTAAACAATAAATTATTTCCTAAGAAAAGACACACATCTTTGATCAAACAGTGTTAATGAGAAAAGAAGGTGTTAAACCAGGTTTTTCTCAATCACTATTAGACAAAAGTGTTTTCTTATGTTAAGAGTATACAAAGATAACAATGTGAAGAGTGTTCTGAGAAGAATAAACATATTGGGCAAACCACAAATTTTATTTGAGGCTTAAATAATATTTTGACCCAAATTCTTAAGCATCCATACAGATTCCTTAAAAAAATTTAAAATACTATTAGTAACTCCCTTTTTTAATAACATTTTGAATGCTAGCTTTTTTTTAACTGGCTTTAATTTTTTGCCATCTTTAAGTAGGGTAATTTAAAACCCTGGATTCCTACCAAATTATAATGTCTCTCATATTTTCAAAGTGCTCTACAGGATATAAAATGTCTGGCTTCTGTTAAGTATTACCCACATACATTAAGGAGAGTAGAAAGTAGAGCAAAAATAGTCTTAATTAAAAATAACTTGCATATAGATTATAGATTGTAGATTGTGTAGATTGTAGATTGTAGATTATAGATTATGTGCTGATTTTAACCAGTTTATTTCTGTCATGATGTGACTGAAAGTCTCTGTGAAAATTTTGGAGTGATTTACGAAAATATGATTCCATTAACTGGCACTACCAAAAAGAACTTCTCAAAATCACTGGCTCTGGAAGACCTCTGAACCTCCCTCTGTATGGATCAGGCCAGGGACCTGGCAAAAAATTTGTAGACATCTGACTAGGAAAGCTTTTTCTGGTGAGTGAGCTCACCAGCAGTGCCATTCTTCGGAGCAGTGAACTTTCAGATCTCAACTCCATCATGGAACATCATCTTTAGGATTTTTATTTAAAAGATTTTTTTCCATCATTTTAAACAATCTTTTAAAACAATAGAAATATTAATTTTTATCCTAAGTTTTTGACAAGTATATTATTGCTCAAATATTCACCAAATGAACTAGCTCTAATAAAGAGTAATAATAATTTATCAGAAGTTTGATTAATATAAATGTTAAATTGTTTTATTTGATCACCAATAAGGTAAAAAAAAGGAAATTTATTTTCTTCATACTTATAGTAATCATTAAGATAGATTTTGTCTTGTTACACTTTGCTATTAATTGTAAGGTTTTTATTTAATTTCACTTTCAGCTGGCTGTGGCATTGGTTTGATCTGATTAAATTGATTTAATCTGAAAGGCTTTGGTGAATTAGATTGTGATGACTTGATAGAGTTACATGCAGAGTGACTGTAGCCCATGGACAAAGTTTATGGATGTCAGCTAAAGAAATAACAGATTCCAAGATCTCCATAAAAAACCACATAGGAAGTATCTTACTTTTAGTTTTATTTTATTTTTCTCTTCCCATAATTTATTGTTTTGTTTGGTGGATTTTTGAGGGGTTTTTTTTGCTCATTTTTCTGTTCATCAACTTTAAAATTAAATATAGTCATAATTTTGTAAATATGGGTCTCAGCTATAAGGAGAAACAAAACTTATGGACAAAACCAAACAAATGGACATAGCTAGAGCTCTGGTAACACTGCAGAAAGATAATAATTGTGGCTTTAAATTTAGGACTTATCCTGGAACCACGCAATATACAGAGCTCAAGTAATCTCCATGATTTAATTAAACAAGAGGATAGGTGGACTTTACTATCTGAAATGTAACTGAAAACAAAAAATTTTAAAAGTAATTATCAATATGAAAGAAAGCAGCATGGTTGTGGAGGACCAGACTTCAACATCTGATTTTTAATTATATGGGTTTTTTGCTTTTTGTTTTTCAGCTTCCATACAAAAGTTTCTCATTTTACTATGTGTTGCTAATGGCTTACTGAATGGTTACTCCACAGAGAAACAAACTAAGTTAAAATAAAAAGTCAAGAGGAAAACATCCTCTATTTTAATCTAGGTGCAGCCATTTATAGCATTACTTTAATATTACTCAGTACACAATCTAAAAATATATATTGCAAATTTTGTACACTCATAATTTCAAAAAAGATTGAAGTACAAAAGATTTTTTTTTAACGTGTGTCTGTTAATTTGCTTATTCACTTTTCACTTATACAAGAATGAAGTTATTGAATGCTGCAGTTACTGTCTTTGGGGATGAGCAATCTCTGCCACCAGTAACATCCTCTGAACAGGTATGGACAGGTATGAGGGCTGCAAGGCACAAAAGGTACTTAAGCTGTTTGGCTACTGACTAATTTCCCTTTAAAATAAGATGATTTAAAGAAGACAAAGTATCATACAGTACTTTTTAAATTTAACAGTCAAGTGCCAGTGTAGGGAAACCTTAGCTACATAACAAATTATACTTTGTAGCAATGAATAGGAGTTGTCACCTCAGAAGATATGGCCACTGAAAATAGATTTTTTGTATAATTTTTCTTTTTCCAAAGAAACTTTGTTTAACTTTCTTTAATCTTAAACTACCACTCGAGCTTTTATTCAGAGAAGTTAATTATTACCTGCTACACTGTGTGGTTTATAATTGTGAGAGGTTATTTGAATCTCATCGCACATAGAAGCCTGAAAGAAACAGCTCTTCCTTTCTGCATGTTTGAAAGAGACTTCTAGTTTGTATCTGTTTGATTACAAACTCATTTATACTTCATACTTTACAAAACACTATAATCTAATTATAATCTAAATACAGAATATTGCACAACCTAGATCCAAATATAGCATGCCATTGAGCATTATATGTGTATCCTTGACAATTTATTTGTTGCCATAAATTCTTTGTGAAGTTCCAGAGGTATGTGACAAGAGCAATTGCCTCTTTCAAGGTGACTTATAAGGGACTGCTGGGACACAATACTTTGCAACTTACCATGGCACTAATGTAAATCAGCAGCCAGAAGATGGTGGCCACTCACTACTCTAGTGAATCTAGGCTGTTTTACCTAAGAGAGAGATGAGTCCTAGGTGCATGATATTAGATATTCTAAACAGCTATTGTCAGCATGTGAAGTTATTTTTAATAGTATATATATCAAATTAAACCAAATAGGTAAGTCAGGTAGGTTTTGAACCTTGAAATTTAAAAAATTAAGAGTTCTCAAAGAAACAGAATATAACTTATTGGAAATTTCAATTTTCCTGTGTTACTGTTGAAAGACTTCATATTAATACAGTCACAGGTAAAACAACACCGTACTATTTGCAGTTTTGGATTATTCAACTGGTCTGCCATTTGTTCATGGTATCCACAGCTTGATTCATTTCTGCAGTATAAGGACCTTGAAGCATGATTCCTCTCTTCCTCCCTTCTTTTAAAAGATTAAATTTGCTCTTAAAGCAGCTGGTGAATTATCAATAATTTTCATGTGCTTGAAAGTGATTGAATCAACATAATCACATGCTACAAATGAACAGGTGTTGGAAACATGGCTTCAGACATCTCAGAAAAAGATTGAACCAGGATGAATAAGCTCAGCTACAAAAGGTAACCTTTTGGCACTCCATCAGTTTTAAAATATTAGGACATTCTGAAAATTATTTTATTCAAAGCATGAAGAATTGATTACTATAAATCAAGTTCCTTGTAAATCTCCCTTCAGCATACAGTATTCAGAGAATACTGGTAGATTTTTCCCATTTATTGACAGTCCTGAGAAACACTGATGAGAGAAAATTCGGGGAGGGGAGGAGGGCAGTTTTATGAAGGCATTTTTTGAAACACTTGCTGTACCTCTATGCCTTTGTTTTAAAATCTAGCATTATTATGAGTTTTAAAATAATTTTAAAATGTGTGCAAAGCTGTCTATTTCTTCTAACTTTTTTAACACTGCTGTTACAAGATAACAACCTTGGTTTCTCCTTTTCCTTAAGAGCAGCATTCAGTGTTCCTCTGCAAACAAGAATTCACTTACCGGAGCAGCAGCTGTCTGAGTATGTGACTGGCAGAACATGTTATCATTCCAATACAGACAATGACTCTTTAACTGGCCTTTTGTCAACAATGCTAAGATTTTTACATAACACATTTACCAACCAGACTTAAAGACTTAGAGAAAACAGTGAAGACAAAATATATTTATCTTAGTCTATGAACAAAGCTATATATAAACTTCCTCACTTGAGGCAATGTGACGAATAAGATAAATAAACAGAGGCTCTGTACTGGCTGTCTGAGATGTACTTCAAACCATTGCTGGGTTTATGGTGATTATTATCTCTAATGCACCAGTAAAAGGACTTTTTCAGCTATCCTGATCAGTTCTCATTTCCTAGTCAAGTCAGATCAAAACTACATTTTTTTTTATTCTGGCTCATATAAGGGCACTTATCTATGCTGTCCAGTATGTGAAATCAACTGATATGTAAGAGATATTATCATATACTATTTTGGATTGTACACAGTGGAGATACATATATATAAACAATAAATATGTTTAATTCTGCTCTTTCTATTATTTATAACACAAATTCTTATACAGTAAGCTCTGATTTGTGCTGTAATTTCTGTCACCCAAAAATCAAGACCTTGATTTATTTTATTTCTTTCTCTGTGCACATTCCCATTTAAATTCCATAGCTGTATATCCTGTCTCAAATTCAGGTTCAAGTGGAGATAAGTTGTATATATTCACCACAAAACTATCCTCATTTCCCATAAAGTGCATCTGTGAAAAACTAAGTTTTTTTCTGAAAACTGAATTTAACAGTGCAGAAATAACATGACCTGACTTAAGTCAGAGACAGAGTAAGAAACTCATGTTTCTACATGACCAGGACACGGTTAAGATCCTGTGCCAAACACAAAACAGCACAATGGCATCGACTTGATGAAGGAACTTGACAATTCAGGTTAGGATATTTCCATGACAGGTTTTTTTGCTCTCAAATATTTCTTTGGCTCTCTGCCCTGTCTCTCCACCTGATTGTGCTATTGTTTCTGTGGTCAAGATACATGTACATGTTTTCATGTAAAAAGTGTCAGAGACTAAACTTCTTCATCTCAAAAAAGTTTTCTGTTTAGATAAATACTTTCTCAGTCTAGGCCTGAGTAACCCAGAACAGTATGAGAGACAGTACAGCTGAATTACAGATATTGTCCCAATACTCCGTGTGATGAGATAGACTCCAAGAAAGTTGTAGGAGTTACATTGGAAGCTTATTTTATTCTTTAGAGTCTGTTAGGTTCTGGGTTTAGTCAAAAAAGAAGTTTGGTTCAGAGGAATTCTAGACAGGGGTTTGTTTCATGTTTAGGCATAATGGCTTTTAATTTTGAGGGATTTTTGTAAGCGGAAAAAATATGAGACTTCCTGAGAATGTTGAAGATACAATCCTATCTATCTTCCTCAAGGAAAACCATGATAATTATATATATTAAATTTTAAAAATATATTAAAAACTGCAATTACTTTAAGCAAGAAAAAAGAAAGTGAGTTTTTTTCAAAATGTATCCCTCATCATGACATCTGTAAATCTCATGCTACCAACAGGATTTTCCAGTCTTCCCAGAGCCATGTGCTGCTGCCTGTATACTTACCTCTGTGTAGCGTATGAGGTCCTGGAGCAGGAGGGACAGACATCAGACTTATTTCCTGTGTAATTCCATGCTTTTTCATTATAAGCAGTCACAAGCAGAACTTCCTTCTTCTTCTCTACATGGTCGAAGCACACATGAAAGTTTATCATAAGAAAGCTTACATCAACATAGAAAAAGATACAAAAAAGTGCATGCCAAAAAGAGCTTGTGTTTTTCAGAAAGAGCTCTTCAGTGCAGTTCATATTAATAGAATAGATAACTATAAATATGAGTAAAGTGATACTCTTCCAGAATATTTTTCAAAGCTCCCTGAGTTTATGGTGCACTGGACATACCTCAGCTAGATTTGATGACTTTTGCTTTCTAGAAATCTTTGATGGATTTTGCTCTCTCAATATCTCCCTACATTTCTGAACTTTCAAAAACTTTAAGCATTTGTCTTTGGACAAATAATTATTATTTTCTCATCAGCTGTCTAAAGAAGGAATATCTCTTTATATCTTCTCTGCCCCTAAAGTTTTTTTCTGTCTTGAGACCTAATACAAAATTGTCCTACTGTGTGGTTAAAATGTTCTTAGTTGGAGTTGTTCAGAAGAGCTGAGATCACATTAAAGAGATTAATTCAAGACAAACAAAATAAAATAAATTTGAAAAAAAATGGAAAATATCTCTGTATACTGCATGCTTAATCTGTTAATAACTTCTTATATTTCAAGGATGGATAAATGCTGAACAAGACACTCTAATAATTAGACAATCTAAATTTCTCAGCTATACCTAGCAGGTATAATTCTGTATCAGCCTACCCCAAATTATTCCAAAACATATTCTGAATCTTAATCAATTCCTCCACAGAAGGATGAAGCCAATTGAAAAGAAGCAATATTAGTAAATGTAGGGAACCATTGCAGTTGTAATAATCCAGGTTTTTTCCTTAAAAACCCCACCCACATACATACTTCCTCCCCTCTTAAAAGGCTGAGCACTGAGACAAGATTACAAATAAACTAATGAAACAAAAAACCAAAATCAACCAAACAAAAGAAATCAAAGCAAGAAGGGGGAATTCCTGTAACAAGTGAATGAGAGAAGCTGAGGTTTCATCAACTTTTAGAAGAATAAGAAAGGGTAACAGTGTATCTATCTTCATTTTTGTTTCCTTTCATACTCCTACCCCATCCCATGCTCTAACACCTATTCTCTACTCTTCTTTATAGCTGTTTCTATATTTTTCTCATGGATTTCTCATCTGATTTTTCTTTCAAAAATCTTGTTTTTAATGCCTGAAAGCACATAATTTCCAAAAATAACTTAACAGTGACAAAAAAAATAAATGTTTGGTTATGTAATAACATCTCAAAAATACCATTTTGTGGAAAATCATAAGATTTATCTCAGTGATATGGTAGAATTTTAAGTATGGAGGAATTCTGAAGATTTGAAAAATCACCAGGGAAAGGCAAGAATTTTAGTCACCTTTATTACTTTTTATCCTTTTCATTCATTATTGATACATGAAGAATAAAGATCCCAAGAAAAAAGGGACTTGAGCTATTATCTCCAAAGAAAACAATTATTAAATTCATCCCACTGTTTGTGGAAGTTTTTATAGCAGCCTTAGGATGTTTTTGGTATGTGCTTCAGCCAGCATATTTTAATTTAATATTTATATAATTTATTTTTCTTCAGCAAAGTATGACACAGTGTGTCATACTTCAAAGACAGCCAGCACGCAATCTCCTGAAGATGAAAGCTAGGACAAAAGTTATCCAACACGACTTGTTTCCATTAAAATGTGCAATATATTATTTCAAATATAATGTACATTTTTGATCCTAATTCTTTTCGTATTATTCTCTCAGCTTGCCCTTGATTCCTTCTTTGATATTCAATGGGCCTGACAGCTGTTTTCCTAATGGTGGGGTTGTTGGGAGCAGTTATAAAGAAAGTGGTTTCTCTGGAAACAGAAACTGTAATGTACTATGTAAAAGATTTACAATATTTTCACTTACTTCCAGTCAGCAGTTTTCATATCTTTTCAGAATAATAGAAAGTCTGCTACATTTTTCTGATCAGTAGTATCACTCTTAAAAATGTTCAAATACAGTTATTCCTTCTCATCTCCCCACAAGGTATTTATTACTTCAATTGTTACCTGAAGCATAATTTACTTTGTATCAACTCATTTTGCAAGTATAAAAAGATGTGTTAGTTCATGTTCAAGGAGCACATTTTCTTAATTTTCAGTGTCTACTTAGACTTGAACAACAAGTCTGCACTTTAACTGCACTTAAAGGAACTTCTTGAGGTTATAATTTGCATCCTCTATCAGTATTGTTTTGCTCACTCTTTAATTCTGGCTAATTATAACCACATTTGTTATGACTTTGTAGCTATTTGATGAGGGAAAATCAGAAATACCTATTGCTTCACTCTGACCTCACTACTCCAGAATCGGTAATTGTCATGCACATATAACAGAGTCTTTTTCTCTTTTCTCTGTATAGTCACCTCATAGCCCTCCTGAGAAAGAAACATTACATTTCTGGAAGATTCTTGAAACAATTGCTAGCTTAGAATTTGTATTTATAAACTAGAAATCAGACTTACGAATTTTGAAAAAGTGGTTATTGAATTTGCTTATTGATGTTCAACAGGATAAACATAGAAAAAGGTTCCAACCCCACAAGGAACTCATCACACCCATTTAAGAATGAAGTCAAGATCTAAAATAGACATCTGACCATATTAATCTCCAGACAGATCTTCTAAATCTCTTTTGTCAGTTTTCTAATCAGAGTTTCAAGCCATTCACTGGCACCTACCAGTGGGGAGGCGCTGCTTTGCCAAACAGTCTTTCAGTGTGTATGTAAATAATGTAATTTAAATTACCATAGAAAGGCACAAATAGTTTTTTACCTCTGTATATCCTATCATTGGCTATGTAAAGAAGTACAAGAACAAATAATTTTATTATGAAAATTATACATTCTGCCTTGTGTATACTGGCGCTATATTTTCATAATTTTGTCTCCAATGTTTGGGTTAAAGTATTTGTTTTCCTCTTTAACTGTGCTTTTCATTGTTAGATACGTTGTTTTTTGTTGTAGTTGATGTCTCTTTTGTCTATTTTTCAATTTAAAAGTTTATTTTTGCATCAGTTACTTTTCATTGATTGTGAGGAGCCAAAGGCATTGAGTTTGTTGCTCTTTTTCAAAGATTAAAAAATGCATTCCCAGTTTAGCAGCACAAACAGGCTTGTAAACTACTGTCATCCTACAGAATGTTTTCCAGCATATCTTAAATTGCTTTACATTTACAGGAAATTATAATATTCCCTTTACCTGATTATCCTAAAGCACTTCTCATTCATTATTTTACACAAAGTATAATCTGATTAGTAGCATTTTCTATATCATCAGCAACAACAAAAGATTTGCTACTCCAGGCACCCACTGAAACCCACATTTGTATGTTCATGAATCCACTTTTCTAGTTTTGCTTGTTGGTTTGTTTTTAGTGGTTGGGTTTTTTTTTTTGTTTTTGGTTTGGTTTGGGTATTTTTTCCTGATAACCAAGACCTGTCTAATGTCCCAGATATTACAGTTCTGACTTCATCACTGTCCAGATTACTGACTGGGCAATGCAAATTGGCAGTGATGCATAATTCTATTTCTTTCCAATGCTGGCAAACCCCAGATAAAATCCATTTCTTTTATTAAATTGAATTGGTTTTAGTACTTTCAAAATTTTTATTACTCTTTTGAGTCATCAATTTTTTCTACCAGTCTTTCTAGTGTACTTAAGAAATACAGTGTACTTAGTTTCCCATAGTGTCTGTGTGTGTTTTCTGAAGAGAGAGTCCAGTGATGTTTTCCAAGCTCTGGTATACCCCCATCCTTATGCCAATGCATCAATTTAACTTTTTTACTTTTTAAAATTTATTTATGGTAAAAAAGTGTATTAATACCTTTTCAAAGGTCATTTTCTTAAAAACACTCAAACATCAAAGTGGCAAGACATTGTCTCCATCTCAATACAGAGGGAAAAATTGTGGCTAGTTGTCCTGCATAATGCTTTAAATATTGTTCTCAGAAGAATTAGAACTTCCATATTGTGCAATAGCCTCATAATTTATGGATAGTCAGATCACTCCTGAAGGTGTGGGATTAATTCTCCTTTACCAGAATTGCTATTTCTGGCAAGCAGTAGCTCCAGGTCGTTTAAAATACTATTTCAGAAGAAATATGTGAAAAATTAAAATTACACTGCAAAAGTACTTATAAGTATCAGCTTTCATGCCTAATACATTTAAAGTTCTGGTGTTGAACTAAATCACCAAATATTCACCAATTCACTGTTTTCAAAACAGTTGGAGCTTTTTAAATTTTAGAATTTTCTACATGCAGGACTACTACCAATTGCTTATCTTTTGGTAAAAAGGATGAGATAAATGGTAAAAGGTTTTTGTTGTTTGGTTTTGTTTTCTGTTTTTCCAAATACAGAACTCATTATCTGATCAGTAGAAATACCATCAAATAATAGAAATTATTTTTTCTTACAATCATATAATTTCTTTTACTTCAAGAAAGAATAGCTTTAGATAAAACAGGTAGTGTATTTCTGTTATTTCTTCTCCTGCTTTCAGAGCCTTTTGGAAGTGTGTCTATAATTTTGTGTATCATCATTGCTAGATACAAATAAGTTCATAGGGACTGTTTATAGTATACCTGTCTGGAATTTCCTGGCATTATTTGAAGGATTCCTAAGTCATATACTAAAATTCAATCAGTAATTCACATGTGTGCTGTGGGTCTCAGACAGTCAAACTGTTATCTCATAATCTGTCTCAAAAAACAGTCAGGATAATGGTTGTGAAATAAAACCTGAGTGTACTATTGTGCTTGTTTTAAATTGATTTTGAAACAGAATTAGTTTTGACAGACATAGTGTTGTTAGCTTGTATCAATGGAAGTCATTTAAGATACTTTGTTGCTTTTTTTAGAAATTAGACTTTGAACTGATACTTGCTTTGTCATAGACAATGACAAAGGATAAGCAAGCAAAAGGTTATATGCTAGACTCAGGTAAGAAAAACACCTTTTCTTCTGGTGCAATCTACTATAAAGTATTTGGGCAATCTACTATGATAATTCAAATTTCAATTTGCAGTGAAACTTGGAGTCATCTCTTAGACTAAAACCTTCAGAGAAAACAGATAGAAGCAAGCTTTTTTTTTTTTTTTTTTTTTTGTGTGTGTGTGTGTGTTAAATTAACGAAATTTAAAGCTAGACATATAATGGAGAGACAAGTGATCATGGAGCCCAGAGACATACCAATGTTTAGTGAAGAAAACTAATAGGAAGAACTGCCAACTCTGTTACAGAAAGAGACAACCTTATGATAAGACTTCATACACTGTTGTCATGAAACTGTCACCAAAATTGAGTCAGGGAACCTGCAGCGTGAATCAAAACAAAGGAGGATGTCTAAGGAGGAATATCTCAATTCTCAGAACAAAACCAGGGCAAAATAATGCAATTAGAAGATTGACCTGAAGAAAGGAAGGAATAGGATTTAATACCTAAATTATTCTTTCTGCACACAATAAGAAAAAATATTCTCTATTTTAAGAGCTTCCAATGCTTTAAATTCTTGTATATGCATACCTTATCCCTTTATCTTTCCATTTATTAAATCTTCAGAGGTTTATCGCATTTTCCAGCTGTAGCAGTTCTTGAAAACATGTCGTTTCCCAAGGAGACATACTAATGTGATGAAGAGAAAAAAAAAAAATCTCAAGTACAGATTTCAAGCTCCTTTGTGTTTTGGACCATGGAGACTATTATTTGCCATCATAAGTTCTGTATTGATCAATGATTATAGGATGACAAATGACTCTCAAAGCACAGTAATTCAGCTTTACTTTGTTTAAACACTCTGGTGTACATTCCTATAGTGTTTTTCTCAAGGCAGCCCTGAGGCAGCCTTCAGGGTATGTTTCCAACACTGCAAGGCAGCACATGTGGCTTCAGAAGGAGTCAACATCTCACTGAACCTTGTCCAGCTGTCACTAGCTTGTTGTTGTACTTTTAGCATGATACATGGGACACTATTTTAATGAAGATATGTGAGATGTACTAAGACCTAGCTAGCAGGATATCTTTAGAAAAGACTTCATTACAATTTTTTTTCAAAATACTGGTAATTATCTAGCTGGAAATATCACCCAGTTTAAACTACAGTAGGCAGCATTTCAGCCAAAAATATACTGTGAAATGCTGATACATTACACAAGATTTGGGCAGGCCTTTTGGTAAATTTCCATATATGAGGATCAAATGAGGGTTAAAAAAATTTATTTGTAAGAGAAAGCAAACTGACACATAGTTATTTTCTTGGCTGAGAAATTATTTTCCAGTCAATCCCCACTTCCTTTTAGCAGATCAGCTACTTTTCTGCTATAGGCTTCAAGATAAGCACTTTGTTTGGATTGTTTGCTGGGTCACTGGCAGTCCTCGTCACAGAGTATTAATTCCTCTGCATGTCTGCATGAATGAAATATGCTAAATTATAGAATAGCACAGGAACAGTAGTGAGAAATTAGCAAATTTACTAATTTTCTTTTAAATACATATTTCTGCAAGAATGACTGAAAACTTTCGAACCAGAAAACATCAATCGAATTTTTTGGCCAAGTTTCAGCTAATTAGTGGTAACTTATAACAGCCACAGCAATTTAGTTTTTAGTTTAGAGAAGAAATTAATTACTTATTTTCTCTCTCTCTCTTTATTTTTACTTCCTTTTTTTTTTCCTAAGTCACCTTTAATGCTGATTTTATTTAAAAACTAAAACGGGGAAAATCAGAGGTAAAATATTTACAATTTAATAACAATCAAACAGGTATACCTTGGTTTTGTTCCTAATTTTGGAACAGCTTTTATGGATTAGAGAATACTTGAACTGATTAGAAAGCTTCAACTGACAGTGGTCGTGTCTAGATGAATGAAGCATTAAAGAATGAAAATTTGTGTCTCTAAAGGCTGTTAGCTCTCTTTAATAGACTGAATTAAATGACACAAGAAGTTCTCATATACTTCCACATTGTTCAGGGTTATACTTTTAAAAAAATCATTTATTCAAGGAAGGCAGGTTTTCTGCTTTTCTAAAATTTAAGAAGGGAACTAAGTTTACTGCCTATCCTGTTTGAAATGCAGAGAAGAAACTTCTAAATGGACTGGCCAATGGCTGCAGTAGAGTAAATAGTGAAATTCAGTATAAAGATAATAGCATTTTAAAGATTCCTTTGAGGAAGAGGATGAGTAATAAAACCATTTAAAACAACGTTTTCATTTTGCTGGACTAGTAAGTAATTCTAAAGCATCTTTTGCTAATGTGAGTGCTACCTTCTCAGGCCTTCTAGCAAAATACAAAGATGCACAAATTTACCAAAGAAACAATTTCAGTCAGCATGAAGAGAAACATGAAAAAAATCTGACTTTGCATATACTTTATCATCTTGCAAGACAGCACTTCATTTTCTTTAGCAATACCTTTCACAATACTAATCTTCCATGCATGTATAGGGGTGCTCACTGCAATTACAGGGGCCATCAGAGGCTTCATATATTTATTAATTTTATATTCACTCTTGCTCTCTAATAATTTAACATAAGGTACTGAAACTGATCTTATGACAGCTCCTTCGAGTCTCTCTTCAATACTGCAAGAATAGGTAAAAACTAGTAAATAATACTGTGAATTCACCTACAGACAAACCCAATCTGTGACTGCATCATGAACACTAGCAAAGAGCAAACAAGCTATTTGCTAGGAAAAAAAAATCCTGTACACTTTAGAGTAACAAGAACATCACTGTACAGATGCCATGCTTTGCTGATTTGTGATTCACAACTATAACTTCAAGCAAATGGTTATAGGGCTGAGACTGACAATGCAGGAAGCTCAGCTATTGTACGTACACCACTGAAGTGACATCCTTTGCAATGCAAGTGATCAGTACTTTGCTAATTAGTCTATATGTAGTATGCCTCAGTTCTTCAAGAAGACACACCAATATTAGTGTAAAATAGGAATATGTAGATTAAGAATTAGGTATGGCATCATGTATGTTACTGATAATGACTGATAATGGGGTATATGAACTAAATGAATGAAGTAAGGAACTGATTAAAATACATGCATGATGCCTTTAATGAAACTGAGCAACACACACTGAGGAGCTCATGGTCCAGTGAACCATTAAGCTGAGCAGGTGATGCCTGTGCTGCATTATGCTTCACTTATGTCACTGTGCCATAACTCTGGTGCTGTGCTGGGCTCTGTGCATCCCCTGGTTGCAGGAGAACCTCAGCAGTGCTGTGTGCATCCCCTGGCTGCAGGAGAACCTCAGCCCACCCAGAGTAACACAGGAGCCTGTGGGCAGCTCCCACTCAGCACAGCCAACTACACTATCCACCTGACCTTCCCTTTATGTAAAAGTGCTGCCACAAACTCACACATGACCATCTTTTCAGCTTCACAGTGAAACTATGTTTTCTTATAAGAAAATCTTGAAAGAGCTCAAAAGACCAAGATGGGGTAACTTTTCCAGGGGTGATATCTGCACAGTTCTCAACACCTTAATTAAAGGCCCATTCAACATCCCCAAACTAAGGCTTTCCAGCATCTGAAGAAAATAATACTGTATCATCCTCTCTTTCTTTATAACTTCAACTACAGCTGATAACTGTGGCAATAATACATGATAATTGTTAATTGTAGTGTTAACAAAGTTAAGAAATGGCATTATAAACCATACTTTATGGAACACAAGTGCCTTTCTTACAGGAATCACAATGAACCAGGACCTTGTGGTGCAGAATAAGTCCTCATAGATGAAAACAAGCAGTATGAAGTTAAAGATAAATTTTAGACATATATAGAGAGAACAATGTATTGGATTTTGGAGAGCTGAATAAAAACTTAAGTGGTTTGCTTTGTTTTTTTTTCATCTGTGATAAAAATAGTTGGATGAATTCTTGTTTGATGGAAGAAATAAACTGAGTAGTGACTCTTAACTAGCTTGCAGGCACACTGCAACTCGCCAAAAAGGGAAACATAAAAATCCAGATCCCATTAAAAAAATAATCCAATTTACTCAATCACATAAAAATATAAGTGTTTAAGTCATGGACAAAGGGATTTTATGTTGCATTAAAAAAATGAATAGGTAAAAACAAATTATGTATGATGTGGGGATGTACTGCTAGAGTGTGGACACACAAAGGCGAGAGCTCTGTGAAGTGCTGTGAATATTGTTTTCTGAATTTTTATTTCAAATTCAAAATCATTATGTAAATAGCATTGCATTTCATACCTTTTCATTTCATTGGCATTCAGAGGATCATAGATGTACTTCAAAAGAGTATAATGTATGTATCAACAAACATTAGTTCTCACTCAAAATATGATTGAGCTAATTAAAACCAAGTAGTTCCTGTAACCAAGAACTTAGCAGGATTCACAGAATATTTTGGGTTTATAATGGATATGAAGACTATTCTCATGTCTTTGTAATAGGAAATTAGAGCAATGGAAGAGGAAAAGGGAGAGAGACAAAGAGAGAAAAGACAACTATTTCCTTCCATGATAATCTATACAAAATTTTTGAGATCGTTAGTGACAATTCTCAAGATTTGGCCAGGAAACTTCCCTTGATTGGCCAGGAAACTTCCCTTGGCAATAAATTATGGGAAGATAATGCTAATTTCAACACAGATAAAGCGAAAAATATAGTATCATTTTCTATGATCAAACTACATGTCATAAAAAGTTAAATTGGCAGCATAAAACTGGAAAGAGAATTAGAGCAAGCACAGTTAAATGTATGTCAGTAGCAGAATACTTCAGCATGTGTTTTGCGGGCAAATGCAGATATCCAGCATATAGTCCCAAAATGAATCACAGGCTAGATGAGAATTGGATTCTAACAAGCCAGAAGTAAATCACTTTTGGGAAAGAAATTGAGGGAAAAGGTGATTCTGTCAGATAAAGAGCAATGCTGATGAAGAACTTAGAGCACCTTGAACCGACATTTAATCAGGATCATATTTTTTTTCTCCTTTGTGTGCTGTAACTTCAAGAATTCACTCAGTCTCTTCTGGCTTGGAGAAGAAATCTTCAGTGTAAGCACAGATTTCTTCTAGTTAACTCCAGTTTGTTGTGACTTTTCTTCTTCTATTCTTAGCATACATATATTGCTGTAATACATCAAAGACCTTAACTGAAGAAATAACTTGAAATAAGACTAAGAAGTTTTCAGCTGTCTAAACATAGACATCTAGTGCTCTTTCAGGTTCTGTTGAATAATTTGCCAGTGCTGCAGCTGCAGCTTCAGATGGCACAGGTTTCCCACGAAGACAGTTTAGCATCTGCCAGCAGACATTGCATGATAGCCTAGACCATTTGGAAATGGCACATTTATGTACAGACAAGTCAACTCCTTTATGTCTGATTTGTATGTCTAGGAAATCCCTGAGTGGACAAAACAATTGCAAAAAACAGACTTTTTTTTTTTTTTTTTTCAATTTTTTAAAAATGATTTATAGAGCATGAGTATTTTGTTACTAATCAGTCATTTTGTTGAGCACTGATGAAATCACTAATATAAGCATGAAACAACAACAAAAAAATGAGGTGGAGTAACTTTTTCCATTCTTGGTTTTGTTTTGATGCAGAACCTGCAGCATCTTCAAAAATATGCTTCCCCACTTACTATTAAAAAATGAAAAATGATTCAGTGTTCAGCAAAGATTATTGAGACAATAACCACAAAGTCAAATCAACTGTGGGAAGAATTCATACATATATAATGGGGTTAAAATCCTCAAGTGCTGTGGCCTAGCAAATTTATTTCACTCCTTGATGTCAGAAAACAGTCCCTGTAGAACCCCTGTGTGTGTCAGAGAGAAAGCAAAGTAGAGACACTGCTTAAGTGACAGGAAAAGAAAGCAAGTGAAAAGACAAGTGAAGGAGGAAAGTAAAGGTGAGGTCACATAATATTACTCTGTTTTTTTTTTCCTCAGAGGACACCAGCTAGTTCTTGCATAGCAAGGGAAGGATACTGGATGCGGGGAACAAGGATGACTTGAAGGAAAGAAAGTATTGAAATAAAAGCTAGGGTTAAAATGACAGGAATTCAGTGGAGGAAATTAACTGTGTCATGCACATTCTGGTATACATTTCTGAGGGGTAGAGACAGAAGGGTTAGCATGTGGGTGAATTCTGAAGGAAGAGAGTGGGACAAAGAACCAAGGATGCAGAAGAATAAAAGCCAGGAGTCAGTCACTTGTTACAGATGGTAGAACTTTCTAATTTATTTGCAGACAGCTTGCTTTATGGAACTGCTCTGGCCTGATGTGAGGGGGAGGTCACTTCTTTCCCAGAAAGGAATGTGAGTGGTCAGTTCTGGGAAAGTTCAGAAGCAACCAATAAGAGAAGCAGCAAGAAGGGACAATGCTGCATAAGTGAAGAGACTAAAGCATTTTGGGTATGCTGATTTATTGTTTTTTTAAAATACAGGCAAAGAGGTAAGGTCCTAGACAAACTGAAGTCCCATCATACCATATCATGTGAGGAAAGAGAAAAGACTTCAAGAACAATGCTGAAAAGTCTGAGCAGACACATAACTAATGTATACAGATTAGAAGTTCACTGAAAGTGCTGTCAGACCAGCATTTGATTTTGAAGGAAGATGAAGGAAAAAGCAGTGACAGCTTGGCTCTGCAGTGGTTCTGCACTGATTAAGTACTTAGTGAAGGGTTAAGTACTTAAAGCTCCCTAAGAACTTCAGTCTGGGTTAAGTGCACTCAGCATGTGGCTCAGTGAGTGTTAAAGAGCGAAAAAACCTTGTTATTGAGGCTATGGCAGATTGCGCTCTGCAAACTTGTTAATATAGTGCACAAAGAATGAAGTTTTTTAAGGAGTTGCAAAAATAAGTAGGTTTGTTTATTTATTAAATTTGTTCTTTGTATCTTTCTGCATGTATAATCTTGAAGTTGATGGTCAAATAGAGTATAATTATTTATCTATGAAGATATGAAGACTAAAATTGAAAATCTGTGGCCAGGAAATATTTTGTTTCATAAACTCCTCTGAGTGCCCAAAGATACAGCAACAGAAAGCATTTTTACATCATCATGTTTAAATCCTTGACATATTATAATAGACATGTCAAAGCTCTGGATATTTATTATAATAGTATTTATTTAGTTTGTCTACTCAATGAAGATTTTTAATTGCCATGTGTCCATTGAATATGCATATTTAACTACAGCCACATTCCCACACTGAAATACATAAAATGTCTTTGATAAAAAATGACCATATTTTTATTTAATATGAAAGTTCAATGCCATATTAATTTAATATTCATCAATGCTCTTCAAATATAATAACCTTGCCATAATACCCTTTGTGTTTTGATTACCACTCATTGGCAGAAGAAGTTAGTAATTAGCCTTGAGGTGAAATCTCTCAATTTGACTAACTTATGAGAATTTGAAAAAAAAATCAGATTACCATGGTCAGGAAAAAAAAAAGTTGCTACTGCAATACAATTATAGATAATTTTATAATTTGGTTGTTATGTAAAGATGTATTAGGTTTACATTTCAAAAGGTTTTTTGGGGTGGGCTGCAGCAGTGACCTCTATGAGTAGAGGTCATGGGCTACCTCCATGACAGTTCCAAAATGGACCTGCTGCTGCACAAATCTGAGCCCATCAGCCAAGCTGGTGTGCCTCTATAAAAGCATGTTTAGGAAAAGGTAAAAAACACGCACAATCCAAACACAGTCCTGAGAAATGGCCTGAGAAAAATGTAAGATAAACAGCACTGCAGACAACAAGGTCAGTGAAGGAGGTCAGGGAGGTGGCCCAGGTGCTGGAGAGATTTCCCTACAGCCAATGGGGAAGACACTGCTGAGAAGCTTGCCAGCCCCACCCATGGAGGATAAAGGTGGAGAAGATATCCTCTCTGCAGCTTGTGGAGGATTACAGGCTGAGCAAAGGAAAAAGGTAGGGTTGGAGACTAGGTGTTTCTAGTTCTTTATTTTTCACCATATTGCTCTATTTTTAGTGGGAAATATACTAAATTAATTTTCCCAAGTCAGCCTCTTTTGGCTGTGATTGAAATTGGTAAAAACCTCCTTGTCTTTATCTCAATCTTAAAGCTTTTAAATCTTTTTTTTTCCACTTTTCCTGTTGAGAGAGTGTCTTGGTTGTTTTCTGGGAGCCACTCAATGACAGCCCATTGCGCTAGCTCTTTATGCTTTAATGAGAAAAAAAAGAAGAAAAGCCAAATAGACAACCATGAAAAATGTGAATCACATAGACACTTTTAAAAATTATTACTATTTTCTATTATATTCAATGTAAGAGAGCACAGACATTTACTAGAAACACCAGGGTGTAGTTACTGCAATGTTTAAAAAAATAAAATGAAACTATTAATTCTACACACAGAGACAGAGTGTAAGTTCATAGGTAGAGTCACATCAGTGTTAATAATTATTTGACTAGATTTTTAAGCCAGGAAATAAAATTCCTGTAAAAGAATTTATCTTAAATTCTTCCTCTTGCATGAGCCCAGGAATCTTGACAAAAAGAAGATATGTGTAGTTATGCAGAGTGTGGTAATTAATCTGAACAAACATCAGATTCATCGGTTTGGGATCAAGTCAGTTTGGGGTCTGGGTTAGCAAAAACTGGTTGACAGATGTCTTTCCCAAATCATTCTTAATCAGGTTTCCAGGGAAGCTTTGTATCAAACAGATGTTGACTCCAAAGCACATTGAAGTAGAAGAGGATTAAAACCTGAATCTTCTGACTTTTGATGATATATTGTATGCAGCAGATACACAATTATATGAAATATAGGTGACATTATACTCTGCAAGCTAAAGCAAACCAGGTTTGATCAGAACATGACAAGAACTTGGAGCCTTGGGCAGAGGGAAATTTTTTCACTGAATTCCAAAAACAGAATCACAAATTCCTTGAATGATAGAGAGCAAATTTAGGGGGTTCCTCGCACTACAAGCGCATATGATAAAAATTACATTATTTACCTCTTGTGTGCTACTAAATAAGATGTCAAGACAATGGAAAAGAGAATTAATTTCCAATATCAGATTTTCTTCTTCACCATTAATCAACAACCGATTATATTTTCTTCGGTCTTCTAGAATCTCATATTAGAAGTCAGATACAAGTCACTTTCTCACTTCACTGTAAGAAAATTTCTGTCAGAAAGACTCTATTCTTGTAAAGTTTTCTGTGATATCAAAAATATATATTTGCCTTGCTTCCATCATACTACTCTTTTTATTTGTAATTCTTCTGATGATTTGGTGTGAGTACCTTATAGTTATTAACATTTAAGTATTTTAATTATCTTAATTTCTTTTATTTCTCAGACCATTCTTCTAGTCCCTTCACATTATTTATTCTCCTATTTAAACTGTCTTCAATCTGTCCATATCTTTTCAGAAGTTTAAGTATGTCTGTTTACAGAAAATTCAGAGTTAACATCTTATTCATTACAATACATTGTCGTTTCTCACCTTCAAGCCCCATTGGAATATTGTCTTTAATTTTCCATCACCTCAGTCTCAGGCTTGACTTAGCACTGCTACCTCCCTTGTTTCCCCCGTCTTCTAAACATAAAATTTACAGATGTTTATAGTTTTATCTTATTCCACTCACATGATTAATATATACTTAATTATTTTATACTTTAACTATTTTTTTTCATAAATTTAGTGTTTATTCTTTCCTCCAGATCAATAAGAAAGCTATGATATTACTCAGATAAAATAACTGATTTTCTAGACAAAAGAAAAGCAGTAGATCCACTTCATCAGGGATTTAACATGGAGTTTAACAAAAAGGCCAACAGCTAAAGAAAAGAAACAGCTAAACAAAAAGCAACAACTGTTTCTTAAGGGAGTTCACTGATATTTGTTCTTGGGACCAATTTTATTTAATATTTTCATTAACAGTTTTGAAAGAAATATATAGAAAAGATATAGTAATATTTTCACATAACTACACATGTAAAACATTGTACAGAGAAAAGTTTGAATATCATAAAGGGACAACTGGATGATAGGGCAAAATTAATAGAAAAGCTATGAAATTTAGTAGGTGAACATTCAAAGTGATGCAGTTAGAGACTTAAAGAGCTATTTTTAGTTTGTTATAAATGGGATTAATTGACTGCAAAATAGTAAATGAAGGAAAGGCAGTGCATGTAGTGTGCATTTTCCTGGATTACATAATTCTTTGGCTACCGAAGCTCACAGCATTCTTCTGGAAAAGTGCAACTGTGGGATGAGTGGCTTCCTGTTGTTCTGGAATACTGGCTGAAATGCAGGGATCAAAGTGTTGCAGCGATTGGGGCTACATCTGGCTCATGAATGATCACTAAAGGTGCTCCTCAGGATTCAATTCTAGGGCCAGGATTCTTAAATGTATTTTTTGATGTATTGGATGCAAGAGTTGAATTCATCATTATCAATTTTCCTGGTGATACCAAAATGAGAGGTGCTGCTAATTGTCTTAAAGGACAAGAGGCCTTGAGGAGGGCACTAGCTGGATTGGAACATTGGGTTATGACAAAATTTAAGAAGCCAAAATGCTGGATTCTTCACCTGGGACAGAGTAATACTGGATATAAGTATCAATTAGGAGAGGAGTGAGTGGAGAGCAGAAAGGGATCTAGGGGTGATGGCTGGCAGCAGCTCAGTATAAGTCAACAGTGTGCCCTGGCAGTCCCATTCTGGAGTCATGACAACTCATAACCACAAAGAGTCATAACCAGCCACTAAAAAGAGGTGTTTTTCCTGCTATATTTAGCACTGCTTTGGGCTCACCTGGAATCATGCACGTGTTTCTGAACCCCACAATTTAGGAAGGGTTTGAAGGTACTTTAATGAGTCCAGAAAAGGGCAACAAAGCTGGTGAAAAGGCTGGAAAGAGCTTAGTCTCCTAAAAGGAGCATCAAGGACTTTGGAAGGAGGACGAGGGGTGAACTTGTTGCTCTCTGCAGGTTTCTGAGAATGGGAAATGGAAAAGCCGCTTCTGATCTTTTCTTGGAATCCAGTGATAGGACAGCTGGGAATGTTCAAAGCTGATTCAGGAAAGGTTTAGGCTAGATATTAGGAAGCATTTCTTTACTGAGAGGGACTGAACATTTCTTTACACGGGAACAGGCTTCCTAGAGAGGTGTTTGATGCCTCAAGCTGTCAGTGTTTAAGAGTTATTAAGGACATATTTTAACTTTTGGTGAGTCCTGAAGTGGTTGGTAGTTGGACTAGATGATTATTGCTGGTCATTTCCAACAGAACTACTCTACTCTACTCTACTCTACTCTACTCTACTCTACTCTACTCTACTCTACTCTACTCTACACTATTCTATACTATTCTATAGACAGAGAGATCCATGAGCCACCACAGTGATGCTGCTGGCTAAAGAAATAGTAAGGCTGTGGGTAGTAGAAATCAGGAAGCATGTTTGCAAATGTTCTTTTGAAGTTTTTTGAAGCATCCATATAACCCACTTTAAACTAACAAATGTTGCCACTTCTCATATATGAATCATCAGGGAACTCTCTGTAGTTGATAGAAAAAAATACATATTCCCTGAGTATACTTCATCTCCCTTAATGACTGCCAATTTAATTTAATATTGAAAAAAATAAGGGATTTTATTTACTGAGAAATACTCAAAACAAAATCAGATATAAACAGGTTCAACAAAAAAGGTGTTTTAAAAATTCTTTAAAATGAAAGAGCTTTAAAGGAACATATTTTATCTCTGTGTAGGTAGATATTTTGACATTTCTAAAGAATCTGAAGATACTCTGCTTTTGGTAGTTCTTCAGAATAATAGTGCTACTGTATAATATTGGAACTAAAGATTGTTTATTAGCTTACATGTGAAAATTAGTAACACAGAAAACTTCTGGGATGTCCTAAAACACATAACCATGTTGTGGATATACACATGTGCCTGATGGATGCTTGTAAGGATGGAACCAGTCGCTTTCCAGTGGTGTCCAGAGACAATAAGTACACCCAAAAACATGGGATGGTCCACCTTAACACCAGGAACCCCTTTTTCACTGTAAGCATGACTTAAGACTGGAATAGGTTTCCTAGGAAGTTGAGGAGTCTCCATCCCAGGAGTTATTCACATATCATCTGGACATGGTCCTGGGCAAGTGGCTCTAGGCGGCTCTGCTGGGGGAGTGGGATGGGATCCTTTCCGACCTCAAAAATTCTGTGATTCAGTGTTTCTTAAGCTTGGCCTAAGGCTGTCAAGGCTCATATTGGATAAGTAGACAGTGAGGTGGGTGGGAAATTAGCTGACAGCTTGCACTCAGAATCCAGAACAGGCTAGGATCAGTTGTGGCTGGAAACTGCCTTGCTGAAAGGAATGTGGGGTTCATGGCAACAACAACAACAACAAAAGTCAGTAGGATGTCACTGCAGTAATAAATGCAAGTCACATCCTCAGCTGCATCTTCAGGGGCATTACTAACAGAAGTAGAACCATGATCATCCCACTTTTCAGTGCTTTTCAGGTCTAACCCCAAATATCTTGTCTAGTTCTGGTCCCCACAATTCCAAGAAGATGTACAGCTGCTGGAGCAGGTCCAGGGTAGGGCCATAATTATGATCAAAGGGCTGAATACCCTGCCATATGAGGGATAGCTAAATAAGTTAGCTCTTTTCTCCCAGAGAAGAGAAGACCTTGGTGGACCTCCTCACAATATTTAAAGGGTGCCTACAAAGGGAAGTTCTCTCTTCACAAGGAGACACATGGAGAAAGGTCAATCAATGCAAGCAAGTTGCAGCAGGAGAGGTTTTGTCTTGCTATAAGAAAGAAATTTTACACAGTGAGATCAATAATTCACTAGAACAACCTCCCCATGTGGTGGGAATGTGGTGGAGTCCCCATCACTGGAGGTTTTAAAAATGCAATAGTTTGTGGTGCTAGATGATCTCATCTTGGTTTCCTCTACTATGAAATGTTGGAGCAGATGATCTTTTGATTTCCCTTCCTACCTGGGCTATGTTAGGATGCTATGATCCCTAATCTTTTATTCATGAATAATGATTGAATCTTATTCACACTATACATCAGTTTCCTTGTGCAGAGAATGAATATAAATTCATTGAAATAAATGAAAATACTCAATTGATTGTGCAAGTTTTAAGCATTCTGTACTGTAAATCAGATATTTAGGTTTTTTTTCTGTTTGATATATATTCACCCCCTAAAATTGAGATGCCTAGATTAATCCAGCCTTTAAGAACTCAGTGAGACAAAGGCAATATCTCCAGTGAGTTGCTCTTTTTGAGGTATCTATTCTTGTTTCTTAATTGCTTCAGAGTAAGCCTACATGTAGAACTAATCGAGATATAACATTTAGAAATCAAAAGAGCTGTTACAAATGCCCCCTGGCTTGGATCACTTTGAAGAATTATGACTGACTTTGCTGATGGCAATGGACAATACTGCAAAATAGGCTTTATAATGGAAAGCTTTAGCTATTGAAGGATGCAAGAATAAAATACCTTATCACATCAGCTTAAAGAATTATTTACACTGACTGAATGTTTTCTTTTTGTAATTACAATATCTTAATTTTTCTTTATGAAGTTTCCTGCTTGATGTCTTTGCCTCTCTGTATCTTGCTGTCCTAGTTTTTTCATTTACTGTGTCCCAGTCTGACTCCAGCAGCTATTTAGAGTCAGAAAAAACTCAATTTCTCAATTTACTTATATCCACCTCACAAGTTGTCTCCTGTCACCCAAATGTATAAACCGGGAAGTCTACTCACAGAACAGAAATATTTTTTACTTTCTGTATGATTCAGTCTGAACAGTAACTCCATTAAAATGACAAATTAATGCACACTCAGTTTGGAGGGTGTATCAGCTTTCCTGTTCCTGGTATAGCTTGCCAGCTGCTTTATGCAGTTAGCTTTTTACATAGTTGCAAAATAATGTATTTAAGTCATCAAATTATTTATTTTTATATGACTCTTGTTCATTTGAATGAGATATTTAATATTTAATAATTTTTGGCATCTTCTTATTAAAGAATCAGAGAATATTTTAATGATTTTTTTAAAGAAAATGTTATTTTTTCATTGTGGAGGGCCACATGTGGAAGACTTAAATATTCTCATTCATAAATGTAACATCTTGAAGGATGTTAATAAAACTTCCTATTTTCCAAATTCTCTATACCTCTAAATTTCACAGGGTGCAGATTGAAATCTTATTTAATATATTGAGGAAGAATAGTCTCAGTTTTAGTCCAGGTTTTATGAAGAACAGTGAGATCTATAAGTGATTTGCTTTCCTTAGTCTCTTTTAGCAATTTAAAGCCAGACATGTCTCAGCTATGTTATTCTACAGGGATATTCATACAGTTTGTTGAAAGATGCTATCCTCCAAAGTGACAGAATTTCTTGCAAGATTTTCCTGCTGCCACTATTAGCATTTTCTCATCTAATTTTGATTGTGAAATATAATCAATTTGCTTTGCATAAAAAGTGACCGAAACTGTTTTTAGTTCTATAAAGTTTGTTAAAACCTTAAAGAAAGCCAAATATACTTTGTATGGCCAAATATGGCTGATATAAAATAGTCTGATTTCAAGAATATAGTAACTGCAAATATAACACTAACAGTTGCAAAATATTGTAAAAGACAGCTATCAAGGGTGAATTTACAAGGCACAGTTTCCAACAATTATCGTGCTATTCAAATCAAATCAGTGAGATTGCAGCAGAGTGATAGATTTATTGTCACCTATAAGTGGATCAAAGGGTCACAAGTGGATTTATCCTTTCAGAGAAGAGTGATGGAATAATATGCCAGCATTGAAGTCATTACCCTTTATATAGGGTAAAAGCTATACTTTTTCAATAGATCACATTTTTTTGCCTTACACTTTGTCTCAAAATATCTCTTTCCAAGTTTTAAAAAAGGAAAGAGAATCAACTGTAATAGCACATGGAAAAATGTGTCATCTTAACACCTTAAAATATAAGTCACTGTTTGAGATCACTTTTAAATCCTAGGTATTACTTTCCCATTTGGATGGTGAAATTACTTTGATTTTTTGGTCCCATTTTAAGATTGCCATTCTAACTGCTGTATGCTGCTTTCCCTGTAACTTTTAAAGTGTTCTTCTCCATATTTTAACACAAAATTCTTGCAGGTAGCATAAAGCTATAAACCAACTGAAAATGGATTTTCATTTTGAATGTTCAGATCTTAACAAAAACCCTTCCTGGAAAAGTTCTGATTTCCTTTGGCCAGATTTTCTGAGGAATTTTTTAATGAGTTGCCCATGATTTGTTAATATGATGATGATGATTATTATTATAATTAAATTCTCATTATTTTTAACCGATTTCTAATAATTTTCCTTCCATTATATTTATAAAAATTTACCAAAAGTTGTGAAAACATTTCAGGAAATGATTAAGATCCTTTGTTTTTCTCTCCTGGAATACAATAAAAGATGGTGCTTTCAGGCTTGTGAGTAGCATTTCAACATTCATAGAATCATCAATGGTTTATGTTGGAAGGGACCTTAAAGGTCATTTAGTGCCAACTCCCTTGCCATGGGCAGGGATGCTTTCCACGTGACCAGGATGCTCAGAGTCCCAATCCAACCTGGCCTTGAGTACCTTCAGGGATGAACCCCGGGCAACCTAGTTCAGTGACATATCATCCTTATAGTAAAAAAATTTTTCCTAATATCTAATCTAAACATACCCTTTTTCAGTTTGAAAATATTCCCCCCTGAAATAGTTCTGGTCTTGGGAGACCTCAAATAGGTCACCTTGAAGCTGCCTTTTTTCTAGGCTGACCAATCCCAGTTCTCTTAGCCTTTCCTCATAGGAGAGGTTCTCCATCCTTTTAATCATCTTGCTGATCCTCTTCTGGACTCACACCAAAAAGGTGATGTTTTTCCTGTGCTAGGGAACCAAAAACTGACTGCAGGACTAAAGGTGGAGTCTCACCAGAGCAGAACAGAGGGGCAGAATCACCTCTTAAAGCCTTAAAACCTGGGTAATTGCTTACCACTTACCACAGAAGGCAAAATGGGCTCAACTTGGGAAGAGTAATTTAACTTTTTGTCAATTAAAAGTAGAATAAGATGATGAGAAACAAACAAAAAACTAAAATTACCTCTCCTCACCCTTCCACTTCTTTCTAGGTTTAACTTCTTTCATGGCTTTTTTCCTTCTTCCTACTCAAAGTAGCACAGGGGGATGAGGAATGAAGGTTGCAGTTAGTTTATAACACTTCAAATCTGTCATTCATTCCTCATGACAGTTTTCACATGCTCTGGCATAGGTTTCCTCTCATGAGATACAGCCCCTCTGCAAACATCTCCAGCATCAGTCCTTCCCATGGGCTGCAGTTCTTGAAGAACTGCTTCAGAATGTGTCCTATTTATGGGGTACAGTCCTTCAAGAATGGACTGGTCCAGCATGGGCCCAGTCACAGGCCACAATTTCTGCCAGGAACCTGCTCCAGCATGGATGCTCCATGGGTCGCGGCTTCCTTCAAGAAGGTCTTTTGTCACCGACATGTTCTATGAAAAATCCTTTCCTTAGGATTTTGCCTCCTGAGAAGCTGAGAGGCCTCAGGAACAAAATGTAAACAATGGTTATCTGCTGCTGTGGAATCAACAGGTGGATCTGTGATTGGTCTCATTTGTTTTTTTTCTAATTAATGGCCAATCTCAGTCCAGCTGTCCAGACTGTCTCAGTCAGAGACAAACCTTTGTTATTCATTCCTTTTCTATTCTTAGCTAGCCTTCTGATGAAATACTTTCTTCTATTCTTTTACTATAGTTTTAATATAATATCTGTAATAAAATAATAAATCAAGCCTTCTGAAACATGGAGTCAACTTTCTCGTCTCTTCCCTCATTCTGGGACCGCTGCGAACACCGTCACAGTCCTTGAGAGATAGCAGCATGGATATCTCTACTATATTCTTCCATGAACTGCAGGGGAGCAATATGCTTCACCATTCTACATTGGCTGGAGATGAACCTCAGATCCAGCACATGGAGCACCTCCCTCCCTCCCTCCTTCCTTACTGGTCACAGCTGCTGCACAGCATTTTTTACTCCTCCTTAAATATGTTTTCACAGAGGCTGCACCAGCTTGGCCGATGGGCTCAGCTGTGCCCTGCAGTAGGTCCCTTTGGGCTGCCTGGAACTGTCTGTGTCCAGCACAGGGCAGCCACGATCTCCTATCACAGATGCCACCTCTGCCACATCTGTGTTACCAAAACTTTGCCAAGTAAATCAAATGCACCTGGACATGTCTACAGAGAAATTTACACCATTCCAAAATGACCCTAAGTGAAATTTTTAAAATTTGTCTCAGGGCCAATTTGAACATAGAGGAATAATTTAGTCAGAGAAGTTTAACTAACTCAATGGATCAGATGATATCATCTTGTTTCTGAATGAATCTCAGGAGTGTTTGATCCTCATGAAACTGATTGCTCCACGGATAATCTGAACAGCACACTCAAAAGTAACCTTGAAGTGATTGGGTTTTGGCTAAACTTGATTAGGGAACTCATTCTAATTTTTTCATGCTCTTTCAAAATAATCAAATTTTTCACTTTGACTTGACTTACTTATTCTTCCTAAATATACAACACAAAATAAAATTCAAGGACTTTTCATCCCCAGTGGTATACAGTAACAATTAAAAAATGCTTTCAGAAGTCTTTATAAAGCAAACTCACCAACTTCATACTTCCACAGAGTTATGTCTTAAAGAAAGTTTTCTAATTTGTTTCGTCTTTGGAAACTACAAAGTGACTGATGGCATTGCAGCACTTTGGTAAGCAGCATATTAGTCACAATGAAAGATCACTATCACAAATAGTACATTGCTAAATCAGGGAATTACAGCCCTGGTGGAGCTGTGCAGAAACTTTCATACCTACCTGATATAAAAAAAAGCCAACTTTCTCCAACTTTTTCTTTCTTTTTTTTTAATGTAATTTCTTTTAAATTTTAAGTTTTTGAACAATTGATGGATGAGTCTCCATAAGTGTTCCCCTGGACTTTGTTCAAAAGTTCAAACCAGTCTAGGAATCAGGAAAGACATTTGATGAAATCCTATGACCTTGCAAATAAAAAGAATATTTTCTCAAATTTTCATAAAAGGTACCAGGCTCCATCAAATATTACAATACTGTAAGGTTTTCAAGATACATATACAGGTTTTATTATACTTTGTTTAGAGAAAACTATGCATCTGGAAAAATAGATGAATCAAGATATTAACTTATATAATAGCAAGTTTTAGATTTTTAAGGGAATGTTGTCATTTGGAGGAGCTTCTGTTAACTGTCTACAAATGCTGAGAGAAGCACTTATTCAGTTATAATGAAACTGGCCTTTAAAAAGGACTTGAAGGTTAGGTTCCAAATGTTATTTGCTGCCAAATGCACTGTTAAACTTACTGAAGGATATTTATAAACAGCACTGCATTTCTGGTTTTACTGTATGTTTGTGTATTGTAAACTTTGAGAATAAAATCTTTGGTATACATATGGAAAGCATTACCTGAGTAAATGACATAGAGAGGTCACGGTGTATGCTAAAAATACATATAATTATTTAGGTAAAACTAACTTATTATGTTTTTATCTTCTCAAAGTATGTGGGAGAGAGAATGTTAATTTAAAGCTTTAAATTTTTTCTCTTTCTTCTCCCTTTTCAATTAAAGCAAAAAGTAGAAAAAAAAAGTAGAGAATTTTTTTAAGTTCTCACAGTTATATCACCCATGAATATTTGAAAAATTCTACGGTTACAATTTTGTTTTGCTTTTATGAAGACATCTAATGATACATATTTTTTCTTTCTCTAAAATAGCTTTCTTTCTTTTCCTTTTATTAGAAAAAAATATTTTCCTGTGTTTCAGAATGTTTGGCATTGCACTACATTGGTTTTTTTGCTATTTGCTATTTATTGCTTTTTTGGTCTCATTTTTACATATGAGACACTCTATTAATATGCTTTATAAATCACTTTATACACATCCACATTCACACACAAACTTCACATGAGCAGGGAAGGTGCAATGTTTTTGTTTAAATGCTTCCTGCTAGATGTTGTGTGTCACGCAGGTGCTAAACAAGGCCATATTTCTTTATTAGTCTCCTTTTACTGATGGCAAATACACAGTTGAATATAATGTATGTTTTCTTGTACATTGACATGTTGACTGGGAATTAGCCTGTCACACTAATAACATGAAACAGCTTGAATATTGCTCATTTAACAGAATTTCTCAAAGCACTTCAAAAATAAATCATCAAACAGCATTTTGGGCTTCATTTAGGGAAAAGAAAATCCACTTCTTTCACTATGCAAAGTGATACTCACAGGTTATTTTCAAAATTAACTCTGTTTTCTTTTCTAAGATTTCCAGTTCATTTTAAAAGCCAGCCACACAGTGATAGAAATAGAGGAAAATTGCAGCCATTAAGTGCAGACAGGAAATGTGTGCACCAGCTTTAGCTCAATGTGAAAATTAAATCCAAACTGCTACAAACTAGGTCTGGGTTTTAATGTTAATTGTTCACATGCCCTCAATACAAATTATTCACGCTAATGTACTACATTAGCCAAGCCTGTCACTTTCACAATTATTATTTTGGTTTGTACTGTTGTTGTTTTGTAAATGTCATCTCATTTTGTGTCCATTGTGGGAATTTAGGTAAGCTGCTTTAGTTGTAAGAAAGTTCTGAGCGTAACATTTAAGGCTGCTGCTGCAGTTTCATGGATCATTAACAATTTGCTAATATTGTTTTAGCTTGCAAATTAGTGCAGCTTAGTGACTAAGGAAAGGTTCCATAGCTGTCATCAATCAGACTAAAATTCTTCATGCATGAGATGAAAAACGATTTTTAGCCTTTGAGGCTCAGACAGCCAATTACTGTAACAAAAAAAACCAAAAGCCCACAAAAAACCAAAAAAAAGGTGGGGGTTAGACAGAGGAGGGAAGGAGAGAAAGCAAGCTATAAAAGTGCTGTTAGAAATTCTATTTTTTTTTTTTCTTGTTGCATTCGAAAAGAACTAACATGCTCTGTAATCATTCCTTAGCTTACTGCTATATTAATGAAGTGACAAATTTTAGAAGAAGAAACAGAACTTTGCATAGGAAATGACAAGAGATTAGTGACCAGTGAACGAATACCAGAAAATCTGAGTCCCAGAATAATTAAGGTTGGAAGAGACCTCCAAGATCATTGAGTGAGACCTTTGATTGACTAACACCTTGTCAACTTGAACATGGAACTAAGTGCCATGCCCAGGCATTTCTTGAACACCTGCAGAGAGGGTGATGCCACCATCTCTTTGGGAAGTCTGTTCCAATGCTCAACCACGTTTCCAGTGAAAAAAATTCTTCCTGATATCCAAAATAAACCTCACCTGGCACAGTTTGAGGCTATGCCCTCATGTCCTGTCGACAGTTGCCTGGGAGAAGAGACCAACCCCAACCTTGCTTCAACCTCCTTTCAGGGAATTGCAGAGGATGGTAAGGTCTCTCCTGAGCCTCCTTTTACCCAAATACCTCCAGTTCCCTCAGCTGCTCTTCCTCAGACTTGTGTTCCAGACCTTTACCATCTTCCGGACATGCTCCAGCACCTCAACATCTTTTGTATAGTGAGGAGTCCAAAACCAAACACAGGATCTGAGATGTGGCCTCACCAATGCCGAGAACAGGGGGACAATTACTTCCTTGGCCCTGCTGGCCACGCTATTGCTGGTACAGTGCAGGACAGCATTGGCCATCTTGGCCACCTGGGCACACACTGACTCGTGCTCTGCCACTGTTGACCAGCACCTCCATGGACTTTTCTGCTGGGCTGCTTTCCAGCCACTCTTCCCCAAGCCTGCAGTGACAGAAGTTGTGACAGAAGTCAGATTGTCTTTTATTTTGTCTTTAGCCAAGCTCTCTCACTCAAATTTCTTTTCTCTCATCTATCACCTTCATGCACATGCTCTTTTTCTATTGCCTTTTCTGCACACCTCTTTGCAGCCTTTTTCTGTTTCACATTTTCTCAACACCTTCTATCAAATCTTCCCCTTTCCCATCATTCTCCTCTGTCACTTCTGCTGCCTGTCTTGATCTCATTGTAGCTCTACAGTCTTCTCTTTCAATATTTAACTTCTTTATGGGAGCTAATAAACTCTATTTGTCACTATATAAACTGTATTAAAGAATTAGAGAAAGTACTATAAAAACTGTCAACAGTATCATTGTCATAACACCTTTAGCCTTCAAACTATGTACTTCTCTTTATATCAGGGTTATACAGGTTGTTTTTCATTTGTCAATCAGAAATGCATTCAGAAAAGGGCATGTGCCATACCCCTCTCACCCGTTTTTAAACTTAAAATCCTGGTGTCTCTGGTAGAGAGGTAGGGCATTAATCTGAGATTTCATCACTTTAGTGCCATCATATTTCATAAAGTTCTGTCAAGGCCATCGGAAAGAAATGCCAAAATTTTCAAATATAGCAAAAGGCTTTTCAGGATTACAATGTACGTTTTTTATGCTTAGGGAGAGAAGTAACTTAAGTCTCAGATATATCTATCTGTAAGACTCCATAAATTATGTATAACTCAATATTAGCATTAGAGATCATGCACAAGTATGGAAATATAGCATAGTAAGGCAACTCTATTTTACCACTGTGCCACAAGGCAGAATCTTAAGATAATGAATATTTTCTAAAAAAACATAGAAGCTACTGGAAGAAAAAAATAAGAAAGTATAAAATATTCTTTTTGCTATTTCTTTTTGGGACTATGTTTGCAAGAAATCCCACTCTTTTTCCTGATTTATAAAATATTAGTTCTGTCTGTTTTCCAAACGTCTCAGATCAGTTATCTTTCTGAGGCACAGAAATCATAATATGTTTGTGTTACAAACCAAAACTCAAGCAAACTCTTTTTTTTTTGAAAACTGCAAAACATTTACAATCAATATTATAAGAAACCAGTAGCAAAGAGATGGAGAAATAAGTTTTGTAAGCAAGAAAAAAAAAAGTTCTAATAATAGAAATTATTTGCTGAGCTTTGCTTTAAAATAATAATTTAATAAGGCATTTGTATTTATCAGAGAAATTTGATTAGCCATTATTATGATAAGGCTTTTAATAAGTGTATTTAAAAAGAATACATATCTTAAAATGGCAAAAAGAAAGTTCCCAGCTCTGATTTCAAATTCATCCTAACTTAATGTGAAATGAGTGATCTGAGTTAGTAGTGACACTAAAGTCCATAGTTATCCATGTTAGTTCTATCTCAAATAATGCTGGAGCTAGAATCTTACACTTGTCTTAGGTTTTATGCAAAAGACTACTCCCAGTCGTCTTGATGGTGCACAATCAGAGCTATCACGTCACATCCAGGTGTAAAACTCAAAAGATCTTCATCTTTGCACCAAAACTGTGCAGCATCAATAAATTTTGTGAGCTTGTTAAATGAAATAAGGTGATGAAGTCAAGTATTATTTTAAGTTTCTCTGAGTGAAGAATTTTAAACTTAGGAACCATTAAAAAAAAATGAATGCAACCTCTTACTGAGCCAGTGGGGAGCAATATATAAAATAATATTTCAATGAAGATTTTAACTGGATTTTGACCTTGTCATTATGAAAGTAACTATATGCAAAATAGCAAGTGGTTGCATTTTAACACTTCATCTTGATTGCTGTAAAAATTACAGTATAAACATGAACTTTAATTTGTCAAAAAGAAAGTTAATCATGTTTTTCATTTCAGGAGATCTCAAAGTATACATAGATAACATATTTTCTCAGCATGTTAAGAGTTAATCACACTTCTGGTAGTAAAAGCCATATATATATATATATATATATATATATAT
>LTAT01000002.1:17394969-17437127 GCA_003286495.1 Chlorodrepanis virens | reverse complement strand
TAAGATTTATTTTATACCCTACTGTATCTGAACAACATAATGTAATCCATCAATCAAAAAAGTAATAATTTATTGCTGTTTCTTTTCATTTATAAGTACATTTTTTTTCAGCTTGACAAAATGAGTTATGGGTCCTATTTTTCAGCCTTCACTTTCCTTTAAAAATTAATTTGGAAACATCAGATACTTAAAATTAAAAATAAAAAATAATAATGACTTAAATAAAAGAAGAGAGAGAAATAAAGCATTTTTCTTTAAATGTTTTCAAGAGTGCCTTTTACTTATTGTATTTACTGATGCAATAAATCTAATGTTCTGTTTTACCTAACAAGAATGTGTTAACTTGTCCTGGTAAAATAATTGAATTTGCAGTCAACCCATATTCATGCATTTTGTACCAGGAGAAATAAAACAGAAAAAAGGGAATATGAAGTTATTCAAATATATAACAAATTTCCTACTTTATATTTCAGAAAATTATTAATCAAATATTTCATTCAGTAATCTAATGTGCTGATGAAAATATCTAAAACTTTGATCAGTAAAGGTGATTTAACTTTGAATTGTAGAATATGTCTTTCTCAGTTGTCAAACTTAGAGTATTTAATTATTCATTCTTTTTTTATGTGCTTGTTTAGTTATAAATATTCCATTCATGTCTAAATTGTTACACAACTCAAATTTCCAACGTAGCAGCCAAGATGATCACTGATGAATCAAAAACTAAAAAAAAACCTCCCTAACTTGCAACAATTTAAGTTTTCCCCATCGTACACAGGATAGGAGCTGGATAGAAAACAATAATATTTTGATAAATTATCTCCTTACAGGTAAGCAATTAAGGATGACTCTGGTGGAGCTTGCTAAATAAACTGTCTACTATTTATATGGAACAGACATTTCCTAAATAATCTCTAAGTATTAGACTGGTGTATTTAGCTCTTCTAAAGAAGTAAATGAGAAAAAAATTACAGAAAAATTTATTTGTTTTCTTGAAAATACTCAAATCATCCAAAGTTTCTAGGTTCCCTACAATTTTGTAGCAACAATATTCACTAGGTCATAATTTGAAAATATTAAAAATATTTAAAATAATTTACTGAGCACAGCACACACATCTAAAGAATACCATAAGGAGCACAGACAATATCTGCACTGGAGTTTAGAAAATATTTTACTATTTTTCTAAAAAACTGTGGAATAATTTGTAGTTAATTCCTCATTACTATTTTCTATGCATAATGTAAATTAAAATAGATTGCCTATTAACCATAAATTTAACTATTTTAGCATAGGCTATCCTTGGCCTATATTCTGTCAAGGGCCATGTAAATCTCATTAAAAACCATAAACAAGGAAAAATCACAACCAAAGCAAAATAAACTCTAAAATGCAACTGTTTGGTTTTTTTCCTAAGAATGGTCATGCACATTTTGACAACGATCACAGTCAGTGAAATGCTATTCTAAAAATTCAATATAAATGTCATTATTTAATAAATAGTCTTACAATACATATCTTACAATACCCAACAACACATTGCAAATGAACAGAGCTCAAACTAAGCTAAAACACTGCTGTGGGCAGGATAATAAGGCATTAATACCCTTCAGCATTTAGAATTTTTAAAGCTTTTTAATAGCATGCTGTAAAATAGAAACAGGGGGAAAAACCCAAACCTAAAACACATAACAGAGAATATGATTTTCTTTAATCATTGCTTACTACTTATTATAAACATTTTTATAAAAATAACTGATTGATGATCTGGTCTACATCTCTCATCAATATTTTAACTGGACTAAAGCTCTGTTCAGAATGTGTTTTCAAAAACCAATAAATTACATCTACAAGCAAACTAAGAGATGAAGAACAGGTTCATTCATTGCTTCTTATGTAGAAAGAAGGAGGTTTCAAATTAATATAATTAAAAATATCTTTTAATGGTCATTCTGAAGCTGCATAGAAATTAAACATTCTAGATACTTGCTCTGTGTTTCCATCATCAAAGGAATTCTGAGGGATGCAGATGAGTTTTGTGGAAAGATAATAAGCTTCAAGAGCTAAAAGATACAGTATGGTAAAAAATACATGAGTATTCTTTTCTTCGTAAGAGTACTGAACATGAATCACAGCTTGAAAAGAGTCTTAAGAAGACTATTAGTGACTTGGGAAAGAGTTCTGTTACAGATGTGAAATATCTATATATGAATATGTACACACATATATACATACACCTATATAAATGTGTATGTGTTTGTGTATGTGCATATGGGAGTACATGAGATATGCACATGTCACACTTGAGCCTAATGTGAGGGGAGAGTTAAGACTGAAAAATCAGAAAATTTAAAACTAAAATGATTCAATTAATTAATTAACCCTATGTACTAATGTTTAACTAACACACAAAATATATTGCATGCATGGCTTTAGATTACAGAGCCCATGCATGGATAGCACTGATATGTGCAGTCACGGAAGGTACTTGGTCACAACTAAATTCTTACCATTATGGTAAGTACATGTTTTTAACAAAAGGAATACTTCCAGATTTTGATGGTAAATGTATATTAACTATATCCAGGAGTATACAATTCTAATTAAGAGGTGTCAGAATCTTCTGCACTGCCAACAAATGAAGAGACAAATGAACATGCACTTTACACAATGTTGTTCTTTTTTGCCCACAAAACAAAGACATTCCTGCCTCACTACAAGAAGAATCAGAAACAGTATGGATGAAAACTTGCACATTTATTTTGGTTCAATTTTATTTTTAATCTTAATAAATTTACCATTCAAATGATACAAAACTCTAGCCATTTCTTGCATAACATTATGAAAACTTTTCACAGGATATATTCCCAGGGTATGGAAACTTTGTCAAAATAATACCACAAAAGAATGAAAATAACAGCCCAAAAGTCACAGAAATCAGAGGAAGCATAGATTAAAGAAGCAACAAAACCTCAGGAAAACAAACCATAGCTGCAAATATTACTGCCTGGTTTAATATACTGGTGGCAATGTGATGTCTCTAAAGGCCAAGACACTGGGAGGTTTGTGTGTGATCTAAATTCCATAGAACTACATCAAGTTTAACAAAAGAGGACTCCTAGCAGGCAGGTCTAGATGAATATTCCTGCTTTTTAGGTTCAACACTAAAGGTTAGATTTGCTTCATCTTCCTGATCTCTGCAAAATGTTAAATTTGCTCCATTTTCAGCCTACATTTCTGTAGCAATTCTGAAGTCAAAGAAAACCAAGTTTAACTAATGACTCAACTTTTGGATGAGCATTTAGGTCAACAAAAATCGATGCCATGCTAAAGTTATATGTAACTCTTAATTATTTCAGCTCATTTGCTTGCTACTCTAAATGATGATGTTGGTTGTTTTGTTCTAAACACTTAACCTGACACACACATTTTAATTCATTGTATTCTTCACTGAATAAAAACCCTAAGCCAAAACCAAAAACTTCTCCTCCTTCTCCCCCACCAAATAAAATTAAAACCCTAGAAAAAGGTAAGACATAATGCAAAAGAAAGCATTAGAAATAGAGAATAGGCTATGGGATTTTGAGTAATTTCATGTGAAGAAAGACAACGTTTCACTTTCCCAACATGGTAGATAAGTTTGGCAAATATAACACTCTCACTTAGTCTCTTCTTTAGAGCTGTGCTTCTGTATGTGAATAAAGAAATACAAACTGGATTAACCAAGTTTTTTATATGCTACATGAGGGAAATTTATTTAATTCTGAATTCAGTCTAATAGTGGCCAAATACATGTCTAGTTTTATATACACATAAATTGCCATCAAGATGAAATACTGAAAAAAGAGATTACTGATGATTTAGGCACAAAGTTGGAATATGAAAGAGAACCTTTGAGGGAGGCATCCTGGGGTCATCAGATAGGTTTGCAGCCAAGACTCTCCTGTGTAGTTCTTTTCTTATACTCTTCAATTTTAACTGGAAGTTTTTTATGTCTGAAATAATATATTTTTTGAAAAAAAATCCAGTCTATACTAAAAGATTTACTAAGTTGTTTTTTTTTTTTCTGATGGAGAAAATTGTGGGGTTTTAGCAATTTTGGATGACATGTAAATAGGAATAGGAATAAACGCATGCTATAGAATTAAAATACTTATTTAAATCTAACCATGGCTTCCAAGTTCCTTCTATATTTGGTGTCCCGAGCAAGATGAAATATGTACTTCCAAAAGCTAGGCAAGCATGTATATATGTATATATGAAGCACTATTTATTTTACTTCCAAATGATGGAAATGAAAAGGTGGACTATGCTAAGACATAATTTAACAAAGAAGTCACAGGAGAATCTGGGAAAATTTGCCAGCTATTCTAACATATAGAACTTTCATTGTGCAGTACAAGTCATCTTTGTGTCAGTCCGAAGTTCAAAAAGAAAAGGAAAATATAGTTTCATACCCAGTTTTAAAATACATTCAATGTTCTACAAAACCACTAATCAGCAGATGAGCTTTTCAGGTAACAGCAAGCCTCTATTGAGATGCATGAGAAGGGAGCCAGGACCTGGATTTGCAGCAGGCAGGCAGGGCAGCAGCTCTAGCATGGTGACACCATTACAGAGCAAACATGCAAGAAGAGAAGATTGGTGGCAGTGACCAGTGTCATCCAACTGACTTGTGATTGCCAGCCATGTCCTCAGAGACATTTCAGGTCTGACACATGGCCAGGAAGCCAAGTCAGGGAGGCCAGGTCAGGGACAGCAGGGTGCAATTCCAGGTATGGGCAGAGCTGCCACAAAACTCACAGACGTAGGTCAAGGGCCTGAATTTAATAAGCTTTCAAGAAAAGAGGAACAAGATGAAAGGTAAGGCTCCCTCTTCAAATCCTCATAGCTTATTATTTTCACAGCAGTTTGATTACATGTTTTACAGGTGTGCAAAACTGGAGTTGACTTTGAACACAGACGAACTCCTAGGAGTTATGGGAAGAGGCTGCAGAGCCTGTTAGCTCCGTCAATATTCTGGTACCGGCAACAGCCAATTTTTTTTTCCAGTGAACACCAGTTTAAACACTGTGAGAGTTTAAATCCTTGGCCTCTGGAGAGAACAGAACATCTCACAGAATATTGCCTAAAGATTTTCTTGTATTTGGGCCAGGTTAATGGTGTGCAGCCTTTTCTGGTTTTGGCAGGTACTGAGATTGGAGGGTATAAAAAGTTATTAAAATAACAAATAGCTTTATGTACAGAAGAAAAAAAGTCAAGAAAGGTGGGGCTTTTGTACAGTTTTGAAGGATTCCACTTTAACTAGCATTGCAGATATGAAGAGCTGAGAAATAGGAGTATGTGTAGGAGTCCTAGTTATCTAACTGATTTTTTCACTTTTAGCCAGAAGAAGACATTGTTTTCTCTTTCTCACTAAGATTTTCAGGGTACTGCAATGCATTCAAACTGTTTCAATGAAATTTGATTATGGCTTCTTGTTTTAATGTTCTACCAAATTGTGATTTTAATAAAAATTCTTCACTTAATTTTTTACATTGAAGAATATTTTACGTTACAGATGGGAAGATGTTAAAGTGTGGTATAGTAAATCCCATTATTTTCACATTCCTTTACCATTTTAACTAAGAATCATCCTTTAGCTGAAGTTTAGGAAGGAATGATTTTTAAGTGTTGGGAGCTGAGAAGTGGATAACAAATTTCTACACCACATAGAGAAATATTTCCTCAAAAACCTACTGGTTCATGTAGACTATGACTAACACAAGATGTGAGACTCCATTTTGTCTTAGAGGGGTTTTTTCTTTGTGTTAGGCTGATTTGGACCCTATGAAGTTTTTTCCCTCCTTATCACAGCACAGAATTCTTCTATGTCACCTGGAGTGTAAAATCTTTGCATCATACCACACAGCTTTCTATCCTAATGTTATTGAATTTGAACTCCACCATCATACATTTCAAATATTCATATTGCGAAGTTCATTTCCAAAATGGATTTGATCTATTCGGACACAAAGTGATACTCTAGTGTTTCTTTCCCTCCACAGTAATCTGCAGAGAGGTTTATTGAATACTTTTAAAAACAGAAGGCATTAAATATAGCTAAAGTATTTCAAAGTAGTACATTTTTCAAATCTAATGTCTCACACTGTTTCTGAGCATTGGTTCAATTGCTGTGAAACTGTGACTTCTGGTTGTGGTTAATGATATGGAAAAAGTACCCGTGATGAAGTTTGAAGTCAGATCACTACCAGGTGCTACAAATTACAGAAAGATGAGTTACTAGCTTTGAACCATTTATTGCTAAATAATACCCAGCCTGCTGGAAATCTATTCCTAATAGCCTCATTTTTTACTTGTGATACTTAACAGCATAAGGAAAAAAGCCATTTAACTCAGTTGAATTAACACTAATAAAAATAATGAAAAGAAACATATTTTTCTTCATGTTAGAAAACCCCAATATAGTAAACATAGGTCAAAATATAATTAAGGTGCTTTGGAGAGCTACATTTGTTCCACTTTTTTTTTTCCAGGATTAGCTCCATTCCAGGGGTATGAAAACTGTTTTGATAGAAAATGAGGTCCACATTACATTTCCAGAGAGTAAATTTAGAATCATACTGTTCTATTCATGAAGAAAAGACCAAAAAAAATCTCTGATAATATACTCCTGTAATCACACCTGTAAAAGAAGATTAGGAACATTTTGCTTTTGCAAATTAAATGCAAAGGTGCTAGCTGCAGAAGGAACAATGTACTAGAGAATCAGACCTATTGTCCACAGAAGGGATTTTCAGTTAATGCTCAGATTCACAGAATTTCATCAAGGAAGGAAGAATTGGTTTACAAACTGCTAGGGACATTTTCCTCCATTTAAAACAACCTAAAACAAATATTTTGTGATAAAACTTCTTACGTTTAGAATTAATTTTCATTATTTGGCAGGTTGCTGACCATTTAAGACATCATTAGAAGTAGTCATAGTAATTTGATTTTTCCAGCTGTCTGCTAAGGTAAATCCCCCCATTAATATAATCAATTTAGAGTAACTCTTGAAGTTTAAAATAGTCTTATGCTTAGTTTTATGTTGAGTGATATAGCTAGAAACTTAAAGACTACATAAGAATTTCTGATAGTAAATTTGTGAGTTTCTTGTGTTCTGGGTTCCTGGGAATACAGGATGCTTTTCCAGAGCTCCACTGATACCTTTTCCAGTACAAAACACAGATGTCTCAATTTCAGCTAAGCTGCCTGTGATAAATTTCCTTATTCTAACCTATTCCTTAATCCTAGGTTCCCTAGATTTTTACTAATCTGCTTATTTTACAGTGAAAGACTCATCATGTTTGCAAGCTTGGATTAATGACGTGGGTGGGATCAAGACTGAGATTTGTCTTCATCATCACCAGAAAGTGACACTTAGGAGCCTACTGCATTGTCTCCTGCCCCTGGCCCAGGACCTCTTTTCCTCCGCTCTGGAGCTCTCAGTCCCTGTCCCAGTGATGCCCTAACAGGACAATCCTGGACCAATCCTGGGCCAATCCTTGGCCCATATCCATCCCCATGGAGATGCCAAATTTCCCCAGCTGGCACCTGGACTGCTCTGTGCCCTGGCTGGGAGCAGGCAGAGCAGGGACTTCCAGCCAGGGTCCATCCCACTGGCTTTGGCTTTTGACAGTAGGATTGGCCATGGAGCCCTGTCCTGACATCCTATGGGGCGGTCCCTTCACCACAGGAATCTGGCTCATGAGGGACACCAGCCCTCACAGTGCCCTGATACATAACAAACTTTACCTTTTACCCAATAATCTTCTGACCAGAGTAGACTAATATTTAGGTTATTTATGCATATTCTATTTGGCAACTAATGGTACATCATAGAGTTTATGTGGTAGTGTAAATAAGAGCCTGCAGTGCACACCTTTTTTAGGTACAGTATTTTTTCACTGCTTTCAACATGAAGCTAAACTAATCTGTTGGAATTTCAACTATCTCCTGGTTTCTTTGACTGATCTGTACCTAACGTGTCAGGCAGAATTCCTCATACCAGGTCTTTCAAGAGATGTAAGGCCGACACTAAGGAATATCAAAAGAGTTGTTTGGTTCTGTTTTATTTTAACACTTAGACATGTAGTGCTGTTCATGGATTAGCCCTGTTGCATCTTGAATTAGATCGGAATTATAATTATAGACTATCCTGAGTTGGACAGGACCCACAAGGATCATCAACTCCACCTCCTAGAACTACAAATGACAACCTCTAAATAAGTCAGGTTATTGACAACCAGTATTTTTGGATTCAACAGAGCTGGTTTTCTTGACTTCCTTTTTTTCTGAACAAGTAATTAATTTTAAATGAACACTTTAGGATTACTGATTCAGTCACACATATACATGAAGACAGTATCAATTAATCCTAACATCCATGTCACAGTATCCATAGTATCCTATTATTAGTTAATACCCTGGACTTTTCTGATCAAAATTATGTCAGGAGGAAGACTCACTTTTGGTTTAAATTTCTTATGATCACATGTTGAAGGAACAATCCTGCAGCATGACTCAGAGGAAAATGCACTTCAAAGACACAGAAGAAACCAATTTTATCTTAAGATTTAAATTTGCTTAGAGAAAATTTGCCATTATGAAATATTTTTTTTTTCCCTCTATTCACTCTCTCATTGCTTGCCTAAGTGCTTCAAACCTGATTCTCTCCTAGTTCTAGACAACACATAACCAGGACCCCTGAACCTGAGCATGAACCTCATTTGGGCCAGAGCAGAGAAAGTATGCAGCCTGAATTTGAGATTTTGAGTTGAGTTGGAAATCCTGGCTGGAGTAAAAACCATATGAACCTTTCCTTTTAAGATAATGACCTTCAAAATGAGATTGCATTCTTACCTAGACACTCCTCTGACGGGAAGTCTGCTTTAATTTATTGCAATGAGATAATTCCTAATCAGTTTAAGAGAAAAAAACCAAAACAACAAAACAAATCTTGCAGAAAATGTTACAATATCAGCATGAGTCCTTCCCTTAATGCAAATGTTCACTTTAATCCCATCATAATGAAAACTGATGCAGCTTTCTTATTTATAAAACTATATGGAAATGTAACTGGGAGAGATAGTAAAACTCCGAAACTGTAACTATTAAAGCTGATTAGTCATTTCATACTAGTGCCTATTAATTTCAAAGGAAAATGTTTTGAAATTGATTAGACTGTTTTGAAATTGTTAGTCAGCATGCCTAGAGCCCTGTGGTGCTGTTATGACAGCCACTTTAAAGCTAAGGAAAGATTTATTTGCTATATGCTTGAAAAGGTCACAGAGAAAAGTACTTACACAAGGACAATGCACACAGTTTTATATAAACACAACAAGGTAGTAAGTTCAAATATTTGCCAAATAGAAAGAACTCTTGTCTGTCATCTTTAAAGTGACCTTCTGATTAAAAGAGCATACCAAAGTGTTTCAGATTAATTTGAAGAGGCAGTAATTCAGTTTTTCACATAGACCACTGAGACTGGGCATGTTTCACTCAGATTGGTTTGTTAAATATTTTATACATCAGTTTTCTGCTTCTATTGAATTGGAGTGTAATCATCATATAACATTTTCTTTACTGTCAAAGAGCATGTCAAGAAGCTTTTTATATTTGATTATTTATTTCTAGAGTAGATAATTTATTCATCAGCATCACTTTGTTACTGTACCTGTCTTCAAGAGCAATTTTGGTTGATATAATCTGACAGAACTATTGTGATGAATCAACAATCCTGGCAACTTGAATAGAATAATCCTTAATGTTGGCTAGCAGAATGTACCACTTGTTTGTCTTTCATAGACCAAAACTAAACAAAAAACCCCAACCTCATACCCTCCAACTTTTCACTGGTTTGATTGCTGATGGTAATATGCAAAACTTGCTTTTTGATAAAGGCATTTCAATGTATTGTGATTGGTTCTGGCTGGAATTTAGTTAACTTTCATCATAACTGGATTTGTGAGTAAACCAGTGTTGATAACACATCAATGTCTTGGCTGTGGCTGAATGATGACAAGTCTTGATGATAAGTCTTTTTCTTATTCTACTCAACCTAATCCCTCAGCAATTAGGCTATGTGCAGGACAGGTTAAGGGAAGGAAGAGAGTTGATACAATTAACCTGAACTAACCAAAGGCACGTTCTGTACTGTGTGATGTCCTGCACAATCATAACCATCTTCCAGGACAGTTGCTCAGTTCGGCTGGGCACTGATCTGCCATCAGAGGAGGTAAGTAATTGTTGTTGTTTTATGTTTGTTTGGCTTTTTTTCCCCTCAATCCTTCTTTTATTGAACCTTTCTTATCTTCGGTCATGAGTGTTCTTGCTTTTGCTCTTGCTATTTTCTTCCCTATTCCTGATGAAGATGAGGGTGGAAGTAAGGGAGCAGCCATGCTAAGAATGCCAGTCTGAAGGATCTCTCTGAAGAAAATAATGCAGTCTCTGGAAGTTTTACATACACTAGGCATAATCTTTCTGTGCCTCTCCTTGTATGATTGCAACATTTGTGCAAAACTAATGAAGAGGGAAGATATAGAACCATCAGCTATTTACTGCTTATATATACTTTTAATTTTACCAACATATTAGTTTGCAAATAAAGAGATATACCTATATAAAGTTTCACAAAATCATTTTCAATATCTATAGCTCACCAATCACTTTGAAAAACTTGCTTATTTTTAAGTGGTTTTCATCAACATGAAAGCCTACTTTGCACTTAAGGACAGTTATCTATGAAAACCACATATTTTTGTTCAGAAGCTTTGTGGGTGCAAAGGTATCAAACATATTCTTTAATAGTATTTGAACATATTTCTCCACTAAAAGAAATCAAAGTTACTTCTCTGGTTACACTTCTGACATTTTTTTCTTCAGTCATATAGGTTATATGCATGACTATATGAAACTAATACTTTTTTGTGTAAAACATTTTTTTTTAAGACTTAGATATTTGAATATGTTCATATAATCTTTTACAGATTGACTTACTCTTCCTGGTGTAGAATTGAGGCCACTCTGCCCATGATCCAGTTGAGTTAGAGAAGAGCCATCTCCAAAATTGAAGACAGCCTAAATTGTTGTATTGAGGTATTTGACTCATACAACCCTCCTACTCCCATCTATCTCTGTGAAATAATGCAACAGAATGAGTGAAAACTCAGATACAGCTGCCTGAGTTTGTCTCACAGTGGCTGTTTCAGCTCACTGTTATTAAATGAAACCAAACCAGTAGGGCAATGATCCTCTGGCAGAGACTGATGTCTGATTACTAATCAGAAACTATAGGGTCAGCATTTGCAAAATGCCTGTATGGACGTGCCACAGTAGATCATAACCTTTGAGTGACTACTGTAAGCTTGTAACTGTATTTGTTTTATATGTCAAGAGACAGAGATAAAATTTTGCTTTCAGCAACACACATATTGTTTTCATTTTTATTTTGTCATGGAATTCATAATTTCTCCCATATTTCTAGAATTCACTCCTCATACACATGCTTTAAGGTGTGCATTATCTTTTCCTGTTACCAGTAAAAAACAAGAAAAAGGAAAAAAAACTTCCACAAAGGCTACAGTTCAACAGAGCCTACATTAAGTTTTGTAATTGAAACAGCACAGGTCAGGACTGCATCTGAATGAGATAACTCTGCAGCTGAGGTCTGGTCTTCTCTTTTATTCAGAAGAGGGTTAAAGAGCAAGTGGGTGGTCTCCTTTCCCTGAACACAACACTCAGGAAAGGGGCCATAGGGGAGATCCATTTCCTAGTTTTCTGTAGGGGACTCACTATAAATCTTATTGCTTCTTACCCCAGCAGCCAACTCCTTGTTGAATAACTATTTTTTCTGTTAGGAAAGTTTGAACATTTATCTGTTGTGGAAAAGGCAAACACAATCTTTCCCTTCAGAGAAAGAAAGACTTTGATCTCAGTGACCCAGATTATATTGAAAATATCTGATATCCCACACACATCCCCTCCACCAAATACTCTGATTTAAGGGAAAGATGATCATTGAAATATGGGAGGTTTTTGCAGGTTGTTGGGAGTCTCTGCTACATGCAGATGGTGCTCACAGTATGGCAAAGCAGTTGTTAATTTGTGTACTGTTTTAAAGAAATATATTTCTTTCAAAATACTTGTAAGGGATCCCTATAAGAATTATTTGGTTTTCCCTGCTTATTCCTATGAAATCCATCCATCTTTTGTGAATGTCTCATTTCATTTTTGAGAAGCCAACAAATAAATTCCATTTTCACCCTCAGTTGAGAACAGACATATATAAAAATATATCTGTTTCATTAAGCTTGAAAAAAAAAGTGACTCATCCATTTGTATCTTTAGGACAGGGTCTTGGCAGTTGGAAGTATATTACCTGTTTATTTGCTACCTTCCTGCATAAGGAAGGCACACCAATACTTGTAGCATTTAACAAGTCAGGCATTGCTAGTACATGCTATAAAAGCTTTGCTTTCATAGCAGTAGGTAAAACATGATCAGCCAGATGCCTCAAGCATAAGAATAGTTTTGGTGTGTTCAATAAAATAAATAATGCAATTATGTAAACAACGTTTTGATCATTGGCAAGTGCAAATGTGACCAGATGTGTTTGGAACAGATTGTGAGTGTCAAAAAATGGCAACAGCAAGTAAGAAAAAAGGAAGTATAATTTGAATGATCTACTCACTAACCAGGTTTTTCCTATCTAATGTTATAATTCATGAAAATTCAGAGTGTCAGGGGTACTCAGAGTACCTGACAGACTCTGGGGGCAGGCAAGTGGGAGCCAAGATCTTCTCTGCTACCTCTAGAGAACACAGGAAGCAGAAGAGAGATCAGGAAAAGCCATGACCTGTCCAGGACTACATACCTCAGTGACTCTTCCTACTTCTCTCCCACAAAACAGGGAATCGTATCATTTGTAAAACTGCCTAAATCTGTGACTAAAGTGTTTTGGTATCCAAATGTCTTTAGCCTTTAAACTGTCATTAGGTCTCAATCTGTGACTGTGTGGCTAGATATTGCTCTCATGAAGAAATATGTTTTCCAATAAAACATCTGCTTTTCAGTTAGATGTGAAAGTTGGCATAATTAAACCACTTGCTTAATAATTTAATGAGATCACTTCATAGCTGTTAAAAAAAAGCCTGGCAAACTGTCCCATTAAATACTTGAGTAATGAAAATCTAAAAGTCTTTAGTTTGAAATAAGTGTTTACACTCACACTCACAAATCAAATCAAATTGTATTACAATGATTCCAGATTGCAGGGAATAAACAATTCCTTAATTTGAATTAATGAAGCATCTTTTTAATTCAGTTGAACATATATTTAAATATTCATTTGTTAGTATATTTGCCCTAGGGACACAGTAAAACATTTTCATTATTTCTTTGTCGACTTTTATGCATATGTACACGAGACCTATCATCAGTGACCGAGCAGGGTGGCTGTGGATGGCATCCAGTCATCTGAAATACGTCTGAAGTCCAGATATGGAGAAGTTTTAAAGCAGCTCTTGAAGGTCTTGAAGCTCTTGAAGGATTAACATTCCATTATCCAATGGGTGCATTTTCATTGATAGCTACTGAATCTGTTTCAGATAAGTACACATTTCACCCAAAACATATCATTACCATGGTTGAAAGTGGTAGTTAATAAAACTGCATTGTCACCAAGGGCATCTTCCAAATAGATGACCCCTACTGGGTGACGATGATAATGATGATGATGATGATGATAATTAAAAATAATAACAGTAATAACAACAAGACAAATAAAAACAATTCCAGGACTCTATTGTACATTGGAATTTTACTTTTTTAAAGGATCTTTGTGAATCTTATTTTCTCTCTTCCACCTCTGTACATAGAAAGAACCAACATATAAAATGTTTTCTTCCTCTTCAACCTTTTACTTTTTCAGTGCTTTCAATGCCCTTGAAATTAGTTCTTTAGTTTTAGATTACCAACGTAATGTAACTAATTACAAAATTTTCGTTCTCTCTTTAATGTCATAGATCAAAATAAATCTCTCTTAAACTATCTTTAAGATGAAAAGTAGGGAAGAAGATCTCATTTTATATATTCACACTCATAAAAGGTTAAATATATTGTGGTAACAGATAAGGTTAAATGATTATTTTTCATGTTAATTTCTCATGATTTAATTACATAGTGATGAAAAAATCCTTAAAGGTTTGAAATCTTTAAGTCCACTAAATGAAATTTTTTCCATGAACAAAAGTCTCATGAAACCTTAAATATGGTATCATAGAAATCCAGGTGAAAAAAGGATGGTCTCATAAATATTTAGGAATAGCAGATGGCAAGAAATGTGTTCTGAAGGAGGACGTGTACCATTTATATTCTGCAATAAACTAATACAGTTATGATTTAATTCTCCTCATTTTGAGTTGAGGAGATATTTAGTCAAGTAAAAATGATCTTAAGAGTCAAAGATGTGCAATGGAAAAAATATTTAAATTGTTTGGACTAATAATGTGTTTGTAATACTTCTTCTGCTTAAGATGATTTTTAATAAGATATGTATATGAGTTTGGAATGTATTTCATGTATAAAGCTCAAGTGAATGTAGGCCCTAAAAGTGATATAAAAGGAGAAGGAGAAAGCAAGGCAAAATTATGTAAGTAATGTGACACATATTTGTCAGTAAAGGAGGAAGAAAAAGAAACACCTGAAGACATGACTTAAGAGCCTTCCTTTTAAAACAAGTATTATCCAAAATATTATTTGGTTATGGACTAGATTCTATGATGGCACATTCATCACACAACTTAACTGATTATTCACACACAATTAGATTTAGTTAGGATAGGGACTCTTACAGGCACTTTAATCATTTGCTTCATGAATTGAAAAGGGGTGTGCATTTGATTTACTGTCATCTGGGTGGGTGATAAAGATCAGCTAGTTGATAAATGTGGCAAATGAATTTGCTGATCGAAGCTATCCTTCCATTTGTTTTGCACAATAATTAAAGATTAATTAAATCAGACATGCCTCTAATGAAAGACTCTTACCTGCAGTTCTCTTCATCCAACTGGAAAATACAAACCAGACCAAGATGAAAATTCTTCAAAGAATGAGGGGTTGGATAAACAGAAAGGAGAATATTTGTATTGTTTTGCAGCTATTGATGCAAGCAACGTTTAACATTTACGCTCTGCCTATTTAGAACAATAATTACTTTTGGACCTGACATCGGTAATCTTAAAGAAAGGAACATGCAACTGTGTAGAATGTGTAAAGCCACATTTTTTTTTTTAAAGTGCAAATGAATTGTAAGTTTGACAGAGGTAAACATGGCCTTCAAACTCAAAAACTTCTAAACCTACAAACAGTGCAGAACAAGAGTTGTTTCAAACGCTTCATAGCAGTGTAGAAGGCATGTCTATTTGCCATGATCAATGCCCTAAATTATTCTTCAAAAAGAAGACTTACACTTCTGTAATAACTAAGTTTGCTCAAATATATGACTCTTTATGTAGGAGCTTCCCATTAAAGTGAGAACTTTGTGTGTGCCTGTGTGTGTAGGTGCTACAACCTGATGCTACAACCATCAGTTTCCAACCATTGGAGACTGATGGTTGTAGCATCTCTGATATGTTTATGTGGAGTTTTGGTATTGCTCTGCCAGAAGGCATCTCCTGTGCTCCAGTGCAGCTTCACAATGACAGCACATGGTGTCAGAGTTCAAACTCCTAACTCATGATTTTAACTATTGTGTTGTCAAGCACAAAAATATCAAAAGCAAGAGTAAAGAAAGCAAAAATTTGAAGGTTATGCAAGTTTTTCAGGATGATTTGATGGAAATGGATTGACACACCATGAATACTACCAGTTTATAAACATATATTTCAGGAACTTCTCCGGAAGATGCAAGGAAAAAGTCAACCTGAAATTCAGTAATATTCAATGTAAAATAGACACATAAGATAACAAATGAAAAGTGGAATAATTATCTACAGGGTATTTTAGATACTTATTTTAGTTGGGATGCATTCCTTCTGTCAGTGATGGCCAGTGTGAGGGAAAATATAGTTAATTGGAAACTTAACTTTTAGATGGTTAAAATTATGTCAGGTTGTCATGACTCCAGACTTACTTAAAACAGAAAGTGATGAAAAATTAATAATTTAAAATTAGAGATCTTTTGTAAACTTTTTCCTCTGAGATTTGTTTAGAAGCTTTGAAAACATCCTTGAATTTTTAATCAAAGTGGGAGTGTGAGAAAAGGGTGCAACTCCTTATAAATACTGTCAGTTTTACTGACACCTCAAAAGATTAGAGTTGTTTACCTGGATCCAACAACTGTCATATTTGTGTGTCATGGCAAAATGATAAATCAGACATCAGAAATCTCTCACAGAGCTTTATATTTTTGCAATATGAAATGTTTATATTTTCCAAACATGAAGGTCATTGGGCTGTACTTCAGCACTTTTTTTTTTCTTTTTTATGATTTGGCAGAGCAGTTCTAGTTGTATTTAAAAACTTTATGCTTCTCCTTATGCTGTGTACACATTACTTCCCATGGCAGTAAAACTTACTGCCCAGGTCTTACACTCTCATGTTTTAGTCTGATGTGGACTTCCTAAAATTTACACTAGATGGCTATGAGAGAACAAGAGGTTTCAGTCATTGGGCCTTGAACACTTCCACATAGAGCAGGTAGTGACAGGACTAGGGGAAATGGCTTCAAATTGAAAGAGGGCAGGCTTGGTTTACATACCAGGAAGAAATTCTGCGCTGTGAGGGTGGTGAGGCATCAGAACAGGTTGCCCAGAGAAGTTGTGCCTTCCCCATCCCTGGAAGTGTTCAAAGCCAGGCTGGTTCGATCTTTGAGAAACCAATTCTAGTGGAAAGTGTCCCTGCTCATGGCAGGAATTAAATGGTCATTCAGGTCCCTTCAACACAACCCATTATCTTATTCTGTGTGCTGATAATTGCAGATAATTGTTTGAAAAAATTATGAAAATAGATAGAAAAATCTCATAAAATGGTGTGGCATCGTGTGTTTTTAGAATTGGTTATTCTTTTTGTAACTTAATAATGGTTTGGTCCTCGGTTCCCCCCCCCGTACTTCCCTCACAATGGTTTCTCCCTAAGTTGTTTATCCCTTGTTTTCCTGCCGGTGGGTTGTCCTTCAGAACCTGCCTTTATGCCCTTATAAACTTATTTCTTCCCTTTTGGTGCTGCCTACCCCCCTGTCTGTCACGGTAACCACCCCCTTTATCTCGAGAATTCTCAGTGTCAACCATCCCTTATTCGATGTATGATTTGCCCCCGAGGTTTCTCCCCTCCCCTGTGTGATCCTCAGTGGCTTAGCTGCAACCCACGCTCCTCCCTGGGTCCTCGTTATTGGAGCTTTGCGTCTCCTCCCATCACACCCACTCCCTTTATCAGCGCCCCACCAAGCTCTCCTCCCTGACCCCGCTTGGGAAATTAAAGCTCCTTGGTACCTACAGGGGTGTTCACTTGTCCTTCCTTTATCTCGGGACTTCGTAGCCACGCTCCCGCCTGTGCCACCCACGCTGCAACAGTAACCACTACCCAGGTTCCAGAGGGGACCCGGGAGTGGCACATCGTGTGGCCAGCTTCGGCCGGATCCGGGAGCTCCTAGCCGGGCACCGTACAGCTCCCATGGCCGTGGAGAGAGGCTACAAAATGTTAATTCCACATTTCTTTGTCAACTGAAATAAAATCTCCATTATCTTTTTCAAATGCTCATAAAAGGCAGATTCAGAGTTAAGAGAAAGTTGAGGAGGATATTCTTCAAAAATTGAAAGGGCATTGTGATATTTTTGCAAAATGTAGAATATTGTTAAAGCAATGTTAATGATGCTTCTTATCAATCGCCAGTTTTTTATCAAATCTTTATGCCCCTGAAAGCAGACACACATGGTGCAAACTTGCTGTGGAGACGTGGTTCTTGTGAAGATGTGACCCTGTAAAAGGATGTGATCCTTTTAAAAGGACAGAGAAAAGCACTTTCATCTTGACACTGTAGGCTACCTTGAGAACAGGTTACAAGGAAAGCACTATCAATGGTATGAATCAATAGAAAGAAAAATCTATAGGGAACAAGAGACATTGACCTTGTGTTATAAACCTCTATTTCTTGTTTCCTGAGTACATATTAATTGATCCTCCAGTACCTATTTATAAACATCTATTTTCACCATCTGTAGCAAAAAACATCAGCCTTGTTTTCAAAGGTTTGAAAACCCCTGAATGATAGTTCATAGCACGAGGAACTGCAATATATGCTGGCTCATGGAAGAGACATCCAACTTACTTTTAAAAATATCAGCATTTCACTATCATACCTTGCATTTATTTTGAATTAGAAGTCTCATTGTATGAAATAAGGCACACAGGTGACTAGAAGAAAAAGTAACTAGATCACTTTTACCATAAAACTGCATAATTTATTGTCCATTCTGTTATCCTACACTATATTTTTTTTATCGTTTGCATTGCTATTTACATTGAATGATCTTTAATAAAACTAGAAATACAATCTAATTTTATCTACAGAATTTTAAAGCATAAATAAGAAATATTAAACAAGACTATTCCTAGAGTACATAATGAATCAGTCAATAGTTTGGAATGTCATGAGATCTGGAATTTGCACCAACATAATACCAGGATGCTTGATCATCTACTGAGGTATTGTATCACAGTTTTTTCAGTTTTTTAATCCATTATAAAGAAGCAGGGTATTAATATGAGGTCAAATCACAGATCCTAAATCCTGTATTTTTCAAAAAAGATTAGTAATCCGAGATGTAAATTTGGATTGATTTTGTCCTAAACTACTTATTTTTTAATATATTGGTTTTCTGTAATGCTTGGTCTCACTAGGTTCATGTTTAAGAATGGGCATCTTTCAGCACATTTTGAGATTTAGATTTTAAAATGAGAATATACACTTTAACCCCAAAACCTGGTGCCATAGAGAAAATTACTTTAGATATCTTCCCTAGGTTCAGCTCTCATTACATATAAATATTCAGAATTACTTTTATGGTAATATGTATTAGTCTGCCTTTATGACAAGATTCAAATTCTGTAATCATTCAGCAACTCTCAAGTAGTATGAAACATGAATGATAAGTGTGTATTTTGTTTTCTCCAGGAAATGCTTTATGGCCTGTGCAATACAGATGTCTTGTCTAATCTTCTAGCATAATTTTGCCAGTTAATGCTTAATGATGTTCTCATAGAATTTTCTATTGTGTTTAAGTTAGATCATTCCTGGGAGCTCAGAGACTTTTCAAACAATAGCTTACAAGGCAAATTTTTATCATGACATGATTCTGTTCCTCTGCTCTACTCTCATGAGACCCCACCTGTTTGGCTGTGAGGTCCTCACCACAAAAAAGACATGGGCATATTGGAGTGGGTCCAGAAGAAACCACAAAGATGATCAGAGGAATAAAGCTACTCTCTTCTGAAGATAGGCTGAGAGAGCTGGGGTTGTTCAGTCTGGAGAAAAGAAAGCTCTGGGGAGACATCATTGCAGTCTTCAACTACTTAAAGGGAAGTGGTGGGCATGGGGTCGGAAGAAAATCCTTCTGTGTCATAAGAATATGTAAAAAAGAGTCACAGAAAAGAATTTCTAAAGGACTCAGAATGAAGTACAGACTCGGAACAGTAGAATTTTTTTCCATGTAAGTATTCAGCAAAACTGTGCAACAGAAAAGGAGAAAACAGCTCAGCAAACACAGACCTGAGTAGCATTAGAAGGAAAGAATTCACTATAAAAGTGCACCATATTTTCAGCTAATATGAGCTAACATGGTATCAATGATTTTGATGGGCCAGTATTTATTTATTCCAAGAAAGCAATCCAGAAAGAGAATTTCTATATGAGTGATATGTTTTCTTTTTAATTAGACAAAGAGGCAGATTGTGACTTATTGCTAGTCTGACAAGAAGAATGTTCAGGCTTGAAAGAACGAATATTATTTCTCCTCTTAGTTCTTTGAAACAAACAAAAAACCCAACCTCTCCTCTTGTAGAACACGATAAAATTATATTCTGTTAGGTAAACAGCATAACAAGTGTTAAGAATGAATTTTATATGAAAAAGCCTCTCCTCTGGATTAAATAATCATTTTATATTAGTTACACATCAGCAGCAGTTGCAAATTTTAAGGGTATTGCCTTTTTGGTTTCCACAGTTGCTTGCTCCCCAGGAAAGATTACAATCCCTTTTCAATTCCTTTACTATGTCACCTTACTAAAACCTACATTTCCTGAAATGATCCACTGAAATAAATAAAAAAGATATAGTGTGTTTTTCTCTTAAAATGGCTTGTCACACTCATCTGCTTTAGAGCAAGACCACACAGCTGAATCAGCACACCTGAGGGTGTCATAAAATCTTGCAAGGGATGGGCAACAAAATATCTTAAATTAGATCCTCCTCCAGCATAACAGTAACAGAGAATGGAAGCCACAAACAGAAAGAAATTGGGCTGTGTCACAAATTCCATGTCTTTTACAGCTGTAAGAAAGCAATCAAGTTGCTCTGCACATATCTCCTCCCCAGCTGAGTCAGCCCACATATCCTGGAGGTAGAAAGCAATATAAGGAAGTGGAATCTGCACTGCTTTTTATATGAATTTTTTCATAGGATTGCTGATCTTGAGTATATCCTGGGGTCTCAGTTTTTAGAGTGATCATACAACACCTGTTCAGACTTTATTCCCAGATCACAGAAATTTATTTCTAATGCACTGTAGCAGTAAAGATTTGCCATTTAGAAGAAGTCAGTTTTTCAAAATCATGCCGAATCCACTGGAAAGGTCATATGTAATTGCATATACTGTATAGGTTTGTCAGCTTCCCTGTCAGGTACTAATGGGAGCATTTTGAAAGACTGAGCCACTGCTACCCTATATTTCTGGAAGGACAAATTGTGTAATCTATACATTTATTCAGTAATACAGCTGACAGATGCATCTCTAGGTATATAAGCTGCTTCAGGCCATATTTAAACATCTTCTTCAGCCACTTTCTACAATACTGTTATCGCAGTCAAAATATATAACCTGTAGCATATAAAAAGTTTTGGACATTGTACTCATTCTTTCAAGATAAAAAAGGAGGACAATCCATAACATAGCTTCAAACAGCTTGCCAAAATATCACCTAAAGCAGTGGGATTCAAATCTAATTATACATTTGACAGGTTTTAGAAACAAATGGAAATTGTCCCAAGCATGTTGACAAGTACAAGATAAGAAAGGAGAGCTGTCCTCAAATCATTAGCCTCATCATGCAGCCAGATTAATGAATTTCTTTCAGAAGATTGGATATCAGCAGGGCAAATGTTCATACCATATTTCTAAGCCATTTAGACAACCTTGAAAATGAATTTTTGAGACTAAAATAAGACACAGTTTAATTAAATGCATGTCATGACTTTTTCAAATGATCATGTGTTTAAAGCAAATCTTACAGACATACAGTGCTGTACTAGTCCCGTAAGCTTACACTTGAGAATTGCTGGTACCACTGTCAGAGATGACTTTAATATTAATCTGGTACATAAACAGTGAAGCTGCAGTTGGGGCTTCTCATAGGAGAAAACTCTTATCATCCAATAATTTATCTAGCTTACCATACCATTTAAAGATTCTTAGGAGGCCTCACAGCTCATCTGTTTTAAAGTAAAATCTGAATCTCTTTTAAAAAAATGCAGCCCCACTATTCATCAGTCATTCTATTCATCAGTCATCACAGAACCACAGAATGGTTCAGGTTGGAAGGGACCTCTGGAAGGTCTGGCTCAAATTATCTGGCAAATTATTCTTGTCCTGCCACCGGGCACCACTGAGAAGAGTCAGGTTCCATCTTCTTTCAGGTATTTATATACATTGATAAGATTCCTCCTGAGCCCTCTGGTAAAACTGTCCCACCTTTGTCAGTCTTTCTCCATAGGAGAGATGCTGCAGTCCCTTCATCAACTTTGTGGCTCTCCACTGGTATGTTCATGTCTTTCTTACCCCTAGGGAGCATGGAACTGGGAAAAAACTCCAGATATGGGCTGTCCACAGCTGAGTAGTTGTCAGGGTTCACCTCCTCAACCTGCTGGAAGCAATTTGCTTAATGCAGCCCAGGATTTTCTCTCTCATAAGGTTATTTCCACCGGCTTATGTTTAACTTGGGGACCACCAGGACCCCCAGGCTCTTCTCTGCCAAGCTGCTTTCCATCTGGGTTGCCCCCAGAGTGTACTGGTACATTGTGTTTTTTCTCTCCAGGTTTAGGACTTCTCTTTGTTGAACTTCATGAGGTTCCTTTCAGACCCCTTTTCAAGGCTTTTGAGGTCCCTTTGGGTGGCAGCACGACTTTCTGGCATATCAACTACTTCTCCCAGTTTTGTGTCATCAGCAAACTTGCTTAAGCTATGTTCTGTCCTGTGATCCAGATAATTTATGAAAATGTTAACCAGGCCTAGACTCAATTTTGGAGTATACTGCTAGACACTGGCTCCAACTAAACTTTGTGGCCCTGATCAGCACCCTCTGGGGCTGATCAGGAGGCCAGTTTTCAATCCACCTCTCTATGTGCTCATCCAGCCCAAACATCAACAACTTCTTTCTGAGGATCTCATAGATGCCAGTGTTAAAACTTTACCAAAGTACAGGTAGCCAATATTTGTAGATTTCCCTTTGTCTACTAAGCCAGCCAGTTAGTGAAAAAAATTATCATATTGGTCAAGCATGAGTTCCTCCTTTGGGAGATCATGCTAACTGCTCCTGATGATTTTCTTGTTTTCCATGTGCCTTTGTTGAGGGATATATTTAGTACAGGTAGCTTGGTGCGCAAGCTGCAGTGTGAGCTGCAGGCTGAACTCCGCATGGCAGGAAATGCTGGAAGCCTGAGGAAAGAGTGAACTGGTGCCCATTCTTTGTGCAACAAAGAGCCCAGGGACCTGTGGCACCAGACAGGTGGCTGGGGACTGAAAGACACTGCAGCAGATGATGATGCAGCAGCCCAGTAAAATTTCCTTAACACTTGGAAAAAAATATTCCAGAAGTAGCTTCTATATCACTTTCCCAGTAATTAAGGTGAGGCTGGTTGAGACCATAACTCCCTATGTTTTCTTTCTCTTTCTGAAGATGTGAGTGGCATTTGTTTTCCCCCAGTCTTCAGACACTTGTCTCAGCCAACATGATTTACTGAGGATTATTGAAAGTGGCCTTAGAACGACATATACTAGCCTCTTCAGCACTTGTGGATGAGTTCCATCAGGTCTCATAGGTTTATGTATGTCAAATTTTCTGAAACATTCCCTGATCTGATTGTCTTGTGTCAAGGGTACATCTTCCTTGCTCCGTCATTTTTTTCTGATCTCTAGGACCTGGGATGGTTGAAAACTAATCTTGCCAGTAAAGACTGGTGCATAAAAAGCCTTCAGTGCTTCAGAATTCAGGACTTTCTGATCCTTCATCATTCTGGTCCTATATAATTTAAATAAACAAAAAATAATCATGCATTGAAAAAACCTGACTAATTTTTTCAATTACTTTTTTAGTACTTTGCTAGCTACCTTTAACAAGGAACAAGTTTTCCTTCTTGATTTTCCAAGTTCCTAAAAACTCACTTTTTAAATGTTATTTAAAATCATAATGAAAACAAACAAATAAAAAGTATTTTTTCAGGTGTTTTTTCCTAGAAAACAATTTCTCTTATGAAATAATAATGATTATAGGTTTTGTCATCTTACATGATTAAAGAATCTGAATGTCTTTATTAAATTTTGAATGATCACTGCTTTCGCATATTTACTGGAAGATCTCTTCAAGCCTTTGCTTCCATTTCTGCATTGTCATGTAATATTTTCTCTCTAGAAGACAATGTCTTTGCAGCTTTGTCCTGAAGTGTTCTTAACTTCTCTGACAAAATTATTGTGATATTTCTTTCAAGAAAAACAGTATGTTCAATGAGTCATTTAAGAGCCTGTAACTCTATATTTGCACTAACACAGGGAGAGCATTGAAAAACTTATCTTCCTTTCACATGTCAGACCTGTAAGGCAGAATGAAGTTCTCTGACAAGCTAAGAGGAAAATTCAAGGAAAAGATTTTTGAGAGATGCACAAGTAAATAGCATCCTATTTTCATTATTTTTATTTCCATATACATTGAAAAGTTTCCAGAAAACCTATTGAGGTCAATAAGTTTCTGTTACTGTTTTGGTTTCTAAAGCTAATTCCATTAAGAGGAGAAATTATTTATTATAAGCGTAGTGTGCTTTCTTTAATCTTCTTTATCGAAAAAACAAAATTTCAGGCATTTTTCTTTTGAATATAGCATTAAAAATAGGCAGTTTCTTTCTTCAGAAATGCTTACCTGTGTCAACTTTCATAGAAATTTCTCTGTTTCCTTTTAAGATTAGACCCATGGCTGCTGAATACTTCAGTTTTATGTCAGCATTTATTTTGTCTTTAATGAAAGATACAGAACTCAAGTACCATTCTAACAGCATCTCAACTCAAAGAGCCATATCATGCTATACATTGTCTTGTCATTTTCTCCAAAGAACAAATTATCAAATTATCAATTCTTTCCAATTAATATCAAACAAATTATCAGTTCATTCCTTCCCTATAACCCTTGCTTTCTATCTCCTGGAGATTAATAGCTTCTTCAGTCCAAATATTCTTATCCATAAATTGAGAAATGCTTATTTTTGCATCACTTGGGTTTCTTCCTGTTAAGCATTGGTCAGAGCCAGGATTGATGCTCTTTCTCAGTTATATAGTGTGTGATCAGCTCAGAATATCCAAGAAGAAATTTCTTCAGTTTCAGATAATCAAGCATTGCAGCCATTCTTCTGTGTCTCTTTATAGGTATATTACGCATTTCCTAATATCATCAATGTTTATGAAATTATCAATTTAATTACCACACAGTTAAAAAATTAGCACTTTGATAAATTTTCATCCTGGACTGAAATTGTGAAACTCACAGAATATATCCCAGTGGCCAGCGTGAGAGGGAGCTACGATAAGTCAACTGTAGAAAAATACAAAAAAAATATTCTTTTAAGAGAGTTCTTGCTTTAGTCTCTTATAACTGGATTTTGGATGAAGCGCATATACACTTTTCACATTTTCAAAGATAATGTAATAACTTTGACAACCTTCTAGTTCACAGTCGAGTCCTTCTAGATCTCAGCAAGGAAATGGATGCCATATTTCAATTTATAATTAGTATATAATTTTGGAATGAGTATGTTCTGTACTCAAAATAAAGGCCCTGGATCCCCATATATTTGTATTATAGTCAGTCTGGTGTATCCACTCTGGCTGATTTAATATATTTGGAGATCAGTCTGTAGAGCAGCTGAGAAAACTTCTAAAGCTTAAAAAGTGAGTCAGCATTCAGACCATGCAACTCTGATTGTTTGCATTGTAGGCTGAGAAGAGTAATTAGGATTGAGCTGTATGCAAGTAATGTGTGCTGATTATGGTTAGCTGACCAGTGAAATGTGAAGGACTAACTAGAAGTTGACAACTACAATTAAAACTGATTAGTTTGATTCCTGTAAAGAATAAAAAGAGACTAGTTTTCTGTCTTTGAGCATATTTGTACTGAAATTCATGTATAAGCATAAAAGTTTGTGTGCATAAATAAATAGAAAGCATAGGGACCAGAGCCGTGGTTCAGTTATTCCTTGAGTGACTATATACATCCTTCACACATACACATACATTCCCTTTGTATTCTTCTTGCCTTTTTTCCTAAACTGTTAACAATTATTCTGAAGTTGTCTTTATTAAAATAATCACTTTGAGGGAATTTTAAATATTCACACTTTTGTTTCCTGTCAGACAGCATACGGTATGAGGGAACTGACTGGTTTAAAACCTTTTCTTGAATAAATAATTTTTTATAGTTTATAAATAGTTTTGAGGACTTGGAAAAAAAACATAGAAGGATATTTTTCCCACAGGAAAGCTGCAGTCAGTGAAAAAGAGAAAATCCCAGTTTTGAGTTTTTAACCAGATAAAATATGGAAGTATAGTTTCACTAAGGAGTATTAGCAGTTGCTTTCTTTCATGAAGGTGCTGAAATAAGTAAAGGCAAAAGAAATGGGCGGGGAAAGAATGTACAGATGTTTCTTCAAAGGAATTTGTAGACAAATATGGAAAATTATGGGAAAATTGGCTTGAGGGTTGCCTTTTAAGGGAGGAAAACAATGGATTCTTGTTGTCTACTTTTAAAAACAGTCCATTTGATTTACAATTTAAGAAAGAAATCTTATTTTCTACATACTAGTCTCCCAAATTTGGTTTTTAATATTCAAATCTCTCTTAGTTCAGAGAAAAAATAGGGGAATACTCTGAGATATAAATGCTTATTAGTGCCAGAATAAGACCTACCCCACATTTAAAGTGCAACTTGAAAATGAAAGCAAAATAGAAAAGAGGCAGCTGATAATTTTAATCCAGTGTGAGTTGATGATTGTGTCCGATGATGACTCAACAAGGGTTGTGTAAACTAAAAAACAGAGAGAATGAATCTTGAAAGCTATGTTCAGATTGTTAGTAACATGATGAAGTTCCTAAATCATGCAAATAGTCAACTAGAGAGCAAAACAAAAAAAAAAGTCTGAGAATTACTGTATTTTTTCTGATAAAGAGCTATTTTTGATGAAAAGTGTAAATCACATTCTCTCACTTTTATCCTAAGAGAATATGAGAAGGAACTAACTTAGAAGAGAGGAAATTCCAGGATGCCTAAGGACTGATTAATTATAGTCTGCCTTGGAATCAGACTATTAATTTTTCCAATGTCCATTGTAAAGATATCCAAGCACTGATTACAGGAAATATAAATAGTATGCTTGGTAAAAATTTATCTTCTCAAATGAATTGAGATTAATAAGTCATAGAACTTAAAACAAGTTTGTAAGTGTTTAATTTACAAAAATTAGGTATGAAGCTTATAACACACTCAAAGTAGGCACCTTTATCCCTCTGTTCTTAAAGAATATGTCAATTTCTACATCCGAGCTACTGGTGACCTTCATTAAAGTATGTCTGAATACATCTTCACCACTTTAGATGGTGGTGTAGATGTATTCAGACATACTTTATCTCATTGTTTTCTATGACATCTCCTAATCCTCATACTCTGAATATTGTCTGTTATTCCTAGGCAACATGCAGAATTCCTATTTTTTTTTTTCCCCACATTTTCTTATTCCTCTCAGTTAACTGTAGACCAATGAAGAACACATTAGGTTCCGGTAAAAGATGTAATCTTAAAATTCATGGCACTCAGTGTGATGAATCATATTTTAAAATTCTCAGAAAAAGTCTATTTTTGCTTTAAAAAATTGGTTCTATATATCCTTTTGCTTTATATAAAATTATGCACTAATATGTATTCAATTAAATAAGCAAGGCAATAAGTGCTCGCTCTGGTTACAAAATGGCTCACCTTTGAAATCACTTACTGAAGAGCATATGAAATGGAAATTATATTATAATAAGGCATGTTTATTATCAATCCATCAGTTAATTTTCCTGCTGTGCTGAATTCTAGATATGATTTCATTGATGAACCTGATTAAAATACTGATCATGCATCAATAATAAAAGGAAAAATTCATTATAAGTTAATAATCTAACATCAAATATTAAATTTCATTATAATACTGATCAGAACATCCTTTATGTTACTTAAGGAAGTTTGCTCTCCCTCAGAATAAAAAGTTACAAGAGATATCACAGCTGGATATTCTCTTGCAGGACAGTTCTTTTGACTTGGGAACATATTAAAGTCTCTGAGTTATAATGGTAAGTTTTCTATAAATGTTTTCTTTCTGTGAGCCCTCCATATTTTCATTCAAAATGCCCTGTATAAAATTGCAGGTTGCACTGCTAAATAATTACTTACATTGGTGACATTCTGAATTATAGACCTTTGTGGATAAAAAGCATCCAGGACAAAGTGAAAAATAGAAATAGATTATGTTGCGGGTCCAGTTTTATATTCCATTATGAATTATATTCCATTATGTCAGTTGTAGAAATAGAATTTGAAGAGATTCATTTTGCTTTAATCCTAGTTTTCATTTTGAAACCACTGAAAAAACCATAAAAAATCATAAGGTCTTGTATCTATCTAAAAGTCAGATTGCATCAAAAGATTCATGTGGTTTCATAGCCTCTTTCTATCAGCAGTGGATGCTTAGGTTAAAATAAAGTGGACATCTCTGAAGGGATCTGACTTCATAAGTGGCCACTGGTTTTAAGCTGCCAGTGACTTAGAGACTCCAAAGCCAGTCTTTTTTTATTCTATTTTGAATACTTTTGTATTTTCAGAAAGGATTGTTGCCTCATTATTTAAATCCATTTCTAGACATTTATAACTATACTGCACTTGTTTCATGTTTGGGACCCTTACCAATAGCCTGGATTTAGTCTGAAAGCTGACCGTTTTTTTGCCATTTCTTCTTTGCTATCTTAAACCAATTGGTAATCCAAAACAATACTTTTCCACATCCACTTACAGGTTAGTTCCCCATGATAAGTCTTTAACAAAAGTTTTCTAACTCCAAATGCATTATATCTGTATGCACATCTCTTTCAAAGAATTCTGGAAAATTTCTGAGGTATGCTATCTCTCCAAAATGCCATGTTGCCTCTACCCCTGTGCAGAGCACTTATCCATGTCTGCTGTTTGCCTTGTGTACTATTGCTTCTGCCAGTTGCTTAGAAGGCGGCCCATTAATTATGATTTTCTCCTTTACTCATAAAGGCTCCCAGGTAGGGAGTGTAGGTCATGCACTTTGTTGGAGCTGGGCTGGGCTGGTTGCAGCTCCTGCCTCTGGGTTAAGTTCCTGCTGCCTCCTCTGCCTGAGCCCGAGCTGTGTCAGTGCCCCACAGGAAGGATGCCACTGCCCAGCTAACAAGACCCCCTGGGGAGGCTTTGGGAGCCCGGTCACTCTTAGCTGGGAACATCCAGAAAGCAGCTGCCTGGGGTAAAGAAATGCATAAAATAAATCCAAACAAGCTCAGGACAGGAGAGAAAGTCTTCTCCCCCTGTCCACTAAATTTCATGCTCATCCTTCCAAAGACCTCAGGATGGTGGTATCATGTCTTATCACTTCTCTTTTCATCCTTTTAGGAGCTGAGCCTGTTAATTTAAGGATGTCCTGGGATATTCAAGAAATGTGCACAGTCCCCTGGAAAAGAGCTAGATGCCAGGAAGGACCAAAGGATTGCATAGCAGCTTTAAATCTGTTATTAATAAGTCTTTTATCTGCATTAATTGCATAGTTTGTAGAACTGTAGTGTTAAAACATTAACAGTACTGCCAGTGGGTTCCTAGATTCATATAGGTGGTGCTTTTCCTTTTGGTTATGACAAGATTTTGAAGTGGCAAGCACAGAGATCAGAGCTGTCACCTTTTAAAAAGCTCACATTGCATATTAAACAGTTAATCTCTCTGACACCTAGCCTTTTTAAAGATACAGCTCTCCTTCACAGTAAGCAGCTAAGCAATTTCATATTTGAGTTTGCCTGAAATGTGATAAATGGTGTTAGAACATATCTTGATCCTTCATATACTTTTCTTCTAGGCTAAGCAATTGAAAATAAGATTGTGGAGTCAGTGTTCAGAAGACCTAAATCGTTTATAGTAGTCCTGTGGGAAAAGATAGGATTTCAAATCTACATACAAAGAAAAATCACAAAATGAAAAAAACACTGCAAACTTAAAAGGTGCCGTTACACCTTGGTCAGACTTATTTCCCCCTCACTGCTCTTCCAAAGTATGTGCTTCAAGTACATTTCATGGAAGCCTTCTTTCAGAATGAAGGTGTGTTTTAAAAAATGAAAAAAACCCCCACAAATAGATGGTGAGAGGTAGCACAGTGGTAGAAATAGATAATTATAATCTATTCACAGTACTTTAGGAAAAATGCTTCTAGGCAGTTTCAGTGGAAGCTATAGTATGTCTTGAAGTAGGTAGATGGATGAAGGGATGAATGCAAACTCTCCAGAGACACTATCTGTAATGTTCTTATTGGGTATTTATTGCATACACTTGATGAAATTAAAAAACTGAAGTATGGCTAACTTTAAAAATATGAACAATCTCACTGAAAACAATAGAATCAATGTTCTATCTGAGGTTCCATGTGCATTTCCTCATACTGTAGGCATCAAATGAGTAATTAATGATCTCATTTTTGTTACCCTTTTAATTGAAATTATTTTCTTAGTGTATTTACTCTTTATTTTTAATTTAAACTTGGCTAAATATGCTGGAAGTTAAAAAGTTTACCTTCATTGCTGAAAACACCAGCTCTTTCCTCTTTAAAAATCCGATTTGGCTGAAGGTTTAAAAACTTAATACTGACTGTAAAACTGAATAGAAACAAACAAGGAGTGTTGCACAAATATATGTGACACTATATAAAGATCAGAGCTCAGAACTTTATTAAGCAAAGCTATGTTCAGAGACCTTTTTGTGATAAAAGAATTAATGCAAAAATGGGTCTAGTATCAGATTCTGATTTTTGCAATTCACAGCCAACCGTGGATTTTCAGTGAATTTTTGTTGCTTGATTGGGGGATTAATAAATTTATATTAATTTTTTTAAAAACTTAATAATAAGTAGAGGCATTTCCATGTACTCTTTTTTTCTTAAGGTCACACCAATGAAGTATTTCTAAAGGACAAACACCTATAAACAGATAGAGGTGAAAGGTCCAAAACTCCCTTCTTTTCAGTTCAGCTTTTTCTGATCACTCTCTCCACTGCCCTCCATTATCTCCATTACAGTGATTGCTGCACTCAAACTGCAGTTCTGAGGACAGACAGTTTGCAATATCCTGCTGATACGAATGGTAGTATTCCCATTCATTCATTTCTCTGCAGATCAAACTGTTAGATACAAGTGCAAACTGTTATTTCCCAATATTTTAAGTGTCTCTTTCCTATAGTGTATAGTTCTATGTCATAGGAAATTTTGAGCAGCTCTTCGATCTCTGGAGAGAAGCTGTTTTAAAGACCAGTTCACATCACTTGTGAGTCACCAAAAGTGTTGCAATGTTTTTTTTATATATGCCTGCCTATCAAGACTGCATAAACATCAGGTTTGCTAATTAGTATCTGTTATTGCTATTTCACCCATAAAGAAGAATAGAAAGTAAAAATCAAACAGGTCTATCAATCAGGCTGTGTTATCCCTGGATCAGGACTTTGCTAATGCTAATGACATATTTCTAAGCATCCATTGCTTCTTTAATAAGTAATACAGAAACTAAATGGCAGCTGAGTAGCCTGTTGAGAGCAATTAACTCAAAGCAGATGGCACTACAAATACAATTCTTAAAGGGTCTTTTCTTGTTTGGAATTTTCACCTTCCTTGTTGATTTTACCCCCTGGTTGAATTAAGGCCTTTATTGATAGATTTAAGATGTTCCTGACATTTGATTAGCAAACTTCATACCGAGACTTTATTAAAATTTAATATCTTTCAGAAATGAAAAGCAGTTTCTACTGGATGTTTGCTTCCTAATTTTAGTGTTTGGTATCATATAAAGCTTCATAGTTCGGCAACTAAAAATCCTGAGTAAGTAGTACAAATACAAAGATCTGAAATAACAACAGCTTTGAAGCATTAATGCTAAGGGTCAAGAGAATTATCTCCAAAAAGTTGGTCATTTCACAAAGATTTTAAGAAAGTGAGAAGGAACTCCATTGAGCTGGATATGGAATACACTAATACATATATTTTTAAGCGCTTGAATTTTATAAGTGTTGATCTTTTAAGAAGCACGATGCATAAATGGAGGCTGAATGACTTTCTTGGCATAGGGCAAAGGCTTCAATGGCATAGGTTTTAGAGACTTCAATCCAAATTTGAGTCATATGTGTGAAAATATATCAGTGAAAAATATCTCTTCCAGTATAATTGAAGCTTGACAGACCAACCAGTGTCAAAGATATGTCCATCAAGTAGGTGCTACACTTAAAGTGACTCAGCTGTCCTCAAGCAGTTTGTAGTTCTATTTCTGACATCCATTCTGGTGTTACAGTAAGCAATAAGTTTTGCTGTTCCTTTAGAGTGCTCAAACAGAGCATTTCATCAGAGGTAGATATATGGGGGTTTAAAATACCATTTGCATAAAGAGTATTTTAGACATGCAGAATTGTTGACAGGAAGATTTGCGAAGTTATTAAGTACAGTCTTGGGAATGCTTTTTTTTTTTTTTTTTTCCCAGCAATAAATGTTCTTTCTGGCTTATAAAATATATTTCTTCAAAGTAAAAAGTAATACATGTATATACAGGGGCCTATAGGAGTTTGAAATATGCCTTATTGCATTAATGTTAAAAAAAAGGAAGAAGAAAAATTAAGAAAGCTGGTGATATGGCTTAAAAAAAAAACAAACAGAAAATAGAAGACGGTGCTGTATCAAAGTGTAAAAAATTGAAACTATAGTGTTGCCTTCTTTAAAGAGTTGTTTTGTGGCAATTTTTTCCCAATGATTTCACTGTGATTTTCTGATGGTTTTCTGTACCCTTCAGAACCTAAATACCTACAATTTCAGTTTTCTGCACTCTATTTCTTTTGGGTAAGCATTAGCCATGATGATCAACACCTAATCATAATTAAGCTTATTTTGAAGCAGTTACACAGAATTCACTAGAAAACTTCTGATAAATACTAGCTTGTAGAAATATAAACACGGTAATTTTAAAGGCACAGAGTATTTTCAGGTAAAAGCAGAATATAAAATAATATTTTGAACTATATATATTTGTAAAGCTATGCTTTTCTAAGATCGTTAATAACTGTGTTACTCTTCAGACAGTATATCTGTCTCAGCACACTGGAGGTTATGTCTCAATGGTAGTAGATTTTCTGTGACATTTTTAAGTCTTACAATCCACATTATCAACAAAATTTATGGTGCAGATTTCATATTTGTCATTATTATCTAAGACATAGCAATTCTGTAAACCTAATAATGCAAGTTTAAAAACACATAACTAATTTCAAGACAGCCATAATTGCCTGGGAAAGAGAAAAATCACCCAAAAAAAACACTTAGTGAGGTATAGTTGTACCTTGAGCACAGGTAATTTAGGAATGAAGATGTGTGTTAATAGTACAATTAGATAATGATGACCAATCCATCCAAGGAGAGCAATTTCACCAGTTGTTGGCTTGGCAGCAGGACATCTTCTCCTCTCTCCCCTGGCTGACAGGTGCTATCCAGTTTATCAACTGCAAAGAACCACTGAGCTCTTCTCCCTGAAAAGATTTCATAAGAGCCTGGGCTTGATGTCTCCACTCCACTCTGTTGAGTTTTTTTATTATTCTCTTTAAAATGTGCTTTGCTGCTTCTTCTGATTTAATATGTCTTGATTAAAAGGCAAAGACAATATGCTATTTACTTCTACTACCAACTTTTGTTTAGATCACATCAAAGCATTACAATCCCACCTAGATGATATGGGGTCTTCATCATGTCTAATATTCTTTTAAATGTTCCACTGCATTCTGGTCAGATCTCTTCTAATCTCAGTTAAGCAAATGTCATGTTTGAATTAACTCAAAACAGTTCCTAAAACATGTCCGGATATTTACTAAAGTTCTGTATCTCACTGAATCATCCTCTGAAAATATTTCTGGATTAAAGTGACCACTTTAAAAAATGCAGGAAGCTTCTCTCTCAAACTGAAAGATAAATCTTTCTCTACTAGCTACTATACCCTTGTTTAGGGAAGAATTTTCTATTACAGTATTCAAAGTCAGTTTGTGAATTTCCTTCAAATGTCAATTAAATGACTCTCATAGAACAAGAGTTACTTATAATAACAAATTACTGCTACTTGAAAAATTTTGCATGCTTGTCTTCAACAATATAATGCATATTTCTCATTCTATTTAGCTTGCCATAAAAAAATTAAGGAAAAATTATCAGCTGTCATTAGGTGAAATCAATAATAACAGCAAAATATTTGAGGGAAAAATAGAGAAGATGAAATACAGATACAAGGCTATATTTAATCCCACAGAATAAGAGCATAAACCATTTTGACACAGATGATCCCTAAGAATAGAAAGGTTGTCATTGCTACTCATATTCACTATATAGACTCTTTGGAAAAGAGACAAAATGTATTAATAACACTGTTTTTTTCACACCTTTCTTCTGAAGCCTGTGACATTTTGTTAGAAACTTCTTGGCACAGTAGTTCTAGGTAGCTGATACTTTGGATTCAGGTTCTAAACCATAATTCTTTTAAGAATTGATGTTGTATTGTAATTATTTAAATTTTAAGCAAAGACAGAAGTCACCATACAGTTTTTAGAAGCAGATGGAAATTTATAATAACTTAGTCTATGGGATGTAAAGAGACAGCTTGCTGGAATATATCCACTGCTGAATCACCATCAAACATTCTCAAAGTGCAGAAACAAGATTGTCAAGGAATTATCAGCTTAAAGTAGCATTAAATCTGTATGTTGTCTGCATAAAAATAATATTTAAGGACACTTTAGGTATTAATGTCAATCAGTGTAACCACAGATAGGAAGAAAGAATCATAGGAGTAAAATTTTAAGGTGGATGTTCGGAGGAAATATTACAAATCCTGTTAGCCATCATCAAGAGGATTTGTGTGCTTATCTTCTGTACTTTTTATATTGAACTAATTTGTTTTGTAATACAAAAAGGCTGGTGGAGCTCTTGGTACCGACAGCTGCAGATCTACTGCACAGGCAGAGATGATATTTAAAAGGAAAATAATTATAGTCTGGGTCTAGTACCTCAATGGAATCAAATGAATCTATAGAAATAGAGTGCATCCTATACTTCTGAAACGTCTGTAGCGGCTTTACACTACTCATATGTAGTGAGATTAGCATATATATGTACAGTTATTTTATTTAGAGCATGCACAGTGGCTACTCATCCTGAAATTTCCTAAATCTGCCACAAAAGAAAAGTAACTGTTTAACCTGTTAGAATTTCTGGTAGTGTCTGTAATGTGTTGCAATCAACAGCACATTCTTGAGAACTTTTTGGTTCTGTTGATTATTTAATTGCTGTAGATAAACATTTTTTTGATAAGAACATCATTTCTCCTGAACTTTGTGTGAGGAGGTGAATATCTGCTCCAGTGAGGTCTTTCAAGGGCTACAGGGGTCAACCTGTATCGACATGGTATTCCCTATAGACTCCAGGGGAATCTCTGCTCCAACAACTGAATCACCTTCTTTCCCTCCTTCTCCTCTGACCTTGGTATCTGCAAGGCTGTTTCTCTCACATTACCAGTCCACTCTCACAATTGTGATTCTGCAGTGTTTTTTTCCTTTTCTTAAAAAAATTATCACAGAGGCACTATCAGCATCACTAATGGGCCCAGCTTTTGCATCTTGGGGCTGGCTGGAACTGGCTGTGTCTGACATGGGAACAGTTTCTGGTGTTTTCTTATAGTAGCCAGCTCTGCACATTTCCCCTTCACACACGCACACATACATACACACACACACATACACACACACTGCTCACTACAAAACCTTGCCACACAAACCCAAAATACATTGTTAGTGAATTTCTTTGCTCCAGAGAACTGAGCTCATAAGTAGGGATATAGGATATAAGTGGTGAATTGGGAAATGATAGTTCCATGGTAAAAGACAGGCATGATTGGCAGAGATAGAGCTACTCTAAGCAGTTGCAGTGCCAAAACGAGGGAGCTGCTGCTGATCTTCCCATGACAGCAAATAACAGTATTTTCTACTTTCTCTCTTATCAGCCGACTACATGGGATATTGTTCCTTCACTAGAGTCAAATGGTTTTATGGATTAAGATGAGAAGTGGACAGAACTTCAATAACAAATCATTCCCAAACAGTAATTTCTCTTTTTCATTATCAGTAGCATGCACTTGAGTGACAGCATCCATCTCAGCACAAATGTGTTCCCAGAGCTTCTGTGCTCTTTTGGTACAATTCATGCACACAACCTCTAAAGAATGTGGCAATATGAGGACAGGAATCTTATTTGGTTCCTGATTTTATTGAGCAGTTTTTCTGCCATAACCACAAGTTTTCTACTAGGATTATTCCCAGTCTTGTCTGTCAAACATCTTCAGGTGTAAATAGTACACCTCTTGCTTGCTTCAGCTTTAGATATTAATTCAGTTCATTGCCCTGTAGTAAGAATAATAAATAAATTTTTGTTCTTTTTAGTTTAGTGAGTGCTTGCCGATTACACATGTTTTTTTGTGGGGTTCTTCCCCCCACTTTATTTACTGAGCAGGATTTCACATGGTCTGGAAAATGCCTCTGGTTATTTGGGTCACCTGTCCTGGTTGTGTCTACTCCCAACCTCCCATGCACCCCCAAGCCCCTTGCCAGCATGGCTGTACAAGCAGAAAAGGCCTTGGTTTTGTGTAAGCCCTGCTCAGCAATATCAAAAACATCTCTATGTTATCAACTCTGTGTTCGGCATGAATCCAAACCACATCTCTTCTGATTAGTAAATCAGAAAAAAAAAAGGAGAAAATTAACTCTTCTCCAGCCAAAATCAGCATATTCCACCCCTTATTCCATATCGCTTACATATGCTCAGGTCCCACAACATTCAGTGCATCACTACCGACCACCTCTCTTCCTCTTCTTTAATACTCAGATATTGTTCTCCTCTTGAATTAATTTAGTGCATGACTTTGGGCTTTATCTCTTATAGGACAAACGAGGTGGTGTGTGATGTGGAGTTACTGGACACCAAAACCAGCTCAGGTCAGATCACTGCCGCACTGAAACTGCTTCTTGTGAGGCTTCTGTGTTGGTTTGGGTGGTTCCTGTTGTAGTAATTCCTGTTATAATCAACCCTAATCATGGCTTACAAAAATTTAAAGACAAATCCATCACAATCTCCACAGATGGTCCTTTTGGCCCTGGTTTTAGGGTTTAACATTGCAATGGTCTCCTCCCTTTGTCCCCAGTCTGGCTGCAACAAGGTGCTGCTGTTATAGAATAGTCCCCCATTAGTATGGTCCACATCATAGTCCTCCATGGGCTGCAGGGGCCCAGCTGCACCAACATGGTCTTCACCATGGGCTACAAGTGAATCTTTGTTTCTCCTGCTCTGGCGTGGGAGAAAGTCCACAGGAGATAGTCCTCCTTGAACTTGTACAACATGGGTCCTTCTCATGGGCTGCAGCTCTTCACTAGCCTCTCCAGTGTGGGTTCTCTGTGGGTTCACTAGTCCTGCCAGCAAGCCTGCTCTGTCACAGGAATCTCACAGGGCCACATCCTCCTATAGGCACCCACCTGCTCTGGTATGGGATTCTTCCATACATGACAGTGCCTTCAGCTCAAGTTCTGAAGTTCCAGTTTGTCCAGTGCAGCGGTACAGAAAAAACAGCAGTACCCTGGCCACCTGCCAGCACATCACCAGTGGCTGTTATCAAAACGTTCTCAGGCACAAATCAGTAAGGTGATGAACAGTACAGCACTACAGCAAGCAGTGAAAGCAAAAACCAGCCGCTAACAAGTGACTGTAATACAGACCCAGGAAAGTGAGCTCAAAGACAAGCAAAGAAACCTGCTGAATCCTAGCTAAGCAGCACTAACAGATGTTCAAATCCAGTACATCCAAATTCAATCAGGTACATCCCAGTCAGATCTGTCTTTGTCTCAAGCACTTTGAGCCACAAATTGGGTACCAAAAAAGGACTGCCATGGTTTAATCCCAGTCAGCAACCAAGCCCCACACATCCACTCACTCACTCTCCCATCAGTGGGGTTAGAGAGAGAAACAGAAAGATAAAATATGGAAAATTCATGGATATAGATTAAGATAGTTTAATAGGAAAAGCAAAGGTCATACATGCCAGTAAAGCAAAACCAAAGAATTAGTTCACTATTTCCCATTGGAAGGCAGGTGTTCAACCATCTCCAGGAGAGCAGGGCCCCATCATGGTAGTGGTGATTGGGAAGACAAAATCCATCATTCTACTCCATTACCTGGGTGTGGCAGTGTGAAAAGCAGAGAAGGCCTTCGCTCTGTATAAGCCCTGCTCAACAGTAAGAAAAACATTACTGTATTAACAACCCTCTGTTCAGCACAAAACCAAAGCACAGCCCCATACCAGCCACTGTGAAGAAAATTAACTCTACCTCAACCAAACCCAGCACAAGGTGCAAACAAATCATAGGAGAAAATTAAATCTCTACTCAAAAACCTGTCCATGAGAATCCACTTATGTCTTTTAAGCTTTATTTCTTCTTCTTGAAAGAATTCAAGCCTGGCAAAAATCAGTAATAATCTTTGTTTCTTGTTCTTCTATTTTTCTCAATTCAGAAATTAAGTTTGTTTATAGGTTTCACAACCTAAATGGTTACCCAGCCTGCTAGTGATAAAGATCACAGCTGTAGGTTCATGGGAAACAGGAAACACAAGCACCCAGAAATTTCATCATCTGAATTTCCCTACTTGATTAGACATTATCAGAAGTATAAAAAAAAAAAATCACCACTGGCAAGGATATATATATCATTAATAAAGCAAATATAGACATTTACATATATTCAGCTATTTTATGATCACCAATAAATAGTGTGGCAGTAATTAATAATAGCAACAATCAACAGTATTGCAGCAATAATAGCAGGAACAGATAACTGCAGCAACAACAATTTTAGAAAATTGTTACAGGTTACTGCAAACTTATCAGTAGTAAAGTGACTTATCAACAATGTAAGAGCAAATATGATAGTTTAATTATACGAATGTATACAATAGCAAAGTGCATTAAACAGATTTCAGAAGGGGAAATAAGCTGTCACTCAGCTGTCCCAGAAGTGGGAGAACTAACTGAACCAACCCCAGGGGAGCTCCCAGAAGGGAAGCAAGGCACTTGAGTTTGGAGCTAGCTGGGTGTCCCCAGTGAGGCCTCAAGATCTCATAAAATGTTCACACAGATTTTTGAAGAAAGAAAGATGTATATGCAGCTCAGGGAGTTCTCAGAAAGAGAAGATCCACTTTTGATGAAAAATAAATCATAATTTTTTTTTGTAGAGTTATAAGAGGTCATAGGACAGTACCACTTCAAGCAGCAAATAGATGATGGTGATTTATATTTTTTCAGTTGGAACCTCATAGATGATGGCATTCTCTGTTCTATGGGATAAAATTTTTATTTTTACAGACAGTTTTCCTGTTCTTGCTGTTAGAACAGCCAGTTGCAGTTACTGATTCTTACTTTCTCATGATTTTTTCCCCTTTTCCCTAACTATTTTTCACCTTTTCAGACTATAAGTCACTGTTGCAATTCTCTGGGTTTTGGCTTATTGCTGGTATCTCAGGATGTGTCTAGAATGTTTCTAGATACCCAACTGTACTTGGAAGGTACCAGCTGTGCTCATAAAGGATGCTTCTGGTTCCTAGGCCTAGTTCCCAGTCTAGCAGTTCTAGTCTGGCAGGCATTTTCACTGTCCGTATTTCAGGAAGCATTTTTATTTCAGCATTTTTCCCTTTTAACCAAAACCATAACTTCTTTATGGCTCCTCACATCAATATAAAATAAAATAAAGTATAAAATAAAAATAAGGATAAAAAAAGAAATAAAGAAAAGAAGCATGCAGTGATTTATGTACCCTTTCTTATACTGAATCAAGAACTTAATTCAAAGAGTTTTGTTCTTACATTTATCTGTTACTCGTGAAAGAAAGTGGTGATAATGCAACCTTCATTCTGCCCTTGTCATTAAGGTATGACATGTCCTTTTCCCAGGTGGTCAGAGATTGATTTTCATTTCAGGTAATACTTCAGCCAAGGCAAAAATTTTTCCAGAATGACCAGCAGAGTCTTCTCATTAGCAATCAGTTTAAATTCTAATTTTGGATAACTACCTTATGCTAAATGCTGCCTTACACTGCTCTAAAAGGCATCATACAGAAATGGCAAATATCCTCAAAGCCAGTCCAATATTAGCTATGACCAATATGTATAAACTAATGATAGAATTTAAGCCACCTTAAAATAATGATTTATTTCAATTATTTATAGGGTGGTTTTTTTCAATTAAAGTCTTAGAAGAGAAAAGCAAAAATATATGACTGCCATCAGGAGACAGCCTGAAAATATAATATAATGCTTTTCAGTAATTACACTACATAAAAGATGGGTATTTATTATCAGTTTTTCACAGATGTCTTTGATGTTCACACAGAGTCTGTAATATTCTTTAAGAAAATGAGAAATCTGGAATCCATTCAAACTATTTCTAAGAATAAATGTTGGCAAGCAGCCCTCAGAAATTTGTGGAGTGCTTCAGGAACACTGCATTTTTTATTTGTGGATCTCAAAAGAGAAAATGAAAGAATTCTTCCAATATTTACAATGTAATGTATAAGAATTCTTTTATTTTCATTAGACATGACATGTTAGACCAGAAGAATGTAACAGGAAGTCTCCAAACCACCACTGAATGAATGTTAGAAGAAAGTTTTAGGGAAAAAAAAATCATCATAAACTTTCCTCACTTTTTATTTGTTGATGATTCTTGCTGTCCACTGACAGTCAAGTGATAATATCTAGATTTTTTTTTTAGATAATATTATCATTTCAATTCAAAAGAAAGCTGATTTAAAATCAGTACTAGTTTACTTTCTAATCAATGACATACGTTTTGACTTTAAATATCAAGCTTATCTTAAGCAGAGTAGGACTAAAAGCACATCATAAAGCAAATTTAGCATTTCAAAATAAATTTAATATTTTAAAAGTTTTCAAAAAAAAATGAAGCTATTCTATAAGAATGAGGTCTCCCACACATAAGCAGAATTCCTTGAAGAAATATGAGATAGGAGTGATTGGATAAAAAGAAGGTTTTTCAAAACTTCAGATTATGGTGCATAACAATTTAAAGAGGACTTCACCATGCTTAAAGCAGTTTTTCTTTACAATTGAAAAAATGGAGATGTGTAAACCAAGACACAGGGAGTAGTATTAATCTACTGGTAACAATAGTTCCTCACCTGAAACACTTTGCCTGCTTTGAGTGTAGCACTTTGGGAAAGAATTTTGCTGGAGAATACCAAGAGACAAGCAATGAAAATGACTAAGGGTGAGCCTAGAAAATACTGATCAGGAGTCACTGGAAGATCTGGATTTCTTGAATTAAAGGGTGACTGATGCAATTGTCTTCAAATACATAAATAATAGGTTTAATAGGAAAGAATCAGAATTTCTTCATGGAAGAAAGAAGAAATAGGGATGACACATAAAAAATACAATAGTTCACATAAAACAGATATTTTGTATCTATAAGCAACAATATAAGATCATTTTCTTGAGCTCTTTACTTTCTGAGGTTTCTGTACACTGAACACAGTAGTCCATAGGTCTGTGCTTGTCATCCTAAGAGACAAAAATTACGGAATGATTAGGTCAGCTTTCCAGCCTTTATTGAACTGTTTGGGGATTATCAGAAGCAATATGGCACAATAAAATGAAATATCACATTCCCATTTTCTTAGTCCTCATATTATGAAAAAATTAGATAAAGGATTCTTTAAACATTCAGACTAAAACATCCCAGCTTCATAATATTAATCAAGATAATGAATTTGCTTTCAGAGTTCAACATAGAGAGAAACTATTATTTTCCAGAGACTGCAGTAAAACATTGTGTTTACTGCACAGACCTAAAAGACCAAACCCTACTGGATTCAGACTCTAGAGAAGTCTTAGGCAAATTATGCTGTAGTATAGGAATGTCTCTTGCCTCATGCCTCTTTGTTGATGGAGTGACAAAACTGTTTTTGTCACCTTAAAAACGAAAGAAGCCCAGAAGTTTCTCTCCTCTATTAGGTGAAAAAGGCATCTCATAGAGAGACTTCACCTCAAACTTGATGATAGCTAATTGGACAGGAGCCAAAAAGTCCCACCTGAGCAATTTACTAGAAAAAGAAGAGAACAAAGAAACTAATCGCTTTTGTGAGGTGTTTTACCAGAAGCAAGAACCTCTTGCACCTGGATCAGTTTTTCTCTGTAAAAAGTTTGGCTATCGTTA
>LTAT01000002.1:17372239-17394860 GCA_003286495.1 Chlorodrepanis virens | reverse complement strand
AGAAAAAGAAGAGAACAAAGAAACTAATCGCTTTTGTGAGGTGTTTTACCAGAAGCAAGAACCTCTTGCACCTGGATCAGTTTTTCTCTGTAAAAAGTTTGGCTATCTTGGGTGAGAAATAGGCCTCCAAGTGTTTATGAGACCTGGCTCGAAGGGGGTACTATTACTCTGTAGTTAGTATTTTTAAATTGCAATTCCTATAGAAATAGATAAAACATGTCCTGACACATTTCTCGATCATATTCAGTTGAGATCAAGCAGTGCAAAGCATTGTGATGTACTTAACACACCTCTTAACAGACCTTTCTGAAGAGATGATTACTGAGAAATAATTTTGTGCCAAGTTCCTTAACTCTGCTCAACTGGAAAAGTAAATACATGCCTCTGACAAACATACACTTCCACCCATTTAGACTTTTACCAGTCATAACAAAATTACTACAAATTCAGAACAGGATTTTGTAACAAAAAAGGTCCTTGATCTCTTTAACATTTTGTGTATTTTACTTAATCATTGAGTAGAATTTAAACACGTGCTTAAGTAACATGTTAGCTTAAGGATTAAAAGAGGAATCCTGAAGAATTTTTAGTGATGCTACTTAGTTGATGCTATTCCTAACTCTATCATTTTCACTATCATTTCAGTATAAGCTTTATTTTCACTACAAGTTATTTCATTATTTTCACTGTAACCAAAACAAGATCTTTCCACAAGAAAATATTCAATAGAATCAAAAGAAAAATATTGAAGTGAAAATTATAGGTAGCTGCAAATTAAACTCAATTTATAAAACTAAATGTGCAAGACTAGCTCAGAGGAAGTGCACACATATGCAAGTTTTGAAAAATTTATTATTTAGACAGAATATTTTAAGTACATCTTTAAGCCTTTAGGAACACCAGAGCAAGTTTATCTGCCATGAAAAGGTCCATGACTTTCAACGAATAATAGATCTTAACTTCATATTTAACATTTAGGACTTGTTAAGTAAAAAAAAAAAACCAAAAAACCAAACAACAGCTCTATTGACAAGTACTCTGTGAACTAAATTTAAATTCTTAGTTTTAAATTAACTAGACAAATTGTATTAAGTGAGTGATCTCACATTGTAAAAGGTTACCTCATGATAGACATATTTAATTGATTTTAGATATGAAAATTGCATAGGAAAAGGTCATAGAAATACTTAAATGTAGCATAATCAGGTAATTAAGTCTGATAATTCAGATCATCATTGAATGATTAAAATTCATGATAATACTACCTGATTAAAATAAAAATTTTTTGATCTCTACATAATTGCCATCTATGGTAAAACAACGAGCCGTGTGGATGAGGGGAGAACTGGGGATATGATCTGACTTGATTTCACTGAGGCATTTGTTCTGATCACACAGTTTCTCTCACAGTTTCTCTCACAGAGATCTTTTGCTAATGAGCTGCTAAGATATGGACTGGGCAGAGGAATAGCAATATTGTTGGAAATTGAATATACACCAACTTTGTGGATGGCATCAAGTTGGGAAGATAAGTACATGAATCTGGACAGATGAGTCACACTCAGTGTGATCTCTGCAGGCTGGAAAACAGACCAGCAAGAACTCCATAAAACTTAACAAAAAATAAATGTTAAATCCTGCCCTTGGGACAGAATAATTATAATCTCTAATTATAACGTATCTAAAGGCTAGGGTCTGATAGCTGAGAAGCAAATCTGATTAAAAGGTCCTGGGATTCTCAGGGCTCAATATGTCTTAGAAGTGTGTCTTGGCAGCAAGGAAGGGCAATAGCTTCTTAGTGCCAATCTGAAAAATGTACCAGCAGACTATGGGATGAGAATATTCCACAGTACTTAACATGTGGTATGCCACACATGGAGTTTAAGTTTAAGAGAGACATTGATATATCCATATATGACTGCCAAGATGATGAGATATCTTGGGAAGATATGAAGAAGAATGTGGGAGTAGGCCCCAGGGGCTGTGGGGGTGGAGATGCCCTGGGAGGGCACTCCCCCATAGCTGCCTATCATCCGCGGCCGCCTCCTTAAGTTCTGGAGAGTTCTTGGGCACTCCCTTGTAAACGTCCGTCAACTGGGGCCCCCTCCCCAACGCCTAGAAGCTTCTGTGAATTTCCCTTCCCCATTGGCCTGCGTGCCAGCACCGCCTCCCTCCTTTCCCCTCATTTGCTCTCCCCCGATCACCCCACTCCTGCTCCTCCCCTGGCCCCTTTTCCCATTGGCTCCCTGTGCCCTTACCCCGCCTACCCGACACTGTATATAAACCCTGCTCCCGCCCTACTCGGGGCTCCCACACGGCTGCTTCCCTTCGGTGAAGTTGTGTTCCTGCTCCTGTTCCTGCTCCCGGTTTTGCCCTGCCTCTACCTATCCTTCGACCCTTCAATAAACCTCGCTGGATCCCTGCAGTCGTGTGGAGTCCTCCTTCATACCGGTTGGTCCTCATATAGTTATCAGGGAGTGCACGATCGTGCCGGAAGCTGCTGGGCGTTAGCCTCTTGGACAACTGTCCCAGAAGCGAACCCTCACCCGCTGCGGAACCACGAGCGGAATCATCCCGCAGAAGAAGTTGAAGGAACTGGGTCTTTTCTACCTTGAGAACAGAAGTCTGGTCTAGTGTAGATGGAGGGGAACCATATTCCAATCACATTCATTAAATTAAAGGTAATTACAGAGAAGATGGATGAATACCTTCACAAGGATTCACAGTGACAGGACGAAAATCCACAGGCACAAGTTGCATTAAAGGAAATTCTGTGTGAAGTTAATAAATACTTCATTGTGACAACCAATAATCGTCGTCATATGTTGCTTGGATAAATGATGGAACCTATCTCTCCAGAAGTGCTGAAGATTCAGCTTGAGAAGATGTTGAACTAGGGCCCTGGAAAAACTAACTTAAGTTAGTTAGAGTTAATCTGCTTTCAACAGAATTCTGGACCAAATGAGCCCTGGAAGTCTAATACAGACTAGATAATTTTATGGTTCTGGGACTTTACAATGAATTAGATCCATAAACATCTGTTTTCAGGGGTTGCTCGTACTTATTAATTTCATTCCCCTCTTACACAAGCATAGCTATTTTGTCAAATCTGTTGAAGAATGTTTATAGACATATTAAAGAGATTTACCTTAGATTAAAATGCACCCAAAACAATAAATACTTGACATATAATGAGGTAATATGATTATTATTTCTCTGATCCATATGGCCACACTAATCTAGAAGTTAACACAAATTCTTTCAGTCCTTAGCACGGTCAAATCAACAATACCTGTATAGTAGTTTTTAGGCTGTGGCGTTCTTTTCTTTCCTATCATGCTATTCAATTGTACAGCAATACATTAGGAAACCTTTTGTTTGATGTGTTCACAATGACCATTGGTTTTCAAGAGGGAAAAAAAAGCTCAATTTATCAATAGTCTTCATAAATATATCAAATATTTTGCAACCTGCTGCTACATTGGAAAGTATTAACGCCTGCATTTTCTGTTGTGCCATGGTCTCACAGATGATAAAACTCCATCTAGGGATCTACATTGTTATATCAGCTCACAAGTAAGAAACTGAGTCACATAAATTTGTCATAAGATAGATTTCCTAAAAAGGTAACTTGCTGAATTAGTTTAACTCTACCTAACATTTCAGGAAAATGTGATGGCCCAAAAACTGTCAGTTTAACTTGGTTTAAATTTTAGTGAGCCCTTCAGCTGAAATTTTTTTTTCGTATCCAAAACTGAGTTATTGATTATAAAACAGAAAACAAAGTATGAAAAGTGTAAAATGATAAAAACCATGATATTGACAACTCATCTAGTAATTTCCCTACCTTTAGGAAATTATCTTGGATCGAAGCTTTTCAATTCACTCTGTTTTTTCAACATTGACACTCCCTTGTTTTTATTCACTTATATTGTTTCCTAGTTTTTTCTCTGCAGGAATTGAGTTTCAATGACATATGTATCTTATCACGAATAATGATTTGCTTTGTTGTTTTCACCTCCCCTCTCCTGTATTTTCTTTATCTCTTGTGTTGATCTTTTTCTTAAACCTTTTTAATGTAAATGAAACATTCACTACTTGGCCTTAGGCTAATTCATTGTAAATTAAGAATTCTGTTTCATCAGGGGATGAGGGAGGAATGATAAACTATTTTCAAGACTCGTACAATATTTAATAAATTTTGTATCATAAGTATTTACGTTCTATAAATCTTGTGCAATTCTGAGTCTCTATAACACCTTTATTTTTCCAGTGGCATTTTATCCTCTCTATTATTAACATGCTAGTTCTGAAAAATGCCAGTTTCAGAACACTCTTTCCTAAGCTGTTACTCTCATTTCTGCTCCTTTTTTGGTTCTTTTTCTTAAATCACAAGTTATACCACCACCTCTCTCCAAAAATAGATATCATCACAATGAAACAAACAAAAAAGTTCATAAAAATTAAATATTCTCTGATGTTTTTATGAAGCAGAATTTCTGCCTTCACAGTATTTCCTCACTGATAAAACTGAGTTTTAGGAAAGATGTTACCTTAGAGCACTGAAAACACAACTCTAATTAATAGAGGCAAACATGAGTAAGAAAATCCTGACTATTCAAAGGTTCTTTTAATAAATCCTTTGCTTTTCACAGCCTGCAGCCCTAGACTGTTACTATCACAGTGTTTTACTGGAAACACCTGTACCTTATTTAGTCATTCACTTTTATTTTAATCCAATTGTGTAACATTCCCTTTAAGTAAACAGCACAATACTATTTCATCATCCTCACAAAACATTTTGGAAAGGTCTTCCTCCCTCTGTCTTTTCAGGGAAGCTGTACATTATATTGAGCCACAAAAAGTAAGATGAAGAAAACTTCCAAGAAACCCAAAACTTCACTAGCTTTTTTTTCCTATATCCTACAGTAACTTGAAGTAACTCTCTGTATAATAGTAAAACTTGAGTCACTTGGCTAAACACAAGCAGTAGAGAAACTGATGTGCCTCAGGATACCCAAAAGCATCTGGTCAGCACTGACAAAAATCTGCTTTGCACTTTTCTGGATTGCAGGAAAGTACAGAACAGATAGGCTCTCTTTGGACAAGCCCATATGGCAGTGGAAAAATGTTTAGTCAAGTCAGTCCCCACCTTGTCACCACTTGTTGAAATAGAAAAATAAATGTAGAATTGATCCTCTGCTTTTTATGGAAGCCTAATATTTTTATAGAAAAAAAAAAAAAAAACTATGCCTGTAGTCAGAATAATTTTCAAGTGTGAGTAAAATTAAAAATTAAAAAAAATTCAAATAGTTTTTCTTTTTTTTTTTTTTTTTGTAAGGCCAGCTCAAGAAAGACTATATAACAGTGTGATTTTACTCGTCTCCAGGATTTCATTCATCTACTTCCCACCTAGCCCAAAAGTTAATAGACTGAAATAAATGAAAAACATTGGTATGAAGAGACGTTACTAGAGTATGACTTAACAGCTCAAATACATATTTCAAGAAAACTTAATTTGTATAATTCTTATCCATTTTCCAGAATTTTTCAAAAGGTTCTATTTTCGGGGGGGTTCTATAGCACAGTCTTTAGTTCACTGAAACAAAAGTGTGCCTTCAATTCTTTTGAGATAGCAAATACTCGAGGAAAAATGTTCCATTTATGCTTGCTTTTAGAAGTACACTTTTTTTCCCTGTAGTTCAAATCAGAATCACATTAACTGTTTATTTTTTCCTATATTTATACCGGTGTCTTACTTAAGACACTTAGTCCAATATAGATTCATTCTTCTTTGTTCCTTGTAGTGAAAGTTCTCTGCCTGAACCTCTTTCTCCAGTAGGTTTAGACTTTTAGGCTCTATCTTGATGTGTGTAGAAGGCATTATACTTCATACAGCATAACCAATTTTTTTTTTCTCGTTATCTGGAATGTTCCAATTAACATTCTTATGCGTTTCCTCTTTATCTAGTTAACAGTTTCTCCATATATTTTCACATTTCAATAATATCAATATTAATATTTCTACAGTATCAGTATGGGGCTCAGCATATTTGTTTTAAGCCATATGGAATAATTTCAGAATGACTGATCTCAGAAAGAACTGGAAGAATTTGTTTTTGCTTTAACTACTTCAGCAAAACTACTTATCAGAGATTTTTCTATACTGTAAATGTCTTTGTGATCAGGGGTTTTGGCTACATTTCATAGAACTGCCTTTTCCATCTTTTCCTTTACTTCTTACTATATTGCTACATAATATGTTAAGTCTCTCAGTCTTCAAAGGTTAAAAAAAAAAAATCTAACAAAAAAAATCCCAAACAAATTAACAATGGAAAATTGAAAATTGAAGAAGTACAATAGAAGATGACCTAACAATTTTTAGTTGCTATGAATAAAATCTACCTATGATTGCAAAAATATAATGAAAATCCAAGAGAGAATCTTTGTGTGAAAACAGAAAAGGAAGTTGTTTTGAGCTTAGCAGTTTAATGACTCTGGTTTATAACTGTTCTTTCACCTCTCCACTCTATTTCCTTTAGCTACGTGGGAGTTTTTTCTTCTTTTTTTTTTTTTATCTTTCTTTTCCCTTCCTCAAATAAAGAGAATAAAATTGAAACCAAAAAGTGTTTCTTGAAATTCAAAATTATTTCATTATAAAATATATTACTGTGCAGAATATTTCTCTCGCTTTTTGGATGAGCATTGCATGCTGAAGGAATATGTTCCTTGTGAACATTAAGAGTCTAAAACATCTGCTGGACAAAAAATATTATTTTAAATCTTTTTATTTACATTATTTCACTAAGCTAGGTTTCACATTTCATGCCTTGGTGGTTTGAAACTTGTTTATTGGTCTATTTTTCTTATCACATGGGAACATGTTGAGACTTCCTGTCAGTTATCTGTCTTCAAGGACTTGTGTACTGGACTTACGTAATTTTTTTTACAGCAGATAACATTGCCTTTGTTTTCACACCACCAGAGAGCACTGTTGGATCATTAGGATTTGGCTTTTTTTCATTCTAGATGCTAGCTTAAGTAATGAGAACTAGGGGTTCAAACAAAACTTTGCTAAATATTCTTCCTTACCTCATGACAAATGTAACGAGCACATAAGGCATAATAAATCAATTCACATCTTTGTATTTATAGTTCTGCATTCTTTCAACATCTTTCCTTTTAAGTAATGAAAGGACAGGTATTACCAAAGTTACAACTAGTGATGCAGTTTGTATTTTTAATTTTCATAAATTTTCTTTTACTGACTAGTCCAGCTGTGACTTGTATCCCAGGAAAACTGCAAAGATCACTTTTGCTTCTTCATTCAGGGAAACAAAAACATTCCTTACTGCCACAGTAAATAACACAGCATAGAGCTGAAGACCATGCTGCAAAATTACCTTGCCCCATGCCAATCCCAGGTGATTATTGCAACAGCCATGGCAAAGATCAAGGAAACTGTGTTTAATGGAAAAAAAGGTTATAAGCTCACCTTTAAAGGAAAAGGAAGAGAGTAGTAGGCTGCTCTTGTTTCAATTTTTTTTCAAAACTGAGAACTGCAAATCTTTAGTAGGTTAGGAAGTCATTCTGTGTGTAGGTATTTGCACTTGTGCCTATGCCAGCATACACGTGTATATAGCCTTGCATAAAATACACATAGGTAGAACATGGTAATGTATTTTCAAATCTCTTAATTGTGCAAGGAAGCAAAGGACCTTTCTCTATGGGGTTATGAAATTAAGCTTTTCACTAAATTGACAGAGCATAGTTTTGAGACCTTCTTCATAACTCAAAAAGGAACTATTAAGTGGACCAGAAAACTACTCAACCTCTAGGTGTTGCACAGTTTTAGCATTTCAGTTTTGAAGATATTTTCAGGTAATGTTTAGGATTTTTCTAATAGAGGAGAATAAAGACTATGTAAAGTCTTAACTTTTTCTTAGATTGAAGATGTTACATTTTAATTTAAATGTCTAAATGCATTTTTATTTTAAAATTTGGTGATTTAAAAATGCTGGAGGAATTGAAATGAACTTTAATTAATTATGAGATTTCTAATGTAGTCACATAAGAAAAAAGTTTGTAAAAGTGCTGCTAGAAAATTAAATGTACTCTAGGAAAAAAGTCTTCTGGAAAAATATATGTCATAGTTTTCTTACACTAAACTTGATGATTTTTCTTACATTGAGGAATATTTGTGAGAATTCTACTTTTCTTGTAGTACTTGGAGAAGAAAATTACTCTAAAATTATTAATACTGAATGTATTTATCCCACCCTTGATTATTCATTTTAATATAAAGAAATTATTCTGGAATTATAATGTACTGGCTGAGTGATAAATTTTCTTACCATATTGAGGCTTGGATATTGAAATGCTTAAGTATCCATTCTACTATTAATTTCTAAATTTCAGTTGTAGCACACAACACCAAAAAAAGTCCTGTTTTTCTTTCCTCAGCATACCTTATAGTAAACTCTAGAGTAAGAAAGACTGCAAAAGCATCTTCCACTGTTTCTGCAGTATAGGCTTTAACAGCCCTTTCTTTTTAAAGCATCTGCTAAATAAGCATTTTTCTTTCTCATCATCATAAAAAAATCTACTCTGTAATGAGCTTTCTCCTGTTATCCACAACCAAGGTGATACAGACTATATTGAACATTTTTTGAGATTTTCCATTGGCATGCTTGTTTCGACGATACTAATGGTTCTCCTTCTGCTTGAATTTTTAGCAGATAAAATGTGCATTGGAATTTTTGCTTGCGTAAGGACTTCAAAATATCTATATATTCAAATGAGAAACAGGACAATGATAATCTTCTTAACCTGTTTTCTTGATTATTGTGTTTTCTGTTGCTGGAGGTTTTTCATATCTATATAATACATTATTTATGTTTTAAAATGTTTTTAAAGACCGTAAAACTCAAAGTAGTGAAAATATGTTGTCTATAAATAACAGAGTAGAATCATAGAAATGTTAAGGTTGCAAAAGACTGCTGCCACTCCATGAACACTGTTATTAACAGAGTACATCCTTGATATCCAACCTGAACCTCCCATAGCACATCTTGACACCATTTCCTCTTGTCCTGTTTCTTGTCACCTGGTAGCAGACCGCCACCTTGTTACAGCCTCCTTTCAGGCAGTTGCAGAAACCAATAAGGTCACCCCTGAGCCTCTTCTCCAGGCTAACACCCCCAGCTCCCTCAGCTGCTCCCCATCAAACTTGTGCTCCAGACCCTTCATCAGCTCTGTTGCCCTTCTCTGGATGCACTTCAGTACCTCAGTGTCTTTTTTAAAGTGAGGGGCCCAAATCTAGGAACAAGATTTTAGGTATGGCCTTTTTTGCTGTGAAGGTGATTAACCATTTGAATAATATACACAAGGAAGGTGAAGATTCTTTACTGTTTGACATCTTATAGAGACTGAACACCCGTTGAGAACATTTATTTTAATTTATATGCAGAATTCTTTTATGTCTATGTGTCTACATCTCAGGATTTTTAACCTTAAAATCTTTGTGATGCCTACAAGCTAACAGGTGAAGTAGCAGAAAAATCAGCATTAAACAAGTTATATCTGTAGTTCAAGAGATTCCACTGTCTACCTCTTTCCAGATACATTGTGAAAGCATAAACCAAGATCTTGAGGTCAATATAAATTTTGGTCAGAGTTTGAAGTACCCCATTTCAATCATGATTCAATTTACTGTTTTTGAATTAAGAAAATAAAATAACCCCAAAACTGCTTCATGACATTTCTTTTAAAACCACACCCATCTCTCTTCAGCAGAACTTGAAATCGGTAGTTCTATTTAACTGAAACTGAACCTCAGCTGCATGCACAACCACTGCCACCTTAACTCTGATAAGCAGTAGATGACAGCAGTGTTTACAGGGAAGCCCAATTCAGTGACCGTGTTTCTAAAGACAGCTCAGATCCTCTGACAAGATTCGCTCAATTTATTGAAGTAATGGGTTATGTTTTAAGAGAGTTTAAATGTAAGAACAAAGACCTTCTGCTACAGGCTAGTCTATCATCTCCTTTTTACCTTGTGTGATCACGACAGGTCTCATGTTCTGAAGTCAGGTTTTAATATCCTTCCCTAGTAATTAATGACATATTCCAATAAGGTCCCAACTCTACATTTTTACACGACCCTGTGGGCCTGGTAAGTTTCTGTTATAATAACTTATTTCTCCTTTCTGAAAATCCTTTCTCAGTAATGGCATTAAAATTAAAATTTTCTCCACATCACTTGTGAAAATCAAGTATTAAAAAGAATCTTAATAAGTGCAATCATACTTTAGTCCAAAACCATTCTTAGTAAAGCTCTTTAATCAAAATTCTTTCACAATGGCAGCAAAAAAATAGGACTAGATTTATCAACTTATTTAAATGACTTCACAGCAAAAATAGGTCAGTGGGATGCAAAAATCCCACTGTTCTTATCCAACTAAATTTGTCTTTTGCTTTGAAACTTTGTATTCATTCGACACTTACAAAGTCTTTAAATTAGCTTTTACTCAATAAGCCACTTATAGATTCTTAGGTAAAGACCTTCACACTGATTGCAAAATCTGCTAGCTTGAAGAAATTATAATAGTAAAGTCATCACATTTTGAAAGGATAAAGTGATGTGCAATTTGCATTTGATGTAAAAGTTAAACACACAGCCTTTCTAAGCAAGAAACTGCACTGACACTGTTCAGATATCTGAGTCTTGCTGAAGACTTTTGTGTGTGTTTCTGAATCCACAATCCTCTCTAAAACACTAAAATGGACTGTCCACTTGTCTCTTCTGCTTTTCCTGCCCTCTATTTCTCTGCTATGCTCTAGGCAAGAACAAAGCTTGTCACCTTGACCCTTTTAGAAATGTTAATGATTTCGTATTGAAGGAAAATATTTCATAAAATATAGAGGTGCACTGTGAATATAACTTCTAGAGCATGCAAAAGTTTAAAAGACAGTTTAAAAATGCTCTGTGTTCCTGTAGAAAGAAAAAAACCCCATTTATTATAATATGTGTGTTCTTTAAATTTCAGACAGTGAATCATCTAATTATAGGAATGCAAACAAAAAACATTTCTAAACTAATAATTTTTAAACTAAAAAAATCACTTCCTACAAACACACATAAATGAACCCTAGTAGAACAATGAAACAGTCTCATTCCTTTGATTTCTCTTTTAGGTTAAAAACCTTTTGTCTTCTCCAAATTTAAAGGCATTGTATTCCCTTTCCTAGTGCAATACTTGCTTCTGTAAGTTGTTATAAATCTTCTGTAAGATGCTAAGCAGCAAAGGAAAGCCTAAAGGAAGCTCAGTAACCTAAAATGGTATCTTCATGAAAGAAAAAATTCATCTTACAGATTAAAGTATATAAAATTGCATAGCTTAACAGTTTATAAATTCAGTTCTGTAGCTGTCAAACTTCCTTTTGACACAGCTAAGGCTCACTAGAGAAACAGTATTTTACACAGCAATAACAGCATGTATCTCCAAAAACTCTTAATGAACTATAAAAGGAATGCATCTGTGATTTATCTTAAACTTTTAATGAATTAGGGACTTATTTCCTACTTTGCCTGGACTGTTCCAGCAATTTATCTGCATTGTTGTTACCTAGTCACAGGATTAGTTCAAGCAGTCTATGGAAACAAAATATTTTATAAAAAGCATCCACAGTACTATAGTTATTACTTAAGCAACACAAACTAAAAGTCCCATTTTCATTAGTGTGCTGGTCTTGGCTGAGGTAGAGTTAATTTTCCTCACAGTGGCTGGTGTGGGGCTTTGTTTTGGATTTGTGCTGAACACAGGGCTGATAATCAGAGATGTTTTATTACTGCTGAGCAGGGCTTGCATAGCACCAAGCCATTAACTGCTTTTCGCACTGCCCTGCTGGTAAGGATGCTGGGGCTGTGTGGGAGGTTGGGAGAAGACACAGCCAGGACAGGTGACCCAAGGGATATTTCATACCTTATAACATCATGCTCACTATATTAGGTGAGGTGAAGAAGAAAAAAGGGGGTGACATTTTTAGCATTGGTATTTGCCTTTTCAAGTTACCATTGAGTGAGATGGGGCTCTGCTTTGCTGTGGGTGGCTGAACACATACCCCTGGGAAATACCTCAGAACTAACTTTTTCAGGATTACCACTGTGTAAAAATATATTTTTTTAATATTTCATGTTGTTTGACTAACAATAGTGCAAGACTAAAATTGCTATACAAAGGCCTCTCTTTTCCCAGATACCAAACTTTTATGATCATGGTAACACTACATTTAGAATCATTTATCTCTTGTGTAGCTCCCATTAATTCTTAAAATATTTGAGGAATGAAGATGGGCTGGCTATCTAAACAGTGTTCAGAATACAGCTCTCAGAGGCAGATATCTGCTCAGGAAAGAAAATTCTGAATGAGCATAAAATCAGTCATCCATGAATATTTTAGACTTGACCATCTTATCCAACAGTCCTGAAAACCTATAAGCACTCAAAGAGGATTTCTGTCCTCAACCTAAGTACCAGACACTCTCTCTGATGATATTTAAGTGACAAATATTTCATCCTTGTGATTTTCAAATTTGAGTTTATAACATTGTTATTATTTTAGAAAACATGTATTTTAATATTTTTATTATAGGGTATTTTCTGTACTCTGGATAAGCAACAATCTCTTCAATACTGTAGAGAAAATGGAAAAGTCTAAAGCCAGAATACAATCTTCTTTAGCAAGACATGGATTCAGGTCAAGTAGACCAAGCTGGACAAAGCACTCATATAGCTCATGCCAGTTTTTAGCCTCTAATAAAAAGCTCTGACCCTAGCATGTCCTCCTCGTGTGGCTGCAGAAGAAGAAATCCTGGGAACTAACGAGATGGAGCCAAACATGTGACTCAAGTTTCAACATGAAGAAAAATTGTTACAGCCTTTGGATCCCGTTTCCCAGAGACATTTTGCTTCATTCCTGTGATAGTGCCAAAATTCATTTTAGTGCATATCCCGTTACAAACATTTTGGGTGTCAACTGCTGTGAACATCAGTGTTAGGAACCTAGATCTCACTCTTCACTTCAACTTACTCACCAGGACTTGGAATACTTCTTCCTAAACCAAGACTTTTGGCAGCACAACATTTTGCTCTTTGGGTTGCGTGTAGTTAGGTCTTGATCATGTGAGGAGACTTCATCGATGTTCCCAACAGAGATATTGATAGGAGAAAAGAGTTAGCTTCCAGAATATACATACAGTGAAACCTCTTTATTGGTGAACTTCAGGCATTTGGGTGGTTTGTTTTTTTTGAAGAACAATTGTGGGTTTGGTTTTGGTTTTGTTCTTGTTTATTATAAATATATATTTATATGTATATATAGTTACTGTACTTTTGTTGCAGCCTAATATATCACCTCAAATTAAAAAAAAAAAATTCAAAAATCCAGAGTATATTGTCTTTATGCTCTTAGTTTGCATTCTACTATAGCCTGAAGCTTATGCCTCTTTTAAGTCACATTATTCTGTTGTTAAAGAGGCACTAAAATACAGTGGAATAATAATAAAATATTGAGGTGCACTTCCTAAAGATTTTGAGGAAAAGTGAACATGAACTTTTCAGGAAAGTGAACACGGAACAAATTAAAATTTTGTCTTTATTTAATGAGGCACAAATCAAATAAAGTATCTGCAATCTAAGATAACTCAAACATTCTACAAGACTATTAAAAGAAAATTAGTTTAGAAATCAAAATATATTACAGAAATTTCATTTGTTGCTATGCTGTCGCTAACATAAACTCTTTTTTTATGTCTGTACATCTGAACATCAGTACCTGGATCCACACAAAGTCATCATTAAGCTGAAGTTCACAAAAGGCCAAGTTACTGCTGTTATTCAGTGATTACTGAATATTAATGTCCTTTCAGCTTCAAATATCATAATTCTGTGCTACACAATCATTTATCCATGCAATTCTTGGGAAGGCGTTAATTTGCAAAAGATAATTTTGAACTTTGTTCTTGAACTGGCTCATTTATATTTTTTCCCATTTCATTTAAAAAACCCAAATGAACAAGGATACATGCATATTTCTTTTAGGCAATTCAAATCATTCCTTTTGTTTTCAGAGGTGCTATGAGCTGTTCAAAAATACACAGTCTCTCATCAGGTGTTGGCACTCTCTAGCTATGTAAGTCATGCTACCAAAGCTGTTTGCACACCCGCATGACTGGATGTCCATTAATCACCTCGTCAAACACATTCTTTTTCATTTGATAGGCACACATCCCTTTGCTTGATGGATGACACAAATTGTCTCAATTCATATTATCCAATAGATAAGGTCTTGTTTTTTTAAGTGTGTATCAACTGAATGATAGAAACCCTTTCCTCATAAAGTGCTAGCAGGTGAAGTGTATGTTCAATAACTTTTTTTCTCCAAAAAAATATGTGGTCTCTTTCCTAAGAATGTAATAAAGAATAAGTTCTAGACAGAGTTATTAGCAGTTTTGCAGAAAAATGAGACTGAGAATTTGTGAATTAATGGAGGGAAAAAACTGAATTCTCTTTGCTATTAATTTCATATATGGCAGGATAAGACTTAATTTGTGATAATTTTAGAAGATTGTGGTGTTTAGGTTGGGATTTTTTTTCATAAATAATAATTAATTAAGTAAATAACACACTACCATACAAGCTGTGCAAGGAAACCCCAAAGTCATCCAAAAAGAAAATTTTTGAACTTATCTCATAAAGGCCTAACAAAATAATATGACATTACCAATAGTAGCACAGTGCTGAAAAGGAAACTTTCTGTTCGTTACAGACTGCAAAACCTGCCATAACTCTGAGCCATTCCTGTTTCTCTTGAACTTCTATTCATTACAAAAACACAAAGAAGAAATGAACAACTTCTTCTTGTATTGTTAGATAGATGCTTTGATTTATGTATGCAAAGCACAGACAAGAAGTAATGTACAGAGAGTAGCAAAACAAGATCCAGTGGTTGAAGTTGTAAACTAGAAGTAGGTTTAAATTTTCCAGCAACTATCTCTTTTTGGGATATTCTATGTTCACAAGAATGACTTCATGGCTTTAGCCAGAACTGAAAAAAAAAAAAAAAGAGTCTTTGATATTCTGTTCTGGGTCACCTTGTTTTGTGCATTTCTTTCTTGATCTCCACTGGCTTTGCTAACATCTGAGTCTTGTTTTAAGCTTGCTGATTGCATTGAGTTTGTATTTGCTACGCAATAAGCTGGCACTAAGAAGGATTTTGGTCTTTAATCTGGTTCAAGGGATGCTAAGCAGCTCTGATTGCAGCCATAGGCAATACATGTACTAAATGAGATTGAAGGACAAATTAAAATAAATAATGTTTGAGTAAATCACTTTGTCCCAGTTAAAGGCATTTAGCAATTTTATTTTCCCTTGCAAAGCAGGTTTTAAAGAAATTAACAAATGTTTTATTTTTTTCTGATGTAAGTATAATGAATCTTTTTCCACAATGGAAAACTAACATCATTGAAGTTGTGTTTCTCCTGAATGTATTACAATAGCTTCAAACCTTTTGGGTAGAAAGCTGAGGAGAAGTCACAGATCTGTAAAATATAATGCTGTATTTATTGCCAAAGGCAAAACACAGGAAACTGGTTAAATCTTTCTTACCATTCATGCTTCACTGGAGTAATGGTGTTTTAGGTCTTTTGACTAACAGTAGTTCCTGCAGACAGACAATAGCAACTTTCACAATTTTCATTGCTTTAAGAAATAAAGTCTAGTAATAAATTAGGTAAAAAAAGAAATCAGTTTTATTTGATCTGGTCATTTTAGTAAGATTCCACCTGCAAATATTTACATCCTTTAGGGTAATATTTTCATGATGTCCTGTATTTGGAGAAGACAAAGCTAATCAATAAACTAAAAAACAAATTGGTGGGAAAAGCTAGAAAGGATAAAACATATGGTTTAAACAATATATTACAAGAAGGAAATCAGTGAAGCAACTAATACTTTTCAGCATTTATCTGTGTTAGGCAAAAAGACCTGGTAATCAGATAGACTAAACCTTGTTGGGCCACAATTTCAAGGAGAAAAAAAAAATATAAACCTTACAGCCCTTTGGAACCTATGGTCATCAATTACTGCTCTGCCTGTGAATATGTTTGAATAGTTCAATGTCTGTAAAATATGAAATGTCAAAGCAGCATGTGCACTTGTTCAAAACAGAAAAGTGGTTACAGAATATAAGATTCAGAATTTACTTCTACATTACATAATTCACTTTTGAATTATGGAATTTAGAATTTAATACTGCATTACTGCTAAAACTTTTTCTTTATCATCGTTAGAGATAACTGAAGGCAAGATAGGTCAGATAGACAGAGTAGTTTTCATAACCATGAAAACATAAAGTTCTGAACTTTTATATCAGCATAATGTAATTTTTATATACCAATACCAGAGGTTAAAATACTTTCTTGGCCACTAAATTCAGCATGGATAACAGGGAGAATTTGCATATGGAACAGTATTTATTTTGTCACCTTTTGCTGTAATTCATAAGTCCTGATAGCTCCAAAACATGTTTCAATCAACCAGTTAGTAAAACTGCTTATTTTTCATTATTTTCTAAAATTAACATTGATTTAGTAAAATTTTTAAGTTAGAACACAGAAAAATGTTGCAATGGGTATATCACATTGTGCAGTTATGACATGCTGAAGGCATTAAATATAGACAAGTTACAACACTCAGTAGTCTAGGGACCCTAAAAATTTAATAAGCTGTAGCTGCGGGCAAGAATCTAGCAGCTGCAGGGACAGTAGAAGGGGGAAGTTCTAATCTATTGGCAGCATGTATTTTGTTGGCAAAAGTAATGCATCTTCATAACTGTTCTTTCTGACTCATTATTGAAAGCTCTCACAAATTTTTCATCTAATGCATATATCTATTTCTTTTTTTTTTAATATCTTTTGCCACAGTTGCAGTAGACAAAAACTCATACTCCAAAAAATCTTATTTCAGTGATTAGGAAATTTTAAGGAGGTAAATATTTATTCTTTACTTTTCTGAACATAGTCCTCTGTTCCCAATAAACTTTCATGACCATTGGATTGATTTTCTTGAGCAGTATATCTTTTTCACAAATATTCAGTAGGCAGAAGCTATGTTCCAAATAAGATGCTATTTAAAGAAAATCTTCCATTCGGTCTTATGGTAGTCATGCTTAACAGTCAATGCATAAACAAAAGTCACAAGACATTCTTTCAGCTATTTATTCAGATCTACACTTCAACTTTATTCTGCAGATCTGCTGAATTAGATCACATATACTGTGATCCTAGAATACTTACAGCACAAGGATTTTCTTTCCTACCACAGCAGTGATATTTCGGGTTGCAGATCAAAAAGTGGTGTTCATATTTCTGGCTAATCTGGAATCTGCTTAGCTGAATCTTAACGAGACTGAGCCTTTGTAACCAACCAGAGTTCTGAAAAAACCTGTGATATATCACTAGTTATATTATGATGTTGTTACGTCAGAATCTAGGTTGTGCACTGTGAATGAAGAATTCAGCTTATAGAGCTGTTAGAACAATCCCATTGAAGTCCCTCATTCCAAAAATGCTTCACTCACATTAGGCTGATGCTGCAAGAGATGAACAGATTTTCCTGCTCCAGTTAAAGTCTCCCTAGAAGCACAGTCTTCCTTGTTCAATATATCTAAAACTCTATATTGGCTAAGATCACCTGTGCTTAAATATAGAAAGGAAAAAAAAAAGAAAAAGCAGAACAGCTCATTTTGTATGTTTTGGGTTTTGTTGGTGGTTTTGTTTGTTTGTTTGCTTTTTAATTATTTTTTTATTTTTATTTAGAGCAACAGTATCAATACATTCCATTAATTGTTTTGCAAAACACAGAGGCAAATTTCAAACACACTAGTGTACAGCTGTTCATATTTTTTCTCAATCCTGGATCAAGTGACATGTACTTTAAATTTGATGGGAAACAAAGGTAAGATTAAGTTGTCTATATGGAAATCTCTCAGTTCACAGATGAAATGCAATAACTTTAATAGCATACACTGCAATGTAACAGAGAGAATAAAAACTTCTTAAAAAGCTGTAGAGTAGAAAATACTATTTTTCAAATTTGTAGTGCGATGACCTCAGGCAACACCCATCCAGCCTTTTTCTCACTCTCTTCTCCACAGAACAGAGAGAAAACAGAAAGATGACAAGACTTGGATGGACATAATGACAGTTTAATAGAAAAAACAAAGGCTGTGTGTGAAAGATAAAGGGAAAAAAAGTGGAATTACTTCAAAAAAGGGATTCATTCACTACATCCCATCAGTAGGCAGATGTCCATCTGCATCCTGGAAAGCAGGGCCGCATATTACAGCTGCTTGGGAAGTCAAATGCTATAATCAGTAACATGTTTCTTTCCTGTATCATTTTCTGAGCATTCATTCTTAAGCACAGCATCATAAGGTATGAAGTATCCCATCAGTCAATTTGGAACTGCTGCCCTGGCTTTGATGCTCCCAGCCTCCTTCTTATCCTCAGCCTACTCTCTGGGGCACTGGGCAGAGGAAATGAAGATGAAGGAAGGGAGAGAGAAAAACTTGACACTGTGCAGGTACTGTTCAGTAATAGTTAAAAATCAATGATGTGTTACTCACAGTGTTTTTTACAGGAATTCATAGCACAGAACATTATGGGCTGCTATGAAGTAATTTGACCCTACCCCAGTCTGACCTAGTATGAAATACTATCTTCCAAAAATGATCAATGTAGGCTATGATTTGAAGGGAAATTTTGATTAGGACTTTTATTAGTTCCCATTATTGTTATTGCTACAATTGCAAGAACACTTTCAGCTAGAACTATTAAAAAAAAATTAATTCTATATTTGAGGAAAAAAGTCCTTCCTGAAGTAAAACCTTAAAAAGGCTTACAGCTGAGCAAACAAGTATGAGATAATCAAAATGTTCATAATTTTTTGGCATAAACTCATGCACTAATGAATGAATATATTGCGTCTGGGATTTACACAGAACAAGTATCAACATTGTCTCTCATGAATTACTTTACGTAGTTAGGCTAACAGCTCATTAAAATTCATAACTGTATTTACAAATGAAGAACACACTTTTGATCTTCCAGCCCTTGCAAGCATTATCTACAAAAACAGTGGAAACACCAGACCTACAAGGAAATCCAAAATATACAAAGGTTTTATCAGGAAATACAGACATAATGTTTCCTACACCTGCCAAATCAGTAAAGTAAAATTAGGGCTATTTTCAAACTAAATGAAAATTCTCACTTTATGATTAATCTTATGCTATGAGGACAATAAAGAAAAATATGATAAAATGGTTTTTAGAGCAGGCATGAAGAAAACAGTCAAAGTCAGGTGGACTTGGTTTACACATAAGATGTAATACTTCTAAGATATCAGTCTAACCCCAGGTTCATACTCACTGACAAAAATTTTCTTTTCAGAATGCAAGTACATAAGGTTAATATTTATATTTAATGGGCTTTTAAAATAAAATTCATCACCAACAGTAAAGAACTCCTTAACTATGAGTACTAGAATCAATCTATGCATAATTCCTGTAGGGAAAATTCACCAAAACAGAAAAAAATCTACTCCCTTCATTATAAAAAGTCTAAATACTAAAACCACTTGGAATTGCATAAGCACAGAATAGATCTGCTGTAAGAGGTGAAATTATTATCCCTTTCACAGAAAGGGAGTGCTACATCACTCCTGAGCTCATGAAGGGGTACAGTAAAAGGGCAGTACCTTGCTCACATTGAATATGTGCAATCATCAGAACACAGGGGTTTTGCCCTTTCTTTCCAGGGTCCATTTCCAAATACTCCTGCTTTACCAGCACTGTTCAAAAAGCCACCAAATTTGGGCTAAAATGGATCTCAGGTACAGTAAGTCCTAGAGATACAGTTTCTCTGCTGTACCTATTTGCTGATTGTTTATACTTTAGAACACAGGGAGAAGAGATGCAATGGTCTATCAGATATAAATTCTACAGTTCTAGAATAATGACAAAAAGTGACATTTCTGGGAGTAGAATACTATCTTCTTTCAGATTCAATGGATTACAAATTACAAATTACAAAAAAATGGGCAAATTGGAGAAATTTAGATGTAAATTACATCAAATTTGACTAATGTAAAAAAATGTAACTTTTTACATTGAATTCACATTTAAAAAAAAAAAAAACAACCAAATTTGAAAACATCTAGGAAACATTGTAGATGTAATTTGAGCGGTTCCTAACTCAGTCAAAGAAATAATCCAGGAAAACAGCTAGGATAAAAAAATCATCCAAGTAAATAGGTACATAATCAGAAAAGTAGCTTTCAATTTGTATGCAACATATAAACAGTAATTTCATGACCAGAAAATAGAAATTTACTCATTTTATCATTGTGAAGAAAACGTTCCAATACTAAACAATGTACTAGCATAATAATAATCCTCTTTTTTTGTATTTATCAAGTTTTGAACTGAGTGCCTACTAAGAAAAATACACTAATTAAAACTCTACAACAGCATCCAGTTTATCTATGATCATAGAGGAAAGGCTTACTGTCATGCTATGATTTGACAGTATATGGTATTGACCAAAAGCAATATTGATATCACTGACTATGCTGAGCTATAAATTAAAGTCTTTTCTTATTCTTGCTCACAGTTATTGAGTAACAGCCCTCTTAAAATATCAAGGAGATTACATATCTACAGTTTCCTATTTCCAAAGATTTTTGTTAAGCCTCCTCTCTCCTGTTCTTTGTTATAGCTTCACTTCCATACCATCAGGAAATGGTGTTTTCAAGGAAGACTCAGAGGACAGAGTGTAAAAGTCACTTTGATCCAACTACCACCTAGGATTAGATTTGCTGTTTTAGAAAGGTTGTTAGAGGTAGTTTTACCTTCACTCTCCTCACAATTTAATGGGGCATTTTTGTGGCCATCAGCACTGGTCCATTTCATCCTTTGTTGTATGGTACTGATCTTGCACTGGAAAATCAATATTGTAGGGACCATCCTGCATTTTACTCTCACAGTGGAAGGCTAGCAAAACCTATGAATGACAGTATCAAGGAATTATGTATCTCTCTATCTGACAAATAGGAAGAGTAATATTCAGTCCTCTAAGAATTGGCAAAACTTCAGAAATGAATGAAATGTGTCTTTTAAAAAATTATAAATAATTGCCCATATGTAGTCTGTATTAATTTCAATTTTTGTATTCAAACAACAGCTGCTATAAACTTCTTTCTAAAAAAAACCTCCTATATCTGTGGTTATCCATTGTGATGATAATGTAACAAAGCATGGGTGAAAAATGTGACAGTAAATCTTAAAATCATTATGCAAGACAAGTCCATATGAAACCAGCTTTTCTCTGCTCAGTATAACAAACAGTTTTTAAATAAATGAGTGAAATTTATGTGACTGTATCAGCTACCCAAATGCTGTATGACTCATTGGGAACTTGTCACAGTAAAAATTCTTCCTGCTTTTCTAGGAAATGGCAGGAAGCAGATCACTTTGTATTGTGAGGATTCATAATGATTCTAGTTTCTTTATTGCAAAATATTTCCATGCTCTGCTTGTAATTTGTAGAAAGATTCTGGAAAATTAACTTTATTGAGTATCAGTGCAAGTATTTGAAAGCAATTTTACAGTGGAGTTATTTTCATGTATGACTTGAAAAAGGTGATGATTTAGTTTCTCACAAGTAATGTTTTTCTTTTGCCCAATATGGTGATACAACAAGGTATTTTTGAATGTCTTATTAACAGAATATTTGCAGATTTTAGGAAAATTATACTCATACCACATGATTTTAGTAATGACTTGGACAGCAGCAGTAAATGATGAATAAAGAAGTCACAAATTAGCAGACATATTTCAAAATTTGTTTTTGTGAGTAATATTTGGTGTGGTTATCTGTGTCAATTTTTTTTCTTATTAAAATTACAAATATACATACTTATTAAATAAATGAATATATCTAAAATAATTTACCCCTATCTTCTGAAGAAATTGTGTATACATAAGAGCATTACTGGGAACAGTCCTCCAGCTAATCTTGATTCATGGTGTCACTTTATGAGTGGCTAGTAGAACTGAGACCATTTTATCTTTTCCTAAATGTCCTTTGAAGTTTATGATCATTGAAAAATCCATGCAAATAAATTGGTGAAGTTAATGATTTATTCAGATCTCATAAAGAGTATCAAAGCATTATGGTGACTTAAATTCCTCTAGAAACAACAAGAGATGAGATGGAAGACTTTGCTAACACGTCTTAGTTTTTTCTCATTCAGATAAATGTGTTCATATAAACAGAGAAGAATATTATAACACCAATCCATAGTTGCTCTAATACTTTTTGTTAAAGGATGTTAGGCACAAGGCTGGCTCCAACAGAACCATTTCAGGCCTCTCTTCTGACAGCCGCTGGAGCCCATTTCTCAGGGACACAGGGTTTGCCCAGGCTGAGGGACACAGTTGCTTCATATCTTCCCAAGATATCTCATCATCTTGGCAGTCATATATGGATATATCAATGT
>LTAT01000002.1:17358445-17372229 GCA_003286495.1 Chlorodrepanis virens | reverse complement strand
TCTCATAAAGAGTATCAAAGCATTATGGTGACTTAAATTCCTCTAGAAACAACAAAAGATGAGATGGAAGACTTTGCTAACACATCTTAGTTTTTTCTCATTCAGATAAATGTGTTCATATAAAAAGAGAAGAATATTATAACACCAATCTATAGTTGCTCTAAGACTTTTTGTTAAAGGATGTTAGGCACAAGGCTGGCTCCAACAGAACCATTTCAGGCCTATCTTCTGACAGCCACTGGAGCCCATTTCTCAGGGACACAGGGTTTGCCCAGGCTGAGGGACACAGTTGCCACTTTCCTCTTTGCAGGCAGAACTTGAAGGGAATTTCAGTGCATATCCCAGAGACACACACAGACACACACAAGCAGGACAATGGTACAGCCAGCCACACAGGCTGTCACAGACAAGGCTCTGCCTTCAACAGTACCTTCCTACAGGACTCACAAAAACAAAAAGCACAGACACCCCAAACCCCCTGTTCTTGGGCTGATAGAAGCTGGATTTCACTGATGCAGGCATAGACATAAAACTCTCTGGATGCACAAGCACAGGCATATTTGTGGCTCCCCTGAGTACTTACACATCCCCTCTGTCTGGCACCCCTGCCTTCATCCCAGCCCCCTTGCTTATGGCTCTATTCATGTACTGATCCACCTTGCTGCTGGCTGCACACACAGCACGTGCACGCTCATCCCACAGGCACCCCACAACCATGGATTGAATCCTCTGCCCATCTGGTACCTGTGGCCCAGCCTGAGGCTCTCCTGCTTGCTTGCTGGTTCAGCTTGAGGTTTTCTACCAAATGCCTATGGATAGATCAAGCATTCCAGGTAAGATAAAGACTCTTGGAGCTCCAGCAGCCAACACCCAACTCTCAGACTGTGTCCTGAGGACCTGCTGTAGCTGCCGCCACTGAGATCCTCAATCACACCAGTGACCCCATTATCTATTTTTGGGATAAATACCATTCCTATCCCATTGTTGGAGGTTAACAAACTCCACTTCCTCCAGTAGCTGGCTTTAAGACTTCAGTCTCTTTCACAGCTGACCACAGTCACCCACACCCTCCATCTGACTCCAGCCACTGGCACCAACTTTTGCTCACACACATGGTCCTCACAAGGAGCTGGTACTTCGTCCTTGCAGCCCACAAATGCACAAGATAGAGAATGATGCTATGCAGAGGTTTAAAAAGAAGCTACAAGAAGGTAGAAAGACTATGGTGATCAGACACAGGACTCAGTCAGACAGCTGTACTGACCAATTCCATCTTACACAAAACATGACTCTTTTAGCCTTTCCCATGTGTTTCCCCCTTAGCTCCTGATTTGCTTCTTTCATCACACTGTCCCACTGATGCCCTCAAAAGGTCTTTCAGGTTTGCAAAGCCCTCCTTTGCTTGCTCCTTGATGATGGCCCATTCATTAATGCTGCTACTGACCAAGTCAGTTTCTTGTCTTTGCCTCCATATTGGCTGTTAGTTTTTGTCTCTGCAGATTTTGTCTATGGCTTCCTTCTTTGCCTTAGTATTTCATTTGACAATGTCCTTAATAATATTATGGAAATAAACATTTCTGTATTCCATTTACTCTTACCAGCTGGTGTTTCTGACCATGTTTAATATTTTCTGGCCAGGTTTGTGTTTCTCTGTGATCTTTCTGGTTGAATAACCAAGTTGTCTTTACTGGCAAATATACACTGTACTTGAGTATGAGCTTTCTGGTTTTTTTCCCTGGCTCTCTATTTTTTCTGTGAAGGTCTCTAGAAGATGTGGCACTAGATTCCCAAGTGGAAAAATTCACACCTTAAGAAATGGAGACAGGAGTTTCATGAATTAGTGAGTCATATTTTTTTTATTAAAATGTGTTACAATGATATTGTGTGTTTTCAGGAGGTGGTGATGAAGCAAATAAAATTCCAACATTTTCCCCTTATTATTTGATTAATCTTTCTGGTTGAGTATTATCTCACTATTTTCTCATATTAAAACAAATTAATTAATTGAAATATTCTTAGTTAAGTATATAATAATAACCCTTTAATAAGGGTTTCAAAAACTCATAGAGAAGTAGGCATGGGGAAAAGGAGCCTTTGCTTTTTGCAACTCAGAAATTTTTCAGGTAATAAAAGTGTGAGTCCAATATCTTTTTTTTCAAGAAAATAAAAATAAAGGTAGTTTATACTCCTAGAAATTTGAGAAAAAAGCTAAGAAAAAGAAGTAACCTCTTGTCAGGATGTTTAAACTCACAGGAATGATTCCTTTCTTCTGCTATAATACTGCATTAGTTGAAAAAATAGTTCTTTTTAAAGTTAGCAGTCTAGATTAAGGAGGTCTTTATTCCAAATCTTAGATGAACACAAAAAACAGTCATATGTGCATACTTCTACCAAAAAGGTTCATTGAGAACCCATAAAGTACATGCATCCAAATAGAAAAAAAATACACTCTGCTTCCATCTCCTGGTGGAGAGACACAAGTAGAGTTTCATTTGCATAAAATTTTTATTCATAATTCCTTCAGTGACACATGGGAGTGATCATCACTATACACAAACTCATAATTAGTTGAGAATTGGAACTGCATGGAGAGAGGTGACAAGGGATTTCTTTCATGTAGCTAAAAGAACATCTGTGAGGCAAGGACTCACAGATGTTGAAGCATCCTGCAAGTTATTTGTTGTCAGGCCCTGAAAACGATGTGCTATGGAGAGGTGAAATATAGGTGTTAGATGAATCTACAGAGGGCAGAAGAAGAGCTAAGTGAAATCCAGTAGTAATTTTCCTGAAATTCTTCTAGCAGGATAGCAAAGTCACATTTCAGCATTTCAAGACCTCTTATTCATTAATAGCAAAGGAAGCATGGAGCTTAGTTGATCAGGAAAGGTGTTGTTTGGGTGTTTTGGTTTGTTGGATTTTTTTTAAGCTCATAGATATTCCATCCTAATCAAAAACTTGTCATAGTGACTTTTTATGAGAATAATTCAATTTAATTGAGAAAATTAGTAATTCAGAATTTCAGAAAATTTTAAAAGTTTCTCCTGCTACAAATTTTGGTATAGTATTAACTTATGTTTGACTAACTGTCAGCATTTTATGAATAACAGTGTGCATCTGTATTATGAAGTTATTCCACTGCTTTATTCCAGTGCTCTAGTCTCCTTATCATATTTGCAGGGATGTGTATTCCCATATCCACCCAACAGACAATATAGGTAATTTTGTTTCTCCAGCTTGAAAGCATCTTCCAATACAAAGCTACTTTTTTCCACTCAGGGCCATCCTTCACAACAGCACATTGCATGCTTTCATACTACTTTTGACAATATACCTGTCAGAGTTTCAGCACAGTGTAAGAAAACAATCTGGAGAGCTGCAAAAGCTTTCTCATTAGTCATTTTTTTGTCCTAGGTATCAGCACACAAAAGCTGGTAGGGTTCAACTACCTGTAGGGACCTTGTGTTGTTTCAAAATCTTGCTGTCAGGAGGATTCCCAACAGTATTACAAGGAGGTCACTTGCCATATCTGCCATATGGTCAACACTTTGCAGATGGTTACCGTCACTCTTAAATTCTTGTTTTGAGCACAGGGGAACACAGACTGTGTGCAGAGCCAAGTCTTTATTGTTAATGCCCTTAATGTTTTACACTGTAAATAAAATACAGCAAGCAGTTCTTGTTAGTCCAGTTAAATTAATTTTAACAGTGATAGTCAAAATTATGTAACCGGTACAGAGAATTATCTATGATAATGCATTAAAAATTGTTCTTTTCCAATAATATTTAGATCTTTCCTACTGTTTCCTGGATATTGTTCTCACTCTCACAACGTTCCTCTAGTCTTTGGTTTTATGGTGCTAGCTGGTCTTCCTCAGAAAGACTTCACGAAGAGTGTGAGTGAGTTATGACAAATCCTCCTTCCACTAGGAAGATTGCTATGTTCATAGTGGAGTACTTCCTACACATATTTGAATCTGGTTTTAAGTTAGTTGTGAATATTTTCTAGAAGAATCTGCTCCATTGCTCTCTCTTTATTGTTAAAAGTTCCGAAGTCACTTGTGGTTCCAGTACCATCCTAAAGTATAGTCTCATATGAGCCATCTCTTTTGTTGCAGGGGATCGAGAATGACTCACCGGAGAGTGATGGTTCATTTGGATGGCCTCCAAGTTCAACACCTCTGCAATAACAGGTGCTAAAGAATGACTACTAACCAAAATATATGGGAGGAATTCCCCATGTGGAATTTACCTGCTTCGTCATGAAGTTGTACAAGACACAAGCGTGGTGTAAGATAGAGAGGCTAAGTGCAAAAGGATTTAAAACTCATTCTTTATTTGAGTATGTGCTGATGTGCACTACAAGTTAGGTATGCCAATGTACAAAATCTGTCAATCAGCCCTCATCTGTGACAGAGAAAACTGAGTTCAGTCCCTGGGACATGCAAAAAGGACATCACAGGCATGGTCCGTAAGTACTCAAAACCAGCTGGACTGAACCCCTGAATGCCTGAGCAGGTTGCTACTTTGATATTCTCCATTCTCCAGTCATTGAAAGTGGAACCTTATGTAATTTATTTTGGAAGGTCTTTGAACAGCTGAAAATAATCAAAACATTAAAATTACATAATGATTCGTCTAATATGAATTCATATTGCTAAACAGAAAGGACCATCTACATTTGAAAAAAAATAGAGCTCAGGACTTGTTAATTTTCATAATCTTCCTAGTCAAAAGCAAAGCAAACTAATGGCAAAAAACAGGAATTCTCCTTAACAGTTTAGCATTAGGCTTTCATTTATAGTCATACATTTACTAGAATTTGTTTTGGAATTTAAAAAATCTCAAAAAAAAATTAGTTTAAAAATCCTCTGAAAATCATTGATCAATTTAGCAGTGTCTGAATTTGAAAGGAGAATATATGTCAAGAACAGTAAAGTAGAAACAGAAGAACCTTAATAGACTATAGAAGATTAGACAAAACCAAAGTCTAGAACGGACAATATAATACATATTGAATACATAGCAGTAGCACATATTTCTGTTGATATGAGTGAAAACGGAAATGTTTTGTTTATTTTTAAAATTTATTTATTTTCAGAACTGAGGTAGCATGTCAGTAGACATCTTGATAATAAATCTTTCTGATTGGAAGTCACCACCTTTTGACATCCCTTTAGATAGGGTTACAACACTTTGGCAACAACAGGATAAGTCAGATCCAAGCATCTGTAGATGCTCCAGATGGTTTTCAGCTAATGGTGGTGTGAGGAACTGACTTCCAAGCATAGCCCCTGCAGTTCTTTCACTCTGCAGTCATAAAAGTGTCCTGACAGCAGCAGGCAGCTCCCACCATGCTGTGCATTAAGAGAGCAACCACAGAAGGTGCCCTAAATATTCATAGTGTCGTGAGCAGCGCTCGGGGTATGAAGTAATTCATATTACTTCATATTACTCCATCATAATGAAGTAATAATGACTCTGAAAGACACTTTAAGAAAATGAATCTGAAGAACTTGTGATGCCCATAAATGTAAACAGGAAGATATATACTAATAGTTTAAGATAATCTAGGGACTTTGGTGTATAATATACGCTTTCTTGTCTTAAGAAAACTCTGTGAAACTGTGCTCATTATTACTACCAAGAGTAAATGCATGACACCCAAAGAGGCCATCTGTTGAGTTGGATAATCAGCAGGAAAAAAAAAAAATTGGCATAAAACTCCCCTTCCAAGTTCTTCTCACAATGCCAATGTTATGTCCAACTCAAAAAAGCCCACCTAACTTTCAGGGGTATAACTTTGCAAATTAGGGAGACTTTCCACACAATTTAAAGGAATGTTATTAGGATTGCTGATGACTCCAGAAAATAGTAGTGCTGAACACATATCTGGTTGATCTTTCTAAATAATTCTATTTTTTTAAAAAAAGCAGGAAATCTTTTTAAGCTTATATAACTATTTTTAATTTTTATAAATTAAAACCAAAACTCCGATGTCATTATGCTAATTACAGGAGTTAAAATTAACTAAACATCTGCCCACATTGTAGTTTGGTTTTGATTAAGGAAAGATTGCACTAAGAAGAATGTCTCTGCTGCAGATATCAGTGTGTTGCCCAAACATCTGAGGCAAGTTCATGTACAGAAAACATTCTAGTCAGTCTAAGCACATAGACAAAGTGTCCTTTGTGGCTTAGTTTACCCAGCCAACCAGTCAATGCTGCAATGGTTAACATGCTTCTAGTACTCAAATTAGAACATAAAAATCTTGTTCAGCATTCATAAACTACGCTGCAATCTTCAGAAGATATATAACCTGAGAAGATATGGCCACTATAGATGCTAACAGAAGTTTATTTTTCACAATTTTTAAAATTGCCTTAGCCGCTTTTTAGACCAAGTTTTTCCCCTTCAATAACTAAAGTGATGAGAGAAGTGTGGGCTTCTTTACAGACATGAGTAGGAAGGATACACTAGCAGGTGTGTACCATAAACTATCAGTTGGCAGGGAAGAATTTTTTTCTGTTCTCACACACCTCTTCCTACTTCTTTTTTGTTGTTTGACTCATACCCATTGTCACAAGAACACATGGTACAAAAATAAGGTTTTGTTCATATGATATTTCCCATGTAAGGGATTTTTTATATAGATTTTTTTGTCATTTGCAGAGATCAGTAGAAAAGATGCTTTTTAACAGCCATTGTAAGTGAACTGTTGCAAATCACAAAAGACAACTCACCTATTTATGGTTTTTGGCAAAAGGATGCTTCTTATTATCTCTTCTTCAAATCCATTTGGATAATGATAATCTGTATAACAATAAAAATTAAAATAAATTCCTTTCTTCAGTCCGTTATTATTTTTTTTAAATGACTAAAGAAAGTCAAGAGCTTAGCTCTACATGACAACTAGTTATATAAAGATTTTCAGAAACAAGGTAATACAGCACCTTTAATACATTTTAAAACTGATTCTTTCCTTCCCTTGATTTTACAGTCTTTTACTCACAACAGGATTACAGTTATAATCCCTGAAACATTTTATTCCTTCTTAATTTTTTGTTTACATGCCTTGATAGCCCAGCTTCAAAAGTCACATGGATTGCCTTAATAAAAATAAAAAACCCATAGTCACAGAAAATTTACTGTCTTCTGTTTATCATTCCACTTTTGTTATCAAAAAGCACTTTTACATCAACAATTGTATGTTAAGCCACCATGACTGGGGAATTAAAAATTAATCACTACAAAATTCTGCAACTGTTCATTTTAAATGGAATTCATTTTAAATGGAATTTAATGGACCTCTATGATGAAGCTTCCTTTTTCTGCCATGGGATGTGAACTTAAAATAAATATGTAACAACTTATTCTTATATTGAACTTTAAAGTTGTGCCAAAGTGACTGATACAAAGCCAAAAACTGTCAAATTCTTTGGTACTATAAAAATATTAACAGACTTTAAAAAAGGTGTTTGGTGTCAGAAGAAAATTTTTACGATTAATTGACTTTTTATTTTAAAAATGAAGGTTTATAAATGTCTTAGAATTTTTTTCTGATTAGTGATTATTTCCTCTAAAAAAAATTCCTAGCAACCATGAATGTGAATTTTTTTCCCAAAACATTTTATTATGCAACATACAGGAGAAAAAAAAGAAGAAAAAGAAAAACCTTTTTAATATATTGAATTTATAAAAAAGTCATGGTTTTGGTGGTTATACATTTTACATGCAAACGAGAATAAAATTCATAGTCCAGAAAGTGTCATTTTTGCCATTCCCAGTAAAAAGCTGTGGGAAGGTTCTGGCAGACAGAGGGGATCCCTGCCCAACAAAGTAAAACCCCTGGGGTTTGAAACTAGGGAGGCTCCAGGGCCGCACTCACACTCAGTTTGGAGCAGTCAGAAGCCCCTGGGGAGGTAACACATACAAACTAAAGCAAGCAGATCCCAGTAATGAGGAGTAGGTGATCCCCACCATGAGCCCCATATTTGTGCCTCAGGAAAGGACCTTTATTTTATCTCTTCTGTGAGTCTTGCTAATCTCAAAGATTTTCTGCAGATAAAATACAAGTTGCTACAATGCTTATGGTATATTTCCATTTTAAAATGTGTTTCTCTGAAAATTATATTTTGGTGATACGTTGTTAATATCATCCTTGATAATAGTAAGGCAACATTTGCTCCCTTTCCGTTGACAGAAAGTTCTTCCCGCCTTGCAAAATCATCCCGGAATTCAAGAGTTAATTTATATCTGTTTATGTCTAATGTTAAAATGAAGAATGAGATCACAATTTGTCATTGAAATGAAAACTTATTTAGTGATTCTGTTGATGAAGTACAAGCCTCACTAGAATTTAACTTCTTCAGATTTCTATCAGGTCATGAAAGATAATGTAGACTTTTTTTTCCCCTAAGAAATAAGCAGCTATGACTGCAAAATGCATTTGTGATGCATATCCTTTCAGTGACAAATCAAACCATACAAGTATTTGTTTTGTTAAACATTTCACATAGTAACAAGGTCTCTTTGTCTCTACTCATCATTTCCAAATATTACAATTAATTATCTTAAATAGTACTCAAAAATATGAAATTAATTTTCAATCAGGGTTAAAGTAATTAATTAAATAAAGTGACTGTCCCTTGAATAATATAAGACTAGTATTTGGAAAAGTGATTATTTGAGATGATTTTGCATTTACCTGGCTACTTCAATTAGGTGAATGGCACTGTATCATAACTCAATAAAAATTGTTCAAAAACAATGGGGGAATCTAATGCACTAATTTTTTTCATAACATTATCAGTGGAATAACCTAACAGATATTGTGAAAATCTGAAGAAAACAGGTTCATTGCAATTATGTAAATTATCCCATTGTGTAAATGGCCTTTTCTTGTTTGACAATTTGAGAAAGGAACAGAATAAATTAAAATGAAAATCAATTTCTAGCTCCTTGATCACAGTTTGATGGTCATTTATACTTAAATTTGCTGTAAGCAATTTATTTTAAGATTACGAAGTACATGAATAATTTCTATTTTCTGGAAGTGAAGATTTTACACTGTTTTCTTTTATACAAATGAAGTTATAATTATATCTTGAAAGAGGGATTTAAATTATAACAGTTTGTCAAGATTCAGAGGTCTGAATCTCAGTTCTACCTTTTGCATACATTAGGAGAACTACTCTTTGGCTCTAACTCTTGAATTCACTTTACAAATGAATTCACTTGTGACCATACATAACTGAGAAAAAGAACCCTACCAGCCATGTTTGAAATTGTGAAACCCCAAGGCTTTCAATGTCTGCATTTTAGTCCCCAGCTAAATATGCAAAATGCTGACTACCTTTTGTTTCAATGGCAGCTGTTAGAATCAATTCAGGAAGATGCGTGCTCAGAGCAATTCAGTGAACCATGGAAAAATTTATTCCTGGTTTTAATAGGCACTGGATTCAGTTTCTCATGGAGCATTTCACAGATTTATTTTGAACATGCATAGTTAAATGATGGACAGAACAAAGAATTCAGTAATATTACTTTCTTAGTTAAATTCTGTGCTTTTCATTATGGTTAACTTTCTGTTGTCTTACTTTTTTCAAGAGACTGCAAATATTATTTTTAAGTTTTCTAATTATATGATGATTGATTAAATGATATTTCATTAATGCCATATACAATTAATTTCTGTTGTGCTTGTCACTGATTGTATTGGAGAAATACCAATCATTGTAATGTATCACAACAGAAAAGGGGTGATTCAGTTTTTGTTGATAATATAAAACTATATAAATATTTTTTTTACTCTGTTCTTCAAAAATGTGCCCCAAATTTATGAAATATTTTATTTTACAACTCGGCCTATTTTATATGTTGTCTGATGACATCATTATGCCTACTAGACCCATTGGGAGCCCAAATTAGGTAATATTAGACCCAATATCATTGGGGTGAGTCCAGAAGAGGGTCACAAAGATGATCAGAGGGCTGGAGCACCTCTCCTATGAAGACAGGTTAGAGTTGGCATTGTTCTGCTGGAGAAGAGAAGGCTCTGAGGGGCATTTAGAGCACCTTCCAGCAGCTGAAGGGAACCTACAAGAGTAATGGAGAGGGACATTTAACAAGGGCATGTAGTGATAGTACAAGTTGCGACAAACTGAGAGACAGGTTAGTAACAGGTTTTAACTTTTTGTCAGCTCTGACTTGCCCAGGAAATTGGACTAGCTGGTCATTGTAGGTTCCTTTACATATATGGAATTGTGGGCATGTGTAGTAGTTTTTCTCTTCAAATAGATCTAAGATAACAGCAGAAGGGAAATTTGTACATGGTGCAGTTTGGGGAAGTACTAGTGTCCCTGAAGGAACATCCTCAGCCGGGTTGTGGCTTGACAGAGCTTTCAAGTTCAGCTCAGGTTTATATCAGAGCAGGACCATTTCTGGGTAACATGAGGTAGGCAGCTTAATTATATATAAACATTCTTAAGATTTCTTACATTAACCATATAATAATACTTGTACTTCATTGTTCACATGTACTTCTTTCCTGCTTAAAAATTGCATTTTTTAGAGTCAAATGGTTACTAAGCTAAGAGGTCAATTTCTAATTTTCTCATTGTATAGACTTAATACTCTTGAACACAAAGCTTTTACGGAAATGGCATTGCAAAATAGTTCTTGATATTCCACCAAGTGTGGTCTTAAAATAAAATTAAATTTCATCTTTTCCCTACTAACTTCAACAAAATTTGTTTAGACCCATTTATATATTAAGCATTCAGCTTCAACACCATACAATATTTCTAAACATTTATAAAAGTAAAACCATATGTTAATACCTTCTGAAGAATTTATGCCAAAATGTTAAAATTTTTAAAGGCATCTCTCAAAAAGGAGGACAGAATGTTACCAAAGAAACCCTAAATTTAATAATGATTAAAAAATGTGAAACTGAAATTGCTAGTGTAAAATCCCTTTAAAAACATCTTGCAGTCACTGATATTATGATGTGTTTAGTCAACTTCTAGGCAAAGTTAAGGGAGCGTATTTAAATTGCATTAGAAAAGAAGAGCAATTCATGTGCTTATGTTTAGCAATAGAGTTCCAAAACAATCTGTAAAATTCAAGATACTTTACTATTAATTTTGTTACCCATCCAGTTTCAAAGTGTTTAGCACTTTTAAGTAGATCAGTTCCTTCTTTATTCCAGAGATGTGAGCGAAGGCTAAGAGGCATGCTTGTGAAAGCATTTGCTATACTCCTAATCTTTCTTGTTAAAGCTGGATTGCCAGAACATTTTTCCATTTGTTAATTTTCCATTTCCATTTGTACCTCAAAACACACAAATGATAAATCTCATATCAGTACTTGACAACAGCAGTTAAGGTATGGCCATTATATTTGCACAGTCTCTTAAAAAAAGATTCAAGTACAGCTCTAAGGCACTAAATCTGCTAATACACACACACCAGCAGTAATTGGATATATTACTATAATTGGTATGTTAAACCCCTTGTATATTACTTTTAAACTTTGATTGATTGTCTCTGTTTTACTCATGCACTTGTACATATCTTTTGAGAACTATAATAGACCTACACAGAATTAAATACTCCTCACTCGCAATGGACTCTTAATACTTTACAATATTTTTAGAAGACAAATTTATTTTTAATAAGTATGTATTATTCTTAAGCAACACTTTTTTGAAATCAGATCTTAGATTATTAGATTATCTGATTAGCAATCAGAAAGAAATTGGTCACAAAAGAACATTATACTAATTTTTATTTCTGATTTCTTACTGCATATTCGTTTATTAAAAATTTTCATGCAAAAAGAATTTAGAATAACAGTATTAAACAGTGAAGGTTTGATAATGGAAACATAAAAGATATTATAAATATATTTAAATATGAATATTGTTTTGTTTGGTGCTTTTGCTTGGGTTTGGTTTTGTTTTGGTTTTTTGGTTTGGTTTAAGATTGTTGAGGGGGGGCTTGTTTGTTTGTTTGGGTTATTTTGTAAACACTGTTGTATTTTTCTGATATTCTAAGGGGGTGTACTGAATCTGAGTGGAATGGAGCCAATTTTTTTCATAGCAAGCCATATGATATGTTTTAATTTAGATTTGTGACCAAAGCAGTGTTGATAACACACCAGTGCTTTAGCTGTTGCTGGATAAGTGCTTGTTTCCCTGTTTCTTACTCTGCTTCCATTATTAGTAAGTAGGCTGAGGATGCACCAAAAGTTGGGAAGAGAGACAGCCATGAAAGTTTACCCCAAGTTATCAAAGAGATATGTCATAGTATGTGCCATCATGCTCAGGAGTTAGATGGGGTTTGGGTAGGTATTCATTGCTCAGAAGCTCTCTGGGCATTTAAAAACTTTTCAAACTATCTCATCCCAGAAGTTTCCTTCCTTTTGCACTTCCTGATGCAGGACTTGCAGTGGTCGTGCACTCAAGTGGAGTGGCTAATTACTCAAAACTGTAGATGAGCTTCTAAATAAGAGTAAAAATTTGGATATGTTCAGTAAGGCTCATAACTATTTAGGAGCAAAAATAAAAAACCCTCAGTGAAACTAAATTAATTTCCGTTTTCATATGTTCATTAAGAACATAAGTAATATTCAAATTTGAAGAAAATTAGGAAACTCTCAAAGCAAGAATAAAGATGCTATTTTCAAGTTGAAAGACAGCTTCACAGATTTAACTGAGAAATATGAACTTGAAAAAATCAAATTATGTTTGAAACTATAAAATGTGGAATAGTGACAATAATATTAAAATTTTTAGTTAAAACATATGAGTCCATGAAACATAAAAACCTCCATACTAATGCATCAAGCGTCCCATGAGATGATTTTTATGGCTTTTCTCCCTTCTGAAGATAAAATCAAATTAAGCCAAATTTCAATGATTGTATTGTAAAGATTTCATTCACTTCTCTGACTCCCAAAAGCAAGGTTAAAAAGAAAGAAAGAAGAAAAAAAATTGCAGAAGGCATATGCTATCTACTTTGTTTCCATTTCAATCCACTAGAGTTATTAATCTTAGCACAAAAGCCTTTGAAACAGAAATTTATTATTTTTATTTAAGTAGTCTGTTCTCAATTTAAAAAAGTATTCTTGGGAATTATATTAATTATTAACCTTCAGTCAGGTTCATTTTTATATTTTATCTGTCTGTGTAAGAGGAAATGTTATCTGGTTCCACTGTAGCTGAAACCATACTGACAATGTGTGTTACAAATTAAAGCTTGATATTGTCGGCTGCTGAAAACTGATGAGGAAAGTGTGGGATCAATGCTTTAAAGTGTTCCTAATTTCAAGGGAACCAGGAAACTGAATGCAGCTATACCTTCTAGCTTTGAGATTACATTAGGCCGTTCAGATGAGAGTTAAATCCCTGCCAGAATTTGGAGCAACCTCTTGCTCATGCCTCAGGCTGGTTTCTATCCTCTTCATTTATCCTAGTGTGGCTAACTTTCTATGCCGCTTTATTTCTTTGATACTTCCTACACTGTTATTTAGAAACTCTTTCTTGAAGCGCTGTGCAATTCATTACTTTTATATAACTATCTATTCCCATTTCTCTTTATATTTTTCTAAACCTTCCCCCTGTGATTCTTCAAAAAATCCTGCTGCTACTACATCCCTGTTGAAGCACCAATGATAGCCCAAAAATGTTTGTATGGAGGAAAGACAAAAAAAACCCCAAAATCTCAAATTTATTGCTCAATCTCCCCACAAGATTAAAATAATATATTTGGAATACTTTGATA
>LTAT01000002.1:17285060-17305883 GCA_003286495.1 Chlorodrepanis virens | reverse complement strand
AAAAAAAAAAAAAAAAAAAAAAAAAAAAAACACACAAAAACCTACCTAAACCTTTACATCTGAAAGAGTACATAATCTCTATATGATCTTTGACTTTTTAACCAAATAATGTTTAAAAGGTCATATAAGGGTAGTACAAGTCAGCTTTGTTCTTTATTTGTTTCTCATATTTTAATTTCTAACCCTGGGCAGGTCTCTTCCTAATATAGTGTCTGTATTTCTTGCCTGTAGTTTTAAGATGACTTACCTGCCTTACTAAACACTCCTCCCTTACTAACCATAAATATGATCTAGAAATCAGAATCTTAAAATTCTCCATTTAAAATGAAATCCTCATATGCTTTTCCTGTCAGTAACTTCTGTGTGTCTGTGAGTGCCTGTGTGAGGTCTGTGATTGAATCTTCTACTTTCTCTAGTTCCTGTCCTCCAAGTGGAACTCTCCTGGGTAATAAGAATTAGGTACCACTGACATCTGCACCAATTGATAAAGACTGAAATTATGCACAAATATATGCCTCCCTATCCAAATCTGTCATTACTGTCTCCTCTTGGCAGTAAATTGGGCTCTCTGGTAAAAAATCCTGTCACCATCCTAACTACGGTGGCAATGGTTTCTCTTATTTTACTGTCACCAAGGCTTCATCTAGGCAAATGAAATAACAGTGTACTATAATAACAAGCATTTACCAACTTAACCTCAAGCACATATTGGCTATATACAATTTAGTCCAAAGCTAATAAACTTAGTTTATGTAAATGCAATCACTATTACACCATATGAAATTTGTGCAGGACACTGGTACTGAACAGATTTCAAACGGAAACTGGAAAAACTCCGTGTATCTAACAATAAAAATAATTTGCATAATTTCTTTTAAGTATATTTTTTTCTTGCCTAATATATGTAAAGTTCCCTAAGCTGATTAGATCAATGTTTACTAGCACAGAGCTTCCAACAAGTAGAAACATGGGACGAAGGTGAAGGGCAGTGTGAGGGAAGTCTACATCTATAAAGTGAGTATGGAGGACCTGAACTTGAAGACATTAATGTTTCCCAGACATTTCATGATTTCATTATCTTTCTTCTGTCATAGAATATCTAAAGATTTTATTTTAAATTTAAATTAAATTGTTAACTCAATAATTTCTAGGAGCCATCATGAATAGAGCTTGAGCGAGGCATGATGTACTCATGTACATTAAAACCAGAAAAAAATAGATTTCAGGGTCATTAGGTATCCATATTTCTCATCAAGATATTAGTAGGTTGCACTCAATACTGTACCTTTTGCTCAGGCAAGATAGCAGAAGCAGAAGCAATTGTCAGAAACTGATAATGATTCAAATTATGCTTTCATAAAATGAAAAGAGTCCAGCAAAAACTAGGGGAATCGAAGAGTGACTAAAGTCATGCTCTTACTGCAGCAAAGATTGAATCAGCTTTAAAAGCCTGCCACACTCCTACTTACAAATTTTAAAAATACTTTTGATCTCTCATAGGTTATTAATATTCTTCCCCTTCTAAAATAAACACAGCTGATACATATATCAATAGCTACATGCCTTGGGAATATACATCTGCTTTTCCCACTGGATGCCACTGTTTGATCAAATTCAGGGAAACCAAATCCTGGAATAATCATGAAAGAAAGCCGTTAATTCAAATTCAAACATAGGGTCTTTAGGAAACATTTTAAGAATGTTTTATTAAAATGCCTAGAGCACAATTACAGTAGTTTTAGTAAGGATTATAAAAAAATTAAAGACTGCATGAGGAATAAAAAAGAATTTACAGGGCATGATAGAACAATAGACAAATTTAATGATATATAGAACAGAACTTATTTGTTGAATAACAGACAATTGTTTCAACACCTTACACATTTTGAGTATGAGTTTGTAATTTGACACTGACCGATAAGGGACTTGCCACTAACATTACAATATTTCACAGGTGAAAGATCAAGTATACTTAACTTTGTTATAATAGAATTAGCTAAGCATGAGCCCTTTCAGTTCCTTCTGAAAGCTAATATTCTAATTTTACTGTCACTGGAGCCAATGGCACTTCACCATTCACTTTCAGAGGATGTCATCAGACCAACATGAGTATTAAGAACATACTTACTTCATCTAACTCCTTGAAGAAGCATTGTTCAAGTGACACTAATGGTATTCAAACAATGGTAAATGCTCTAGTACAAAATAAGAAGTGGCCTCTAAAATGTAGATAAACAAAATGCAATAGCACCAGAAAAGAAAATATTGTAAGAACATACCAGTATAAGGAGGATATATGAGGAAGACAGGAAGAAAAATCAGACTGCAAGTAAAATTAAGCAGTTCCCAGAGATTAATTTAATAAACAAGGAATTATAAGAAATTTATTATGAAATAGGCAAGGAGAAGATGGTGATAATATTGTAAATTTTCCATTGTATCTAGATTACCATGCACGAGTCATTTTTATAGTATTTGAAATTTTGCTTTTGCTTTTTTTTAATATAATTTGAAGTATTACACAAATTACGACAGCAAGACATTGATTTAAGTATTTTATATAAATCCTTGACTTTTGTAAGTACATCCCAAAACTGTACAGCTAAGTAATTGCAGTTATCTTATAGTAGAGACATAGTATGGGGATTTTTTTGTGATAAAATGAAGTAATCTTTCCCATTACTCTTCAGCCTCTTGGATATTACATTTTCTGATCTCTTTACATTATAATATTCGTAGAATTCTGAATATCCATCATCCATCTCTCAAATCATTCCTTAGGCTTGCTTTATGCTTGAAGACAAGAATAACAAAACCCTACCTATTTCCAAGATGTGTACATTACAAGTCCAGGCTTTATGAAGCATTGCAGTTAACCGAGTCAAGACTTGTTTTTCCAGATTACTCTAAATGAAGGCTGCACTGTAAACCTTGAAATAATTGTAAATTCTGGCTAGCACAGTTTCATGGTACTTTTTGACAGCGTGTTCTAGCATTCTGAAACAGAAAACTCTTGATATGTTTCTTGGAAGCTGATACAGTATGGCTGTCTCGAGCCTTCGATCAGCAGAGGAAATTCTGGCAGAGGACAGACAGTTTCATGGGAATGTGGAACAGTAGAAGTTAAGAATCAGTGACAAGACGAAAATTACATGGAATGAAAAAGAAAAAGTGGAAGACAGACTCAAAACCAATAAAAAGTGAAATGTTTGGTAGAAACTGAAAAATAAAAATAGAGAGGAGTAAAGAAAGAAAAAAATGATAAGCAAAATTAAAAGTATTTTACATATCAGTTTTTTTGTTTGTTTGTTAAAAAACTATTCTTCCCTGGATTTATTCTTTGGGTGGATTTTTGGAGGGGATAAATCATCTCAGGGAAAACTAGTGAGTATGCTCTGTGTTTTTATCAATTTATACATTTATGTCTGTCTATCTGTGTATCTATGAGCATGTGTATGTGCCTAACTATTCTTTTTATGGAACACTGTTCCACTTTCCCTAAGAAGCTGTCTCTACTCTGATTTATTTTTATATGTAATTAAAATTAGCTATAATTAAATAATAGAAAAAAAAGTATAGGGTACTTTAGGCATTGTATCATAAAAAGGAAAAAGCCAAAAAGGAGTCATACATCTGTGCACATCTTCTACATCTGATTGTGAGGTTAAAGTAAAAGTCTTCCAGGCACTCATCTAAAGTACATAAAAATGACTAGCGCCGGTCATTTAAGGGTGCTGTAAATGGCTCAGTTAGAAACTTAAAATATGGATACTACCTAGAAGAGATAAGTGCATGGAGAAATCCTGTCTGCCCTAACTATGAACCAGTCGGTTAAAACCCAGCCTTGAGTGCTAAGTGCCACCTTGAGTCAAAGTGGCAAAGTTAAAAGGCCCTGCAGGAAGCAGGCACAAATTTCAGGTGAGAGCTGATTTGTGTCAGAGGAGCTCAAAGCAGGCAAAGCAAGCTCCTGTGCTCCTGGAACTAGAAGTGCACACATGTCTAGACCCCTTGTCCCAGGCTTCCAGCAGTGTGTGCCAGCAGTGAGCTGTTCAAGCATGGCAGGAGGCATGTGACAAAGAGGACAGCCCCGGTGAGCAAGCCTTAGCACAGCCTGAGAATTCTGCCCAGGGCAATTGGTGATGCCTACGGCTGCCGAAGCAGGCAATGAGGAGGCACCAGTAAGGGCACAGGAATAGGGGAGGAAAGTAAGACAATGTGGGCTCAAATCGGAAAATATTACTGTAGATTAAATAGAGTAACAGGAAAGAATGGGGTTGAAATGATAGCATTTCATTTGACAGTAAAGCTTCCCTTTGTTCTTACAATCTCAAATAAATTTAAAAAAACCAAACCTGATTCTGAAAATATGCTTGTGAGCAATACCAGTTACATGAGTATATGAATAAACATTCCAAGGCTGGCAGCACTGCAAATAACCAAGTGAGTGCTAATTATCAATGTAATGGTTGAAAAGCACTTCTGCACATCTGAAATGTTTAAAGAAACTCCTTTTGTATTAGCTTTTTTATATAGTTCATGAGAAATCCTACCTAAAATGAAGCCAGTTGTGAAGTAGTGCTATGCAATCTGACTTGGATTACTTTGTTTACGCTCAAAATAATAATAGCTTCTGTATTGTCATTTTTTATGAAATTTCCCATTTTTGTAATTGTTTTTCTTTCTTCCTTTCATCAAAGATACTTAAAGCAAGGTCCTCACTGACACATCATGCCATTTAAACATACTCTTGGCCTGCAGTTTCACATCTTAACCCACAGTCTATTTTTTCTGCTTTTGTTTCTGTGGAATGTTGCGGGTTATTTTAATCTCTTACTTTAAAGACTCACTAAGAATCCTCACTTCTAACCATGGCAATTGCAAACAAAGAGCGTTCCCTACATGATAGATGAAGTAGAGTTTTTCAGATTTATCTGTTCTTTAATGTTTAATCTAATTGTTAGATTGAATGTGGTTGATGACTGTGGTGTATATGAGGATGGTAGAAAGCACAATAGCTTCCATCTTAAGCAAAGATATTCTTTTCTGATTTTTGTGACCTAAATAGAAATAAATTGAATTTCCATATGCTTTCTATGACATTCCATATGGTTTTATTGCTGAATTCTGGTTCATAATTAGTGATTTGTGATGATGAGAAAATATAAGTGTATATTATTTATAATTGTGTAAATAATGCATTTTCTTGAAAAGTTTACCTTTTGACTTAAATAGTCTTAAAAACAAATTTATCTTCAGGATGGATTTGTGAGTTTAGTATGGATTTATTCCATCTGAGCCGCAGTTTATGTATTCTAAAATATCAAATTTTTTCATAATTTGACTATTGATGTCATTGGAGTCACTTTGATTTTTGAAAGGTAAGAATATTATCCTTCCCATCTTTTTTTTTTTTTTTGTCTGAATTCATACCAATTATTGGAAGACATAAACTATCATTTCATGGGACTATTATAAACAAGTAATATTTTACCTGGTATTTTTTAACACATGAAGAACAAAGCTTAGGTCACAGTGAAGTTCAGGTTATTATATCAAGGCTTTAAAAAAGCCTCCTTTCTTTGAAGTCTCTGCAAAAATATACTTCTATCATGGTTAAAATTAAAATCTATTGGAGGTCTTCAATATGGGAAAGTGGATATTTAAAGAAAGTGTTAGGGAGAACATGTCTTAAAAACTTAAAATAAATTCTTCTCTGTGACCTTCAAATACTAAACATAATAGGAGATCTGTCATTACATTGCAGTGACAAAACAGCAGCTCTCTTTCTGACCAAACACTCTATAAAACAGCAATATTTTTGAAAATTTTCTTTTTCCTATCTTAAACTGCCTTGTCTACCCTAGGGTACTGTTGTTTAATCTGTCAGTACTCTGGGATATTGTACAAGCAGATAAATTAGCTATAATCCTTGCCCCTGAAGAGTTTCATTACACATTAATGCAATCATATGAGAGAAGGCAAAACAAAAGAAAGAATTAGGAGGGAATAAGGGGAGAGAAGGAAGGACATCAGTTATGAAATCCTCAGTTTTAATGGTGCTTTGGATAGCTTTCTATTTAGATAGATTTTTATCTTTCATGGAGGAATAATACAATTTAAAAAAATGAGAGCAGTGGAACAGAGGAAAAGCTATGAATGTGAGGAGGAAAAAAGAGTATGTTTCCAACAAGTAGGGACAATGGAGGGAAGGATTAGAAATAAAATGTGTCTTTTAGGTTTTGCAAAAAAAACAGTTGCAGCCATTGGTAAAGAGAGGTGCATAAAAAACAAAGTTGATCCCACCTCCAGAGCAGGAGACCTTCCATTCTGTTGGGAGAGGTAGCTTGAAGAAACAGAGCAAAGAAAGCAAAAGAGCAATAAGAGGAAATCAAATTAACTTGCCCTGCCTGTTTTTCTGAATCTCTTCATGCTGATAGAAGTTAGCCTGCCTCAGAGTGCTGTTCTCTTCCTTGTAACAGATACCTCCCAACCCCAAGGTAATTTTAGATTAATTTACATTTGCTTTTCTTTTGCTATTTTTGTCTCTATGTTCACAGCCATGTGATGATTTTCCTCACATATCAAAGCTGTCAGTTCCCCTGGCAGGTATTTATACATGAGTATTATACCTCTTGAGCCCTTTTGTTTCCAGGCTAAACAGATCCAGTTGTTTCAGCCCATCCTCATACTACAGGTGATCCTGTCTCTTGATAGTGATCAGCAAAGATTATTTTCTGTGTGATCCTTCATTGGACTGTCTCTGGTCCATGTCTTGAACTGGCAAGACAAGGACTGAGAACTGTACTCCAAGAGTGTTTCAAAAGTCCTCAACAGAGGGGAAGGGTCAGCTTCTTCAGCTTGTAAGAAACACTTTTCTTTATGCAGCCTAGGAGGCTGTTGACCAAAAAGTCAGACATTCAACTTTGTGCCCACCAGGATTACTAGGTCTTTTTCTGCGAAGCCCTCACCAGATACTGCCACCTTGAGATATATTTGCCATTTCCTTTGTCCTGGGATGACATTATGATGCTTGTATACCCATTTGTGTGTTCTATTTATGCTGGATGTTATGTTCTGTGCCTTCAAGACTGCCTCTGAGGAGTGAAAGTTTTGTTTTGGTTTCTTATCAGCTGCTACCCCACGGCCAGCGGGACACAAGACGGGACAGTACATAGTGCTCTTGCTCTTGCTTTTTGTCTGGCTTTTCACTTTGCTCTTGCTCTTGCTTCTGCTTTGTTTTTGCTTGCTCTTGCTTTTTTTGCTTCTGTTCATTAGTTAGTTTAGCTAAACAGTATAAATTTCTTCCTGGACTGTTTCTCCTTTCCACTTCTCTCTGAGGAATCCTTCCCAAACCAGTTGGGGGGTGGGGCCATGTGAGTTTACTTTCTGGAGGGGCCCCCTTTTGGAGGTTTTCTCCTAAATTTGCCCTAAACCAGAACACATTTTTTTGAAGTTTGTGAGATTCCTCTCTGCTTGTTGAGATTCCATTCAATGGCAGCACAATAATCTGATCTAACCAAAATTCCCACTTTTGTATCTTCTGGGAACTCATTTTGGGTGCAGGATATCCCATTATTCACATCATTAATGGAGTGAACAAGTATTGGTCCAGCTATGACCCCTAAGGCACAACATTAGTGACTGCCCTCCAGCTGAACTTTGCTCCACTAATGGATCCACTTTTGATCTGGGCAGTTCAGGCAGCTTACAAATAATTCCACTGTCTCTTTAAAGAGTGTGGAATGCAACAGTTTGTCAATGAAATATTATAACATTGTGGAAAACCTTGCTGCAGTCAGGTTATACAGCATCCACCACTCTGCCCTCATCCACCTTGCCAGCCATTTCATCATAGAAGGTGATTATCAGGTTGATTAGGCATACTTTCCCCTTCATAAATCCATACTGACAACACCCAAGAGCCACCATCTCATTCATATTTTAGTAAAGGTTTCCAGGATTATTTGCTTCACCACCTTCCTGGGGAATGAGGTGAGACTCTTTAGTTCAGTAGAGGTTCCCCAGATCCTCCTTCATACTCTTTTTGAAGATGACAATGATCATTACTTTTCTCCAAGCCTCAAGAGCCTCCTCCACCTGCCATGACCTTTAACAACTGAGTGGCTTTACAGTGCCAGCTCCCTCAGCAGGCACGGTTGTGTCACATTGGGTCCCACAGATTATGCCTGTCCAGCTCTGGGCTTTTTGTCAATGCTGCTTAGCATTTGTCAGGGAGCTATGATTTTTGACAAAGTCACAACCCTGTGTATTTTCATACAACCCTGTGCTTGCACAGTGTGACTGAGACCAGCCACAACTTCTACTTTATCAGGAATGACAGCAAAGGAACATAAACAGCAGCTGCTACTTTTGTCAGTATCATACTCCACACGTTTTCACATGACTTTTTAGCGGGCAAGTTTCCATTTGTTGAAACTGTCATGTCCACTTGCTCCCTGATCAGCCTCTGAGGGTTCACATTTTTGCCTTCAGATCAGGAAGTGCTCACGTCTGAAAATATAAAGAATTTTCCATACACACATATATGTAAGTAAGTAGACAAATATTTATAAAATTCAATACTTACATAAAGATAAACTTTAGATATGTTTACATATACCTTTCATTTTGTATATACTTCTATATAGATATAAAAGGTAATTATATGGATTAATAAAGGTGCATGTACGAAACATTCTGAAGTAAAAGTTAATGAGAAAAATAATTAAAGCTTATATATAAACACAAAGTAATTAAACAAAGTCAGAAATGTTGGGCACTCCCATGTTACAAGGCTAATGAGCTATTCCAAATGATTCCTGCTGGATCATGCTCCTTACTGAAATCAGTTTCTTGATGAATTGTTCCCAACAACAATCCTTGAAGCTGGGTGGGTTGACATTTCAGAAGGTCTACTTAATCTTGCATTTGGTTTCTTTGTGTACACCACTGCTGTGTTTCTACCCCAGAAAGCAACTAAATACTGCACAGCTGCTCACTTATTCAGTCCCTGACCAGTAGGGAGGGGAATCAGAAAAAAACCCCAACCTTTTGGTTTGAGATAAGAACAGTTTATTAATTGAAACAAAACAAAATAATAATATTGCTAATAATAATAATAATTAAAAGACTAGAGAGAGAGGAAAAAAAACCCAAGAAAAAATGAGAGCTCTATAATAAAATTGTTCACCATCCACTGACCTATGCCAGGCCATCCCTGAACTGTGACTGGCAGCTCTTGCTGGCCAACTCTCAGTTTATATACTGGGCATGACATGCTGTGGTATGGAGCATCCCTTTGGCCAGGTTTCTTTTTGGTCACCTTTTCTAGCAATGCTCTCTCTTGGCTTATTTTGCACTTGCTCACTGTCAGATCATGTGATGCTGAAAAATCCTTGACTTAGGGTAAGCACTACTCAGCAGCAAGCAAAACTCCAGTGTGTTATCACCATTATTCTCATGCCACATCCAAAACACAGCACTATACCAGCTACTAAGAAGAAAATTAACTCTATCCCAGCTGAAAAGAGGGCAATCATATACCTGCATGCACATTATATCAGGCCAGCTTCTGAGATGCTGAAAGGAGGAATTCCCTAAGCTGAAAAGGTGCCAGGGTCACAAACAGATGTAGGAGTGCTGTGTGTGTCTAGGGGCTTTGTGCTGCAGGCATTGGGAGCTCATTGTGCTCCAGTGCAGACTCTGAACCTGATAAGGGCAACAGGCTCTTTTGGAGGAATCTGTGATCCCTTCTGAGGGTATAGGATGAAAAGTAGTCTCTAATGAAACTCTAATAACAGCAGACTAAAATCTCTCTGTGAAAAATAATTAGTGAGTTTTATCTGAATCAAACATTTATCTAAATCTTTAAAAAACATAGAACTTTAAAATGTTCTTTAAACTGAAAAAACACTCACTACCACCAAAAAACCAAACAATCAATCAAAACAAAACCTGGAAGTAACAATGAATTTTGGATACAGAGAGAAGTTTCAATTAAATCTCTGATAGTTACACAGCATCAGCTGCCCAAAACACAATTTTCAAGGCAGCTGCAAGCATTCTTTTAGTTTGACAATCATCATAATTTAAAAAGTATTTATAAGCAAATTCATGCAAGTTTTTTGAAAAATACAGCACAATTTGTGGTTCCCAAGGGTTTTTTTCACTGTATTTCAACAAATACTGACATTTAGAAAGCTCTTTTTTTGTAAAGTTTATTCTATTAGAAACCACATACTGTGGTTTCAAACATGTTTTTTGCATTAGATAGATTTATCATTGCAGTTATTTAGTTTTTCTATAAATCAGACCCACAAAATATAACAAGATCTAAGGTGTCCATTTTACATTTGTATGGTAGCTATGGTGTGCCAGAAGCCCATGTTGTGTCAATGAGAGATAATATCCCTACACACTGCGCAGAAAGATGAATCCCCTGAAGTCTGAGCTGTTAGGCTTTACGTGGGACAGCAACCATGATATTGTGGAATATTAACAAGATAAAATGGCAATTGGACATTTGATTCCCCAAAAGTAGGAAACCTAAACAGAAGCAGTGGGAAATGAGCTAGAAGAGAAGCAGGGAATGTGTGCTTTGTTCTCATATGGCAGACAATGGATCTCACAGCCCAGAGTAATACATGGCTTGCAAAACAGTCTTATTTGTTCTTTCATTTTTCTGGTGCTAAAACTTCTAGCCATTTGTTGAGTCAAAATCACTGACGTTTAAAAAGATATAAAAACTGTGTCAAGTCATTGGCGAACACAATTATAGCACAAAAGAAATTTAAATATGTAAGTGCAACACTTTCTGGACTGCAAATTAAAGGTATAAAAATAGCTATTGTCAGAAAAAAAAAAAATTTACTCTTAATACTTTCTACATTTACTTTGTTTATTTCATCTTCCTTATTTATCTAAAAGATATCATCTAACCAGAGAGGAATAAAGATATTTATGTGAATTTATTTCTCTTGGTTCATACTGACAGGAATAAAAAAATATGTACGCTGAAGAAGAAAAAATATTCTATGATTAGAAGTTCAAAACTGGCCTTGTTCCAAAAATATTCTTAAAGACAAACAATTTATCAAAATAGGTAAATATTTACAAATTTAAATATTTAAGAACTCTTAATATCTGCAACATGATAAACAACTATCAAATTGGAAAAATAAACATATTTCCCTGCGTCCTTTCCCTCCATGCCCCCTTTCCAAAACCTGGTATAAGTACCTCTGACTAGAAACAGAAATAATAGCATCAGTGAATTCTCATTTCTTGATATAATTTAAAAAAATTCCTTTATTGGGTAAAGCAGATATGGTTGGGTTTTTTGGTTTTTTTGGGTTTTTTTTGAGAGGGAGTTGTTTGTTTTTTCTTTGTTTTGTGTTTTTTTTGTGTTTGTTTTTTTTTAATTAAAAGAAAACCCCAAAACCAAACAAAACAAAACCACAAAAAACCCCAAACAATAAAAAATAAGAAAGATATTAGCTCAGTTAACACTTTGGAATAGAGAACCAGTTGCCCACAGTCTGCATATTAGTTTAGTGTCCTTAGAAAATACTTTCCATAAAAGCATACTGCTGGCGGAATATAACCATGCTAAAAAAAATATCTCCAGAGCAGATTTTCTTGCTTGATAGGTGGTGATATGCAGAAAAAAAATTAATCTTCACTTTGTATCATGTGTTCTGTTTGCTGTAATTTATTCACTTACATGTTTCAGTAAATGCAACAGCAACTGTAGGTGGGATGAGATGCAGCCACCATGGTACTACGGCCCTATTGCTGCTGTAGGTGCTGCGGATACACAGGGCACGGGCCCAGAGATAATGCAGCAGAAGTTAAATGAACCTTCAGTAGTCTTCAGTCCAAGGAAGGAATGCAATTGTTAATACTGCTAATACTCAAGCTCTGCTCTCTGTCAGGTCTGAGGTAAGCTACAGAGTTGTGGTCACAAACACCTATGTGTCAGTGCAGTGTAGGCATTGTGTAAGCTGCTGGAAGGATGTAGTGCCTTTCATCAGTATATGCATCTGTGCTGTGACAGAAGCATATACCCATTAATAAATTGTTGCTTTTCATGTTTATCTTCTCCTAAATATTGATAATTCAAGCACAATGAAGCAAGCCTAACTGCAGGTGTGCCTAGGAATAAATTATATACACAATCCCCCAAAGAGATATTGAATCATTTGAAAAACACCAGCAAGAGTCACTTTATTTCATTATGTTTAGGGGGTAGACTTTCTTTATCACTTTAAATTTATGAACAAATTTTAAGAAAGAATGTCATAATATATCAGAAGTTTCCTCAGTTCTTTTTCTTTATTCTAGATTCCAGGATTTGAGGTGTTATGTGTCTCAAGAGTTTGCTTTTCCTCCTGTTGTCTAGGCCCTGAGTCTGCATGCTACCTGCACGCTGTTCTACCTGCAACATCATGCTTTCCTGAGTTCTAGTCCTTCATCTGATTTCCCCAAGATTATGTTGCTCTTTATGAAAGAAAAAAAAAGGCCAAACCCAAACTATTTACAAATGCTTCCTAGGAAAAGCAAAATCAGCCTTAACGTGGAGATTTGAAGTATTTTGAATAGCCTAAATTCTTACACATGAAAGCGTTTCTGAGTCACTGACCTGTGTTGGACACTGCATGTTCAGATATGTACATGCTACACAGAAAAGCATGGCCTTTAAACTCTTTTCTTTCTACATTATTGACTGACAACTGGGCTTCTGGACTGCTGCTACAAAGCAGGTTTTAGGACAAGAAAGGATAAGAATGGCATCATTGTCTGCTAGCATTGTCTGCTGCTGTCCTTGGAAAGAGGCTATCACCAGAGAGAATAAAGCCCTACTGATAAAAAGCTTTTTCTCTTTCTCTACAGTCAACACCCTAGTAATCAGTTGCACTGATATCAACTCAGAAGTACAATTCAAACAATACATTCCCATAGAATACAAAAGCTCATTACTTATTCCAAGTAAAAAGAGAGAATACAAATGTCATATTTTTGAAATAAACTTTCCTTATATTCAAAACAGAAATTATCTACTCATCCTCTCCCCACTCTTGTTGGTTTCACTCCAGCAATAATTTACAATCTGGCTGGAAAAGATATGTTAATCAAACATACATCTATATTTGTCATCAGGAGGATGCAGGCAGTGATCTCCTTACCTGCCTTTACAGACTTCATGACTGATATGCTTGAGATATGTAAACTTAGTTACCCGTGTTTCTGAATATCTATAGGATGCCTTTTAAAGCTCTGACCCAAGGGCAGAAATTTGTTTTCAAATTGCTGTAGTGAACAATAATTACCAAACTAGCCAAAAGCCCAGAAGAAAGCAACAGAAAAAATAATTTATGAGTATTTTCTAGTAAAATACATTATGTGTCCAAGATGTTTTGCAAGGAAATGGTATCTTTTGTCAAACTGATGAAAAAGGAGAAAATATTCCCGTAAAGCCTTTAGCTGACGAGAGTCGATCTCTTTGAAAAATGTTATTTTCAAAGATTAGCAAATCAATATAAACAACAAAAACAACATATACCCATAATGTTGTTGGTTTTCTGTTTATTTTTAACAGAAAAAGTGAAGCATGAGAAGGCTTTCATTTTAATTCTGGTATATGGGTGATACACTTACAAAGTTTTTCACTTAGTAGCAGTTTCTAAGTAAAAGTCACAACACAAATGCGATTTTGATAACCTAAATTAAACCTTAGTTTTCTAACTTTGTACAATAGATTCTTCATTCAGTGGGTGGTTTCTTAGTCAAAGCTGAAGAACAGTTAGCCTGCTTTTAACAGCTAATTGTTTGGCTGGAGTAAATATTTGACTTTGATGACTCTATTGACATGTACTGATTCAGTCTGGATTTATGAAAAAATAAGCTAGATCTCATTATAAACTACAAAAATGAATTCTAAAAAGTTTATTTACACACTCAGGAATGGGGCAGGTGTGGACAAAGTAATTAATCTCAATTGACTTTGGGCATAAGGCTAACCATTTTATAGATTCCTAGAATGTTAAGAGTGGTGTAAGCTCTGCACCAGACTTAGGAAGCATCTGTTTTTCTTCAAAGAAAGGAAGTCCAAATTGAAAAGTGTCATAAAGTGTCATAACCTTAGGTGCTTAAATGTAAATGATACTTTTTTTTCAGATAATAAACATTATTAACTGTGGGAATCCTTTGATGCTGTCACTCAGCCTTCCACCTGGATGTTTACTGGATCTCTATAAGTACAGATACTTAATAAGTACAGACTTCTGAACCTGTTACTTTATTTTCTATATGTATTAACATTATAGTTCAAGCTTTGAAATAAAGGTTATTTACTATAAAAGCCATTCATTCCAAATAATATGTGTTAAGCCATGAGGAATTTTTTTTGACAATGTAAAAAGAGCTCTGACTTTGAGAATGAACCCTGTAAGTTATAAAAAAAAAGGCATTAGTAATGGAAGAGACCTGTTATGTCATTTAGATGCGCTTTTCTCAGTTAAATATTGTTCCCAGTGGTTTGAATCGTGGGTAGTTTTAAATATCTTATGCAGACATTGCAGCAATGAATAATCCAAATATTTGAATATTATTAATATTTTGGGAAGATCGTCTCTGCTAATCATATACTATCATTATCCTTGACAAAATTTACAGAACTGAAGTTGGAAAAAAAGAAGTTTTCTTTCTTTTCAGGTGTTTTTTGCCACCGAGGAGCAGATATATGCTTTATTCCCTCTGCACATCATTAAATTACACACACATAGTCTTTGGAATGACCAAGGGAATACACTTCATCTACATTCTATAGTCATGGAAAATTTTAATTACTTTGCTCCTCTTAATATATTTTTATTACTTTCATAAGGTTCAAAGAGCATCCTCCGTTGGCTAATACAACACCTGATTCTGTTGTGCTTCTCACTTACTATTGCCTTGTGAATATGGTAACTAAAAGAGTTATGAAAGGGTGTGGGTTCAATTCCTGTAGAGGATTTGCTCTCATTAAAATTTCTTTTATTAACATCTACCTTGTTCTTCCTGGGATGTGACTAAATTAATTTTTAAGTTTAAATTATTTTTCTCATATTTCTAATTGGTTATAATCCAGGAGCCTGGGAGCATGAAAACAGTAAGGCAGACATTAGAATAACAAAAGAGATGTCTAGGCAAACTTTTCTAGTTTTATGCAAGATATAGTCCTATTATTTTGAAAGAGAGCCCTTTAAATTCTGACTTAAACTTCTAAAAGAAGATTATAATTTGATCTGCAGTTTGAGCTGAGCAAGATTTGGGTTCTGTCTTATGATTAAGGATGGTATTAATGATGGCAAATAGAGCAGCTGTAAAGGAATATCTTTCTTGTCTGAGACAGAGCATGCCTTGTACTGGATAACAGATATCAGCACTTTTCTATAAGTTCAAGATAAAATGTAGGTAAGAATTACCTTAAGCCATTGTGAATTAGTTCTTGATGATCAAGGTCAGTCATGATTATCTGGTGGGTTTCATTATGATTATTCTTTTCTACATAGGCCTAGCTATTATTAATGTCAATGTTCCTCCTTTCAGGCAAAGAGTCAAAGACTTGAGAAGGCCGCTCAGGTGGCAGCATTTACCTACTCTTACTTGAGTAAATCTGTCGTATCATCATTTCAGAAACAAAGTATCATTCAAATTGCTTCACCGCAAAAATTATATTGTAGAATCAAAAAGATTCAGAGAAAAGGTGACAAAACTTCATGGAATTACTTTCATTTACTTAAAATACAGTCAAACTGCAAAACTCCTTACCATAGGATGCCTCAGATGTCTGAAAAAAACATATAAATTCAAAGAGAAATTGAATACATTATTAGATGGCAAGGTCAAAAATACTTACCAAACCTATGGGAACTTACAGGACCTAGGGATCAAGTTCTATGTGAGTTGAGGCTTTTGGTATTTGATATAATTTTTGTAAGGTCCAACTCCATGACCTTGACTCAAACATGAAAATTGCCAAGTTGTGAAAAAGGACTGTGAAAAAGTACATAGCATAGAGCTATGTAAGATGAGAGAGATAAGATTGCTGATATAGGGATAGTTCAAGGGTAGGAGAGGAAAAACACTGATAGGAAAATACATGAAATCCTAAGGAAGAAACCCCCAAGCAGTGAGTGAGAACACAGCAGCTCAGCAGCAATGCATATCAGTCCATTCAAAGGTACAATGGAGGCCGACCTGCCTGACCTCCCTGAGAGCTGAGAAGTCTGCAAAGACCTTCCAGCTACTTTGCTGGAGATGGTGAACACATTGTTGGTTAGCTGAGTAACTCCTTTGACCTAAGTATCTATCATGTGTGTTATTCTTTGATATCTATATTATACTTCCATCTTGTATTTAAAGAAAATTTGTGGAATCTCTGTATGAAGTGAAGGTGCCCATGAAAGTTGATTAAGAGGGGGAGGGCTACATTATCTTTTGAAAGATGCATTCTGTAGTGAAATACATCTTATTTGATCCTTTGGATATTGACTTTACTCATGTACTCATTAATTCATAACAATTGCTGTCAATACAAAAACAAGGAAAACAAATAAACAAAAGACATCCATTAATTTTAAATTTCACTTATGTAGACTGTTATAGGACTTGTTTCATGTCCACCTCAGTTGTAATAGAAAATTTTGCCTCATTTATAAATAACATAATTAGTCTTTACTCTATCCTGAAAAATGCCATGAGTTCAGAATCTGACATGTTCCAATGCATATTAATGCTAATTTTCACCTCATTGCCTACAATAGGATGCAATTATTTTGCAATTGCAAATACAGTTTGAAAAAGCAGTATCTATTGAATTATTTGAACCCTAACTTTAAAGTAATTTCATCGCCTGTCTTTCTTTTAATGACAGGAATTGTTCTTATCAGTAATATATTTCAAGATACTTTTTTTGTTTTAGCACCTACTTTTGATCAGCACATGCAGTATTACAGCATCCTTCTAGAAACATAGCAAATAGCTTGTTTCTGAGAAGTCTCATTTCATGTTTAGATCAATATTCATTAGATAATGTTCTTTTTTTTCTATTTAGATATTACAACTGGGAGATATTCTGAGAAAAAGCAGTTTGCACTGTCATATGTGTGTATTGTATTGACAATTTTGATAATACTTTGAGCAATATTTTGTCATGAGATATTGATAAGTGCATATATTAGCATTTTCCCTTCATACTGGCGCAATTATTCAGAACGCCTTCATTAACACGTGTTGAGTAATTATGAGATTTGGTCAGTAATTGTTACTCTATTATCTATTGTGTCTTTTTTAAAAAATAGAAGTACATACAATAATTACATGAGCAAGTATTGGCTGCTCAACTGTGTCATGTTCCATCCTTAGAGCTGGTTCAAAGAGAGTTCTGAAAGATTTGCTGAACTTACTTACATATGTGTGTTCTAACCTTGATGAGCCATGCACCATATTATAGGGTTAGACATAGCAATACAATTATTGATTCTGATTATCACTGGTGGTTTTATAATGGTTATTCAGAAAATCGCTTTGGCCTTTGACACAGCAATACAAATCAACCCCTAATTCACTGTTCTCAAAGTTCCATTACTTCAGGACAGAATGCTCTACTGTCAGCAGCAGTAAATCACTCAGTTTTAAGAATCTGCTAGTCCGAAGATTCCCGACTGATCACAAAAGCACTTGAGGTTTACAAGTCAGTTTGGTGAGAAGACAGTACTGATTTCGACTAAATCCTCAATAATTGTTTAGATTTCCAGGTTTAGATATGTGAGATGAATTCTGCTTTTCGTAGCTCAGTTTTCTTTCCACTCATATAATTTTATTTTTTGTATGGAATATAGAGTTTCAATTAACCACAGTTTTAGCTTTAGGCTTTATCTCTCCAACAGTCTAAATAATTAAAGATTTAGCAACTCTCCTTGGAGAGTTTCAGCTGGGATAGAGTTAATCTTCTACTTAGTATCTGCTACAGTGCTGTGTTTTGGATTTAGGATGAGAATATAACACACTGATGTGTTTGTTGCTCCTGAGCAGTGCTCAAGCGCTTAAGTTAAGGGCGTTTCATCTTTCCATGCTCTGCTGGGGAGCAGGTACACAAGAAGTTGTGAGAGAGCATTATCAGGACATTACCTGAACTGGCCAAATGGATATTCTGTAACATGAATGCCCAGTATATAAACTGGGGGGAAGTTGGTTAGAAGGGGCAAATCATTGCTTGGGGAGAGGTTGGGGGTTGGTTTCAGCAGATGGAGAGTAAATACATTGTACAACACTTGATTTCCTTGGTGTTTTATTCCTCTTCTCTGATCTTTGTTTTAATACTATTACTACCTATGTCCACCACCAATAATAATAATATTTTTATTCTTATATTCATTATTATCTTTATTTCAATTATTAAACTCTTCTTACCACAACCCATCCCACCAGGGGGCCAGTGAGCAAACATCTGCATGCTATTTAGTTTTGTCTGGGGCTAAACCATTACACAAATTCAGAAGTGTAATTGTGTATTTCACTGTCTTCTGCAATCTGTATCTGTTAAATTAGAAAGACTTTTTCATTTTATTCTGAGGAAGGGAAAACAGTGGATCTGAAGCCAGCAGAGCCCAGTCAAGAGTTAATAAACTGCATCATAATATACTCATTTGGAATGCAATTTACTGCTTTTCACAAGCAAGTTCATTGTAGAAATGCACTGACTTTTAAGAGGAAAACTAAGCTACTCAAAGAAGCCACTTCTGTTGACTGTAATATTTTTACTTGACCTTTTCTGTGACTCTAACTTACACGTTTCATATGAAAGTGTACTCCTCCGATTTAAAATTTTCTGAGGTTTGATTCCTAATTTATCTTTAAGTTACTCACTCCTTCTTTTAATTTATTTTGGCTTTGTCAGATCTTTGGTTCTTAAGCCTCCTTATACGTGTGTTTAAATTTCTGAATATTTTAGCAGGAGGTAATTTAATTTCTGAGTTTGTTAGAAGAGCTCTTGAATCTTCCCTGTTTTATTTTTTTTCCATTTGATATTCTTGATCCTCTAGAACATTCTCTAAAGAGTGTTCTGTGTGAACTGGATTTTCAAGGTGCTATTTTTCTTTTTTATTATTACCTAATGAATCCCAGAACGGTTCTGCATCCAGGGCTCTCACCTGGAGTATGGGTGATCCACTTGTAATTCAACTTTACCTGCTTACACAGTATGCAGTATTAATCTCATGGGTTCCAGCCACGTATCATCATTTCTCAGATTATTAATATCTCTTGTCCTGATACAGTTGAATTTTCTCTAAACAAGTGTTTGATGATTTAGAAAAAGTAACCAAGTAATTTAACAGCAAGCTTGGAAAATCATATCAAAACCCTCAAAAACATTGTAATGAGTGGGCTGCTGACAATATAAACATTAACATAAAATCATATTTTCAAAATATTTTATACTTAACATCTTCTAATATTATGCCTAGTTCATGAGTGCAGGGATTATTATTAATATTAATATAATTAATAATATTCACATTAATACTAATAATATAGATATTATTTACAGTATTCTGATTTTCCCTAAGGAATTCTGAGATGAAACAGGTTACATATCTGATTCTGTCTATTTTGGAGATATAGAAATAAAAAGAAGATAAAGAAGGTCTAGAAAGCAGGAAAATAAGATTGTATAATTGCTGATAATGTACTTCTGGTGAAGGTCTGAGTTTCATGGGTGAGTTACAAAACAAAGTTAAAAGTTGGCAAGCTGAGAAATTAAGATATGGATCAAACTCACACATATTAATGTATCACATACTCAGATTTTGAGGTGACACAGAATATTAAAGTGATACAGTATTGAGATTTATGTTAGATTATTATGGTATGTGACATTAAGGATTAAGTAAAAAGTAATTCTACCTGTTGATACAGCTGCAAATACAAAATAACATCTGAAATATTGACAGTTGAGGTGTTTTCACTACATAAATATTGTACATAAATAGACAGAACATTTTATTTTAAATCTAATTTACAACACAGAAGCTGAGAAAATTGCACTTTAAGAATAATATACTCTAGACCATATAATTCCCTGTGGTTTTCAGTGGAAAGTGCATTTCATGTCAGAAAAGTAATAAAAAGTTGAACTTCCTTTACCTACTAGCACATAATTATTTCTATAATGTTTTAGTGACCACAATGCAGATAGACATTATCCAGAAAGAATGTTTAATGATAAAATCATAACCTGAAATAAATAAAACAATCAAATCAAAATTGTAGAAAATAAAATTTGAAATAAGATATTGTCTCCTTTAACAAATCCTTTTAAAATTAAAGTTACATGATAAATATTTTAATACAGTGAATTTATCTCACAATTTTTATTTTCACTGATTAGAATTACTATCTGTTGTCATTTACACAAAACAGTGAAATGGTATAGAGTTACTTGAGCATTGGGAATTGTTGGAGAGTCAAGTCAGTTATCTCATGGGAAGAGTAACATATCACAAGGAGAATATGAAAATGAGCACTCACATGTCATGCTACTGAATAGCCAACCCCACTTTGTTGCAGCTGCATAATAGTGTTTTGGACACAGTCCACTCATCTCCCCCTGTAAATGACTGAGAGATGCAGCAGCTGTCCAACATGTTTTCTACTGGGAACATTTGTATATCAGGCCTCACAGAAGAAAAATTAAGCAAATAACTGTTATAGGAAATGGGACAGGTTTAATTAGGTTATGCTAAAATCTTTATTTGTTTTGTTAGTTTTTCTTTATATATA
>LTAT01000002.1:17261104-17279104 GCA_003286495.1 Chlorodrepanis virens | reverse complement strand
CCCTCCCCTCCCCTTCATTCCGATTTCAGATGAACAAAAGTTAAATAACCTTCTCTTACCCAAACAAATGCCAGCTAGTCCCCAAAGACAGTCAAGCTGATTTTTATCAGGCATACTTTCATTATCTGAATGATCTTTCAGCCACTCAAACATGAAGTTAATGTACACAATAATTTAACACAAGTTAGTATAAATAAATACTTCAATAAAAATCTATAATAAATAATTTACAGATTAAGGAAACACATTAGAGATGTGGGAGTGGGAAAGAAACATCAGGTTAAACCTGAACCAAAGTAGTTTTAGTCTTTTACATAAAGAAGTGCTATATTGGCAAAAAAAACCAGACTAATACATTTTATGGTATCGAGGTTAGAATAAAGACAATGAAAGACTCACAGAACTAGAGAGGGGAAGGCAGCTTAGACTATTGCCAGTGAAGGTAAACAGCACATGGGAAGGGTTTGTCAGAGGAATAAATGCAAATGACAGTATTAAAAGTGGAGAAGAGATTGAGATAATGGGGATGTGTGACCCATGGAGTAAGTGGAGGACCACGGACTAGACTGTGCAGATTTGCACTGCTCAGGAAAAAAGGAAGTTAAAAGAAATGTACTTTGAGGTGCCTATATTCTAGATGTCTACACTGATGCAAGCAGAAAAGGCTGAATCTGAACAAGATATCTGAGGTAGCCTGAAGGAGAAAATTAATCAACCAAGGTGGTTTTGAAATTAAAGATGCTTAATGGGTTGAAACCCCAATACTGTGGGCAAAAATGCACTTAGAGACTCATGAACTAGAAATAACAGAATTTTCCTAAACAGTGAATAAATTTGGGAATACTAATGTAATTTTTAAGCAGTTTACTTTGGAGATCCTCTTTGAAATTTTAAAAGTTAAGATCATTGGTTTCATTATTCTGAGGAAAAAATAGTGACATTTTCTATTTTACCAGTGTAACTAGAAATTCTAACAGCATTTCTGCCAAGAACCATGGAGTTTGGGAGACACAAAAGTTAAATTTCAGTTGGTTTTGTTGTTAAAGTGGCTGGTTATCAGGGCTGGGGCTATGTGCACACATCTGCTGCACTCAAGTCGTTCATTCCCCATGTGGTCCACAAATTCATTAGTTACTCATCTGCACAGACAAGATAGGGATGATGAGTGATGGACTGCCCCATGAGGATGCTGAAATGCTGGCTGCCTTGCAACAAAGCATTGGATTAGCTGGCACAAGAGCTCTCCAGGTAGGAATTCTGGACAGACTTGAAAATTTCCCCAGGCAGGACCTGCATTGACTACACTGAATTATATATTCCAGTGTGTTGATTTAAATTCTGTGGAAAAACCTGGACTTTCTTAGGATATCTAGAAAGGTCATTGCTGCAGGTTATTCCTGAACAAATCCTACATAGATAAATCCTTTATGGAATAGAGAATGGTCAAGTAAGACAAGCTTTTGCATACAGTTACCATAGTTAGCTCATTAGTGTGTGGTTCAAGTCAACAGCAGTGGGACAGATTGTTTCTGAGCTGGAGTGCTTGTGTAGGAGCACAAACCAGCTGGTTATGAGAACTTGAGAACTGAGTGGAACTGCAGGGTGGGGAATCTCACCCAATCCAGCTGAACACACCATTGTAAGAACCCCTGCAAAGGAAACTTTCACCATCTAGGCAGTGACTGAGAATTTAGCTCGGAGTATTCAATTACTTGTATAAGCATTCCCCTACTGCAAGACTGCAAAAAATTCAGGATTTTTGAACAAGTTATCTATGGTTGTGCAGCAAATTCTAATTATAGGGAGGTAAAATATTCCAGATACCTATATCTTCCTCTGAGTATAATGAACAGTATGGTTGAAAAAGACAAATTGCTCTACCCACAAGCCCAAAGCAAATTGGAATTATCAGCTTTCAGATACTGTCACCTAATTGTTTTTGCTCTTTCTCCTAAAAGGGAGAGATTGATATTCAAGCTCTTGCATTATTTTTTATTATCTGAAATAATGATCAGTTGACACCTTTGCATGATTACTGCTGTTATTAAAGTGTAAAACGCAGAGAGAAAAACAGTGGCTAAAAAGTATTTGTGAATGAATTTGCTATTGGCACCACTGGGTATTTTAGATTCTAAGTCTAAGTTAATTCACTTAAAGATTCTCATCTAGATGCCTCAGTCAGATGGAATATTCACAGCGTATGAAGCGATGTTTTGTAGTTTAAGATTTTATAATATAGTTCCTTAAATCATTCCAGTGCACGTACTCTGGGATGATAACTATTTTCTTTATAAAGAGCTAGGACTTTGAAGAGAAGATGATACTAATAATTCTGGAAAAATTCCTTTTAAATCTTTGGAGCTGTAGGAGATCCTCAGGCAAATAGTCTCACTGTTACAGTATCATAGTAAATTGTTTAACAAGAAAAGATAAGATCTACATAAGGCACCTGGATGTAACAAACTGTCCTCAGGGGTAAAAAAGGTGAGAAAAATGTTTTGCGTTTCTCTGCTGTCATAAAACAATAGGCAGATCAACACATTTATTGAAAAATCTTCCTGTAAGTAGCATATGCATGTCCCACATCAAGAGGAAGGGGCTGGAATAGTCCTTTGTACATGCTCTTTGAGCTGTGCTCTTGAGATATGACTTTCTCCTTAGTTTGAGTCTGATATTTCATAGGCATTGAAATGAGAATCATTGCTTCAAATCCTAGACATCATTAATTTAAGGAGTAGACCTATAAAACTTTTCGATGTTAAAACACTCAATGTGAAAGCATATTGCACTGCTTTACCAGTGGAATATGAGCAACACCTGTTTTCATCCACTTTCTGGTGTTACATTTTGTTTTGCCGTTTTTTTTTTTTTTTTTTCCCCTGTGGATGAATAAAATGCAGTTTAATTGGATTTTAAAATATTTGTACCATATGTAATTATTCAGCTGTACAGCCTTATGGATATCCCATCAACGACTTCTGCCATTAAAAAACCATAAATATGTTGATGTCTTCATTAGGCAAAACCATTTTGGAAAAATAAATGTAAATATTGTATTTTTTAAAATGTTATTGTCACATTAAAGTTCAAATGAGTAAGTCAAGTACAAAACTGCTGTGAATCATGTTTATTTTGTTACGTTATAGTTAAATGGTATGTTCCATTGTTCCCCTCCACCAAGGCTCCCCATAAATTAGTTTATCCCTGAGTTGTACCCTACTTTAAAGCTGTCCCTCAAGCTATTCCCCCCCTTTGTTCTAGTCCTTTCCCTGCCTATCAAGGCAACCCTGCCCTTCTTCCCTGCCTGTCAAGGCCACCCTGCCCCTTTTTCCTGAATGTTCCTTGCCACTCATCCCCTGGGCCAATCTCTGATTACAACACCCATTTGGAAATCCCCAAATCTATGATGTCCCATTGGCCCCTGTGACCTTTCCTTCTCCTCCCCCTACCCTGACTGGTCCCGTATTATTGATGCACTCCCCTCACTCCTTCCCTGGTGCTCCCTTATTGCTTGTTTGCTTGTATCTGCCCCTTGAATTGTTAATGTATAAAAATGTGGAAGAGGCGGGGTGGCAACACAACCTAGAGCGGGAAAGTCGCAGACCAATGGCAGAAAGGAAAAATTGTAACTGACAGCGAATTCTCTAGACAAAGGGGTGTTTACAGAGACAGGATTTTTGAGGATTGAGACAGGGAAAAATCTGGAATTATTAACTACCACAGTGAGTCAGGGGGCAAGCAACCCCAGACAGAGACTAAACATACTCCTCAAACCCCCTCTGCTATATATAAGCAGGGAGAGACCAAATATCTTCAAACGCCCACTGCCACATTGGTTCATCCTTGCGTTTCATCTTGAAGATACGTAGGATGAGAAGTTTCTAATTTTTCAGTTTTTCCTCACACCATCCAAGAAACTACCAGAAGAACTTCACATCATGACCAAGGAAAAGAAACTTTTTTTGCGAGACCTCCTCTTCTAAATTTCCTCTTTCAATCACTCCTCCTTCTACTAAATTATGTGGGTGGAGAGGAACAGTTGAACAACTTTGGTACACCTCATTTTATAATGAAAGGAATCTCAGCTAAAATCAGGATTCGATATTTTACCTTAAAAGAAAGCTATGTAAAAAACCCCTAGCATATCAGTGGAGGTATAGCTTAATTTATTTCCATCTGATTTGTTGAAGGTCTTGAAGTTCAGGCGTTTTCAGGCAGAAGTGAAAAATGTTTACATTTTCCAAATGAAGTTAAAATCTGAAAATATTTTGGTTTATATATAATTAATTTTTTTGTCTCAGAACAATGTTTTTTTGGTTATGTTTTCCTTTCTTGTTTATAAGTCTGACAAAATTTTAAAATTAAGCAATAGTTCAAAATGAAAAACAACTGCTGAGAAAATATTGAAATTTGCTTTTAAGTTGTTATATTCTCTAATTTTGCTTTTTCAAATGATGTAGAAATGACATGATTTCAGTAGCTTTTATTAATTTCATCTATAAATTTAGTAAGAGAGTTGAAAATTCTTAATGGAAAATACTGCATTTTCACTAATTAATAGGTAGAATGTTTCTTTTTCTAATGCTATATTAAAAGTGGTTTCTTAGAATCAAACAAGAGATTTAACAAACACACATCTAAAAATACAGAAAGGCATTTAGGCAGTAAACTCATTTTACTACTAGATCAGTGTAGTTTGTACTTAAGCATGTAGAAAAACTGATTGTTTACTGTACTTATGAAGCATTAGTTGATGAAGTAATCATAATATCTAAGTATTTGGGTTAAATAACTGTTAATGAAATTGTAACTGATTTTACACACATGCTTAGCTATATAGTTTTTTTTTTCAAAAAAACATTATTCCTAGTTTTAGCACTATTATTAATTTAGTGACATATCCATCAGTAGAGATAAAACCTATTCCATTCTATTTCTATTTTTATATCACCTTCATAACTGTAATAATGAGCAGCTTTCAGTGGTGCATAAAGTATCATTAGTAATATTTTTCCCATGAGTTTTACTCTCTTTCACTTTCCCTCCTTCTAGATAATGATTGTTGTGATGTAAGATTTTTTTTTAGACTAAACTAAAATGCAATACGTTCTTGACTAATTATGCACCGAATGATGGTTTAGTTTTTTAACTCCACTAGATCTCTGGAGCTTTGGCCTGTAGCAGGTATAAGTATGTCAACTCTCTTTATGAGTATTAGTCTTATCACTGCAAAATTCATTGAACTTTTCAAGGAGAGCAGCCACAACAGTGGTTTTGCTAGAGCTCTATTTAAGCTGGACTATTTGCGGTCTTAGTAAGGACTGCAAACCAAGAGGTTCATCCAAAGACTTCAGTATGAGCCCAGACTAAATAAGCTTTAAACCTAGGAAGAAAATATATCACATAAACCTACTGGAAGGCTGTTGATCCATTCATGTAATCATTTCTCCTTTCTTGTTCAGATCTGAATTCACACACATTAAAAAAAGAGTAAAATAATTAAAATTTGAGATCAGGCTTACACCCTGCTATCAAAAGTGTACAAATGAGACAGAAAAGTCTGAATGTGTCAATGTTTTGCAATTTCCCTAAAGCAGCAATACTAACACTTAAATGTTAGCAAGACCTGTGCTGAGCTGAAGCATGAAGCAGGGAGAGCTGAATTTCAGAAAGCCTTCAGCGGCACGGCAGCTTTCTTAGTGCCAGAAACATCAGCAGTACAGGCAGCAGCTCAGATGCAAGTTCACTAAATCCTGATGTTGTTAGGAGAAAGCAGCCCTGGGGTCATGCCATTTCCTCAGGAGATACCCCTGATAGCTTCTGCCAAGGGTCAGGTGAGAGGTAAGGTGGAAGAGTCAGATTTTTTTTCCTACAAAAAGAAAATAGAAACACAATCAAACTCCTAAATGAGAATATAAATATCACTTAAGTTAGCTCATTTGATGTGATTAAAGGAAATTCCTATGCCTCTCTTTAATAGAAATAGTTAAGGGTTTCCTCAAATAGCGGGAATAGCTTTAATTACTCTAGAAACTCATGCATTAAAAGGACATCAACTCACCAATTTTTTACAGAGATATATAAAGTAAATCAGGCAGAATGCAATAAATAACTGTATTGGATTCTTGACACAAAAGGAAATAGAGACAGGTTTTTGTCTGAATTGACAAGTGGCCTTTTGTTTTGTAAACACATCTTTGCTCTTTGTAATGAATGTGTCTAAAAACCTTATCATGCCTGAAAATCATATCACTCAGCCTAAGCAATTCTGAAATTTGGAAAGAAAGTCCCCTTCAAAATGACCAACGTTAGGTTTTTTACCTTTTGATATTACTTACATGCACAATACATTGAAGATGCAACTATATGCAGATGAACTATTTTTTGCAAGATAAAAAATAATAAATTGAAAATTTTAATTGAACTGAACAGTCTATGTGGATTTTATTATAGTACCTGAAAAGGAGAAAGTAAGGAAGAAGGACTAAGTGAGTAACGACTATGAAAATAACTGCTGTAAGATAAAATTATATTGACAAATATAATTATTGTTTTTGAGAGCAATGGCATCATATTTTCTAACTCTTCCCTGAGTTATGATCATGATTGTTGGCAGATGTTTGCAAAGCTGTAACTTGATGGCATGTTGATGTTGGTGCTTTATCCCTGGGAGTGTGTAAAGCCAGGTTGGAGGGGGCTCTGAGCAACTTGGTCTAGTGAAAGGTGTCCCTGTCCAGTGCAGGAACAGATCATTAGATCATCTAGTTCTGGTGTTGGAACTAGATCATTAAGGTCCCTTCCAACCCAGGCCATTATATGGTGGCTATCAGTTCTCACTCTTAAAATTCCAAAGCTGCTGTTACATTTGACTCCTCTTCCTGTGCTACTATTTCTCGAGTTCCTCAAGTCTGATCTGCAGACAAGTGTCCAATTAAGATGTGCCTTTTTTTCCATGTGACGAGTTTACTCATCTTCTATCACATTTCACACATTATTTTGATGAGAAATTCCACTTAACCTGTGGAACAACTGTCATCCTTGACCTCTGAGCAGTTCAAGCTCTCTTGATGTTCTTGAGTTCACTGTAAAGCTGTTTTTTTCCTTTCTTTTCCTTCTTTCTTTTTTTCCTCCTAAACATGGAGCATAATATTTACTGAGATTTTTCTATATGTACCCATGCTTATTTTATTTCATTAACTCCTGCATCAAAGTCATGGTGTCTTTCTGCCTTGGGTAGCATTTCTTTTTTTGCTCTGTTGGCCATATATCTCTTACACTAAGAAGCCATTCACACTTCATATGGTTCAGACTGGACACTGTCCCTTAGTTTGCTTTAGCAAAATTAAATGTAGAATTCCAGTTAGTGATTTATTCAAAATCCTTATCTGAGCTTCCTTTAGCATTCTTTGTCAGCCTAAAGAAAAAACCTAGTAATATGTCCAAAACTTCGTCCAATAAAATGACAGCAGGAAAATTAGGAGAGGGGAAGATAATTTATATAGGTTTTTAAAGGTTTCAGTATTTGTGCAGAACTAGTTATTTTGAGAGTTACTATTTTTGAGTTCTTACGACCATGACCATACATATGAAAATTACAGATAACTTTACCATATGTAAAAATTTGTAAGTCATTCCGGACATAATGTTTTCTCTGCATCTTTGATTCAATAATAGATTGGTTTTTGTTGTATTCAAAGAAATGTGTAGTCATACAAATCACTGTGATGTCTATCCCTCACAAAGAGGTTTGAGAAGACTGGGGTTTCTCTCTTTTATTTTTTTTATGAGGTTATGTGAGTGCTTTGTTTTATTTTCCCTGAAACATGTGATGTTTTGCAAACTTGTTCCTTGTGGGAAGTGGAAGGAGGGAATAGGGGATAAAATGGAAAAAAGAAATAAAAGGGAGCTAATCAGTAGTGGTGTTGGACAGTTACTGCTGCTACTATAGGATGTTATCCTTTACTGCTAAATACAAAAGTTACTGAGCAAAATGTCATGTCAAACAAGACCTCGATTACAGCTAAAATTCTTTAATCCTCGGAGCAGAGAAGTACAACATTTTTGTAATAGGATGTGAACAGTGGTACTCTATTGTCAATGACAATAACAATGCTTCAGCTTTTCAATTATTCTTGTACTGGCTGCATTTTCTATCTGATGTTTGGTTTAAACTTCCAGGAATTGTTATTTCTATGATATCATGTCTTAAACAGTGCTCATAATCAAGGTGTATATATTGTTTAAGATGGGGATACAAAGCCATTTGTAACCTTCTTTCTTTTCTTATTTAATATTTTACAGCAACTCCTTATGTAAGCTAAACATGACCAGTACTAGAGATGAAAATCCAAGTACTGCTGGTCTTACTAGAAATTCTGTATTTACTCTGAACCATCCATAGTGTCCTCTAATGAAAGTTTCAGTACTGGAAGGCAAGAATTTCAGAGCCTGTCAAAGTCAACAGAAAGCCAAGACATGATTCGACAAAGATCAGCAGTCTTGGGGTCTTTGGAGTAAAAACTTTGCCCTAACATATTGGTTAAATTTGAAGTTTTATACTTTTGTGCTTTCTACTTCCATGTTCTGCTAGGTAACAATTAGAGACAGTGGGACAAATTCTATCATCTGTTGTTGATGACATCTCTCAAATGTTTGCAAAATCAGATTAAAATTACTCTGAGAGAAACTAAAATCAAGAAGAAAAATATGCATTGATGATTATGACCACCACAACAAAATTAGGGAATTAGTTCTCCTCTTATTTTCCATCACCTTTCCCCATCAGAATGAGTACCCTGGACACATGCAGATACATCTTTGGAGCTATCAAATAATAGCAAGTGGTTATATGGAGGGAAAAAAGGTATTGGAGAAGATTTATGACTTTTACTGCTCACTAGAAAGGAAAAAAAATTCATGAGGATCTGTTATTATATGTAGTTGATTTTTTAGATTGAATTTTGCAAAAACCAAAATAAATGGCACCAAATAAGAGACACTCACCTTCCTTTTCATCTTGTTTTCTTTCCTCACTTCTTTTTTTTTTTTTCTTCTCTGAAGAATTCTGTAAATGATATTTTTAAGCCTATTTAATGGTCTTTATTATCAGTTATGTTATCTGGGGAGAAGAACATTTCAACACTACAAAGTTTGAAAACACCCTGAAATAAGCAGAACATGTGTAAGGATCACTGAAAAACCGTAGACTATACTGCCACCCAAAGGCTCTGTTTAATTCATTGCTTTTGTAGTGTACTAAAATAAGTCTCAAGGTGAAACAAAGATTTAGTTAGTTATTTCTTGGTTGTTAGTTAACGCGACTGATCCGCCAGCATCAATAAATTCATGAAAGATTTTGTGAGCTTCACTTTTAACTACGAAGCGAGTTTGTGACCCTTTCGAAATAAATATTTTTTTAATTATTAAAATCCACTTTCATATTTATTCTTCCCTTTTATTAAAGTGATAATTGCTTTGGATTCAATAATAGTCTTTTCATATTATATGGCTTTCTCTTTTCACCAAGAAGAGAGTATAAATTGGGAATTGGTGGTGTCCATTTGGAAATAGGAATGTGTCTCTAGGCTTTCTCTCATTTGTACATAGTGATTGATCTGAATCCCATCTGATCACTTACAAACAATTCACCTCCTTATTTTTAATGGGTGTTTTCGTGTCCACAACATATGCATGTCTCATTCACCTAAGTGTGACATATGGCTTTCCAGAATGCTCATTTTGCCTGGAATCTTACGTGTTGTAGACAGATTTGCAAACCCTGCTCCACTCTTTTTTCTGGTGTGTCGTTGAGTGATTGTGTGCTGCATAACTTGACAACCTCTTCTATCAGCTCATCAGCATAACCTGCAACATGCATAATAATTACAGCTTCATTTCAGGAAATACATGAGAAGGGGACAGAAATGTGTCAAACTGTCTAACTTCTTCTTCTACCACATCTGCTCTACTTAGTACTTGGATAGAGTGGGAATGCCTTATAAAATAATAATAATGCATTTTTAAAACTGGACTAACATTTTAGCTGTCACACTGCTTATTCAATGTTATTCTAATATATGTCTTTCTGAATATTTCTTTATGAAATATATTTTAATAATAAATTATGAAAATCATTGTGATCACACTACCATACATGCAGTTCTGTCCTCCATCAAGGCTTGAATCATACAAATACAGTATAAAAAGTTCTGTGTCAATGTTCTGTATCCAATTTAGCATTATTTTGAGGGCCACAGTTAAATTATTTGCAGGTTTTTGAAATGTGCTAAAATAATTTGATATGTTATAAACGTATCACTAAAGGTGTATATATATAAGTGGTTAAAAACCATAATAATTTTATTTGCTTTCTGAAATATATAAAAATTGATTTAATAAAATGTGTCTAGCAAGTTTAGTAACATTTTTTGTGAATATGGCTTTAAGCTAAATTCTCCCCTTTAATGGCTTTGTATATCTACAGATTTTATTATTGCTATTTTATTGGAGATCATTAAAATATATTTTCAATAAATTCCAGGAAACCATTTTTTGTCATTAGACTTCATTTTTTCACTTTAAATATAATGTAGATAGACATGCAAATGCATCATATGCATTGTATAATTTGTATTATATAACATTAGTGTAATGTATTATATTACATTACTGTTACAATTGATGGAAAAATTACTTATAATTCAGTTTTCTGATAAGCATCAGGAAATTCTGAAGTAAGCATTACATATGGTAGTTCATATTTTTTCTACTTAAACCTTCAAATTCAATTTCTTTTTTTTTAAGCAAAAGATCAAAGATGTCTTGCAGAAGCAGGAACAAGGAAGTTGTAATTCATGCCCATAAACTAGTATATGCAAATGCTCCTCAGAAATTTTCAGACCCTACAGCTCTGGCAGAGAGCTTCTTAACATACTTGAAATTAGAGCCCTCTAAAACTACAGGGGAAACTATCTTTCTCACAATAAAGCTGCAGAAAGAAAAGCTGACATTGCAATAGACTTGTCAGAGCTATTTTATAACAGGTGATCTTTTTTCCATCTGATGAGAAAGCAAACATCAAGGACACTGTCCTACTTGGCATTTTTGTCGAAGGTTTCAGAGGAAAAATCACTTTTAAAGAATAGCAAGCTTCTTTTTGAGATTTTGATTTAGACTGAACAACAAAAATGTTAGATGTTACAGTGAGTCAGATGATGAAAAACTGTCTTCCATAGATTTAGTTTTGTGTGAGTGCCCTGATAGAAACATAAGTATTGTTGTACTTTTCTTTTTCACTGAGACAAAAGAAAAAAGGAAAAAAAAAGTGGTTAAGTAAAACACCAAATAGAATAATTAAAATGTATTGATATATTATAACAAAGAAGTGATGAATGAACAGCATTGTGAATCTTGTACAGATTCTGAATTACATAATTGTTGACCAAATTCTTACTTCGTTAAATTCATGTAAGCAATCATATTAGAATCAAACTCCTGTCGTTTCTTTTTTTTTTTAATGGGAAGGGGCACTATTTCACTATTTCATGCCAGGAGTGTGCATCAGGACGGTGATGTATTTTGTTTTTCAAATGTTGGTGAGTTGAAAGTGTGCAAATAAGATCTCTGAATTGCAGAATGGACAATATGGTATCTGAGAAACTGACTGATAACTAAAAAAAATTATGGGGTAATATTTCATTGAAAAAGAGCTGCTTTTCTATCTATTGTTTGAACATATGTAGGTGTATAGTATAGCTCTTCTGACCCTTGTCTGAGAAACTCAAATACATTTACATAGGCGTGCATATATATGTAAATGTATGTGTATGGTTGGATATGTACAGTCATAATTTTAAATCTGGAGACAAGTTTTATTTCCCAGTGGTCAAAAAGGTTCTTTGAACATGTTTTGCTCGGCTTCCTTTTTTCCCCGCAATCAAAAATTTAGAGAAAATTTGGTGCAATTGAGGATTGAGAGAAGGATATCCTGGGGTAATTTGTCACAATGATGGTATAAAGTTACTTGTAATTAGTGTACAGTGTGATCCTTTTTTTTTTTTTTTTTTTTTAATTTTTTTAGCTATTATTGTCAGGGACTATGTAATAAAGCCAGTGGATACCTCTGGTCCTTTTCGTTCATTTTTGATCTTGAAGGTAAATATATTACTTAAATTCTCCCAGATTTTCTCTAAGTCTTCATTCTTAGACATATACCTACATCAAAAAATTCATTATGTCCAGAAAACCAGACTAAATTTTCTTTTTTTCATTCAATATTCTTATCTTTTAAGTAATTATGCAATAAACCCCAGTATCTTTCTAGTTCATTTGTTTATCATCAAACAGAAAAATATTTCACCATATGACTTGAATCAGTAAAATATGTTGATTTCATCTCATCACGTTTGATACTTTATTGCATTTAAACAACATTTAATTCCTTCTTGAGATATAGATTGAAAGTATATGCAATTTTCATTCTCTTAAGAGAGCAGGGATTTTGGAGTCAATAACAATGGTGCTGTAAATTCGACTAATGACAATAATTGTTTTATTTTGATTCACTGGTAAAATTTTAATCAGCCCAAGAATAAACTCATAGCTCTTATACAGAGTGTGCTGTAACAGGATTTTTTGTGTGAAAGGTGTGCCTGTCTTCTTTCCCAGGAACATCAAGTCCAGAAATCAGGCATGTCATTCAGAAGCAAATTTTAAAGCTGAGATCAATTATTTTAATTCACATTTTTATTGCGGAAGAACATCAAGTTATTCATTAACAACTTTCAGACTTTGAAATCTGTGTTGATCAGGCATAACTCAAACCCTTCACGACTCATTCTAATGACTATCATGCTTGTGGGGGGTTTAGATCAAACACCTCATATCTTTTGTATTATTCTGTAGTAGAATTAATCAGAGAATTAACATTCTGGTAAATTCTCATGCTCCAGAACAGGAAAAAAATTAAGCACGTTCTTACTTTGTCGATGTGATGGCTTGTGAAGAGCTTTAGTGGCACTTTCCTGTTTTGCTCTTGACTGAGAGCAGTACTCTTTGCTTCTTCAAACCACTAAAATCTATTGCCAAATTGGTCAACCTTAAAATCATAAAGAAGTCAGGCTTTGTACCTCCACAGTCCCCTGAGATTAAAAGGAGTCCTCTTGATTTAAACAGATTTATAGTTCTTTGCCTACTCCCTCAACATGCATGTTTAAAAATGTTCTCTCAAATTTTGGCAAGGACTCACTCAAATGTGATCAAATTCATTGCAATTGGACTACCACAAATTTATGGATTAGGAGATGCACTCTTTTGTTGTTTTCACACAACTACTTATCAAATATTTGAAAGCGCTTCAATGAAATGCTTTCTCTGGGATGAAGTTAAATGAAGTTTGATGAAGATCAAATTTTGATCCTCTAATTCAATAACGAAATATGAGTATTTTTTTCATGGTAGTCTTTTTGGTTTGATACCAGATAAGTATGTCCAATACCTCTCACCACTCTCATTCTTTGTACAGTGATATGATTGAGTACTGTTGTTACTCAATGATATACTTAAGGTGCTTTAATTGGGCTTAAAAAATGTTCCTTAAATACATAAGATTTTGCAAGTATGTGGTCCTTTGTCTTGTCTAAGCCTATGTTTCTCCCACTGTTTTTTTTCTTCTAATAGTCAATAGTGCAGAAAAGAACAGCCATCTTCTAGTGCTCAGTACTTAACATGATTTTAACCAAGGAAAGTCTGCACATCAGAGGGTTACAGTATGAGACAGTGTAATATTATACAGAATAATCAGGAGTTTATTTTACAGAAGAGCCCTAAATATGTCATTAGACTTGTAAGATATTTTCAAAAGCACCTATGCAGATTATATATCTAACTGCCACTGACTTCAAGAAAGCCAGATGTCTTTGGGAGCTGCGAAAGTGAAAATATGATAAGACAGATGATGTTTGAATTACTAGAGTAGAGTGACACTTCTAATACTATATCTAAAAGCTGATGCATTTGCGTGATGGGCAATGAAAGTTGTTTGGGCAGAAGTGAAAGATCTGTGGAAAGATGAAATAATTTAAATGATAACTAATGAGATCTGTGCATGTAAGATTTGAATCAAATTCCTAATACTATTATAAATAATCCATGAATACCATGGCAATTGCACAAAGTCACTATACAGTGCTCCAAGATTTTCACTTTTATCCAGTGTAATTTACTTAATGAAATTTTATAAACAATGACAGTAGAGAAAATTAAATCAAAAACAGAAATGAAAGCTTATCACAAGTAAGACATGATGACTTTTTCATCTTCTTGTAGTGACACTAGATTAAAACTAAGGACAAAATGCTAATACAGAAGAAAAAGCTTGGTAAATTTTTGTAAACACTATTTTGTGGTCTCCCAATTTGCCTTGCTGTAGAAATCACACAAGTAGCTTCTGATTAAAGCAGGTCTAGTAGACAGAATTTTTTGGTGGTTTTTTTCAGTGTATTTCACAAAATTGTCCTCTTAGTTCCAAAATAGTGTCCAGATGAGACCATGATCAAATATTTTCCTTTGCTTAAAAACATTCTTCAATGCCAGTTGGGGAAAAAAAAAAAAAAACTTGTCTTCAAGATATGAGTTTACCCATTTCAACAGTATGTCAGACACTGGAAAATTTCCCACTGTGGGTTTTTATTTGACTGTAAACCTACACACTGCCATTGGAATAATCAATAGGATCTTAAAATCACAGTACCATTTGAAATATAAAAACAAAAAAACAAACAAACAAACAAACAAAAAAACCTAAGTGAAAGCCCAGGATTTAAAAATTTAAGATAAAAGACCATTGGAATGACTACCTCACATCCTACAGTGACTGCCACCTTCTTAGTAGCAGAAGCAATACCATAGGTTTGTTTCTGAGGAAGTTTTTCTCTCATTGTCAAGGACCACCACCTATGTGATATTCATAAGTGATAAGAGATGTATTACTTATCTCTTATCACAATAAGAGATTTCTCTGTGTTTTATCACCAAAGAAGATAAATCTAGTTGAATACTAATCATTGAATACTAATAAAGTGATTTTCCTATTACATCAGTATTTTTTTAAAACTGGCAAACTAAACTGTACGAATAGGGTCACAGTTTCCATGGTAAAATATTCAGCCAATGTGATGCATGAAACAACTCCATTTCCTGTGTACTAATGACTCAGTCTACAAATTATATCTTCTTTCTAACATATATATCTGTTATTCTTTCAAAATTAATTAAATGAGCACTTAGAACACAGAAACAAATGAGAAATGGTATAAATCCAGAATTTTTCCGACAGAAATTGGCTTAAAATCGTCTTTTCACTATAGCAGAACTCCTTTGAAAGAAAGCTACAAAGATGTGGCCTTGAAATAAAACATGGAAAACAGAAATTCATCCCCACTTACCCCACAAACTGATGCTCACATCTATGTTGCTAATGAGCCACATCCCTGATGAATTTGCCCTGACTTCCTAACTACTGATGCTATGTGAATACCTGGAGATACACAGGAGACTGGTGGTACTCATGCTCCTCTAAATTCTTTTATGACATATTGTTTGATAGACAGTCTATGTGTTCTCTGTTTAAGGAAAGTGCCCTACCTTCAGACTGAAGAATAATATAATTTTTTTTTTTCTTTAAGGAGGTCATTTTGCAGATAAATCAATAAGGTTTTAATTAGAGTATCTTACTAGGTAACATGATCCCTGTTTTATTCTGCCACTATATTTTCAAATACTATCTAACTGTGGGGTCTGGACATGCTCACAAACTCTTTGGACAAAGATCCTTAAAGTAAAGGGAAGTTTCATACAGCTGTCATGAAAATAAACTGCCGTTGCTCCAGCTTTTCTTTCACAAGACTTCCCCACCCACAGGTCCACACATTTTTAGAAGCAATGGGAACTTTGTCCTTTGTCTGGGATTTTGTTAGATCTTATTGGGCTACAAAAATCTGGAAATCTTGCACAAATGGCCATCTGCACAGTTCAATGGGTGATGATTAGGAATGATGTATCTCATGCTTTTGAAGCAGAATCTGTAAATTTAGTATGTTTGTGTACAGTAGAACAGAGTTCTTGTCATGCTCTGTAGTGACACAGACAATTTCCTTTGTGGGAAAAAGACAGAGTAGACCAACATAGAGTGTAAAGGTGCAGAACTCTGGTGTTAGCTCAGTTGGTTAACAATGGTGCTAATAGCACCCAGGTTGTGGGTTTGATCCCTATATGAGCTGTTCATTGAAGAGCTGGACTAGATGATCCTTGTGGGTCCCTCCCAACTCAGAATATTCTGTGACTCTGTACAGATGAGTTTCATCTTTGATCTACTAAAAGAGTTCTTTGTATAACTTGTATAATCTTTTTTGCCTGTTTTACTATACTAAGGGTTCTCCGCCTCCATTTTCAGTAGTAAGAGAATTCATTTGAGGGAAAATGTTTCCCAAAAATTTTATATTCTTCACTCTCTCAAACAGCCAAAAAGTACTTACATATTCTTTAAGATTGCCAGTTTGGAGCATTTTATAGATTTCTAGTTTCTCTTTCTTCCTCTTTCTCTGAGCATAACCAGATATGGCTTTTTAACAGTTTGTTTATTTTATTTTAAGTTGTTTTGAAATCTGTTCTATCCTTAAAGTTATGTGTTGGTTGATATATGATCACATTTCTTTCCATATTTTTTTTCTTTTATATTCTGGCTAATTACCTATCTGGTACAGGGAGTTACATGACCAAACAAATGTACTTTCTTACTTAATTGTACTCCTGCTGAGAGAAATATAGTTGGATAGCTCTTTAACACTTTAGAGATCAGACACTGTTTCCAAGCAGAAATTTTGACAACAAAGACAGGAATAAGAAAAAAAATCAATAAGTTTTTCTTTACAGTTAATGAACCATGCACAAGTTTTTGGTTTGGTTGGTTCTATTTTCTTGATTTTGTCTTAGGAAAATCAATAGTGTTGCATGATGAAAAGCTTCTCACTGATAAATTTTTATTTTTGCTCCTGCCTTCCACTTGTCTGTATGAATATGATCACATTTTTCATTATCCAATTCGAATTAGCTCTCTGATGCAACAATTAATAGTCAATTTAAATATAAATATCAGGCTATCTCCAGTTCTGGCCAGAATCATTAATTTAATTTCCTAATGACAGAAGAATTAAGTGATAGGCCCTAAGCAGGAACGCAAGCGATCATGTGAAACCATGTGCCAAATTGATATTTTAGCAACTCTGATAACTTATTAGGATGATGGCCATGAGATGTCACAGAGCTGAATGATAAATCTTCAGTCTTCTTCTTTCCTACTTCTTATTTAAAATAATTTTTCTGTTGCAAAATTAATTGGCAGTTGTGTTGACAGTCAGTCATCTTCAGTAGTGCTTAAATTAAGAAGCTCACAGTGTTACTAAATGTGAAAAAGTAAAGCAAATAACTTTGCACAAGTTATTTAAACAAGCAGATAAAGGAGGCTAGAATCCCTTTCACATAGGGCCAGCCAAGGTCTGACACATCATTAAAGTTCATTTCATGGCAGGATACAGCTCTTAAGCACTGCAGAGTTCTATAAATGGAGAATTTCACAAAAGAGGGGTAAATTGGAAAACTGTGTATAGAATTGCGAGCCTAAAAGCATAGATGTCAATAGTAGCAGAACAAAAATATCTCAAGGCCGAAATAAACCTCTGACTGCCATGAGGATTTTGGGGAAGTCAGAAACACAGAGTAGTGATGAATCTTCACAGTCATACAGTTTTCAGGGGACTGAAAAGGGTCAATAAGATTTTAATAAAAACCTCAATGTGACTAAAGTCTATAGGCTAGATTTTATGCTTTCAACTGAACAGAGAAATTCTTTACATTAATTAATGGCTGCACAATTTAATTATGTCCCATTATCTCAGTAACATATTTACCCCTGATTTTGGAATATATATGTCTGTGTGTGTATAT
>LTAT01000002.1:17238465-17253639 GCA_003286495.1 Chlorodrepanis virens | reverse complement strand
AAAAAAAAAAAAAAAAACAAAAAAACCCCATAAAAATAGGTGAGAATATGTGAGACTACTAGCCTTAGATGGGTCTTTGAGTTTTCAAGATCACAGGTTTTGACATAAAATACTATATTCTAGCTAGTTATCAGCATCTATATGCATAGGAAGTGTGGGGAAGGGGTAAGGGGGTTAAGTCTGTGCCATGATTTTATACTGGAAAAAATTTCAAATTCTTTAAAAAATTATTTAATGTAATTAGCTAAACTCTCAGATTTCACAACCCAGCTTGCAACTTAACAGAATAAACAATTTCTGTGTATTTTATTACTTTGATCAAAGTGGCTAACCAAGTAAATATTCACCTAAGCAAGCATATTAGTGCAAATAATTAAAGTAATTGTAGACAGAACAATTTTAATTGAGGTCACAGTAAAGATGGAGCCAATAAAATTACTATTTTCAAAAATCTAAATCTTCAAATTAAATAGATAATCACTAAATTATGGCTTTGACATGGGATGCAGTTATCTTATACTAAGCTTGATTTATGAAATAGAATTCAGAATCTTTAAAATTGGTGAACAAGCAATTCCAGTCACTGCAGTCATAATTTCTTACCAGAGAATTAGCAAAGAAATTTAAAAGATGTATGAGTTCCTTATTTAACTGTCTCTGCTGAGCAGAGCTAATTGAGAAATGTTTTAAATTTTTAATCAAGAGAATTGTCTACTAGTTCTAGACTTGATAGTTAGCCATTAAAAATATTATTTTCTTCTTAAAATTATTTTAAGTAATATAATATTTTAAGTCCTGTGTTTATTGATTTATTTATTGGCAGATGCATTTATTTTACAAACTGCAAATGGTGTTTTCCTTCTACATACCTTTGTTTGTGCATGGCTATGCAGAAAGAAGAAAACCTGATTAATGTAAAGTTTACATTTCTTCTGCTTTATTTCTGTAAAGAATAGAAGATATTTATGTAAGTAAAGTAAAAGTTTGGAGCTACATTTTTGTACTTGATCAGTTGTAAACCTATTTCAAAGAAATTCAAGAAATCTTGTTAAAATGAGGAAATGAAAATTTTCAGAAGTATTTAAATAGTATTAGAAATTCCCTTTAATAATGTTGTTTATTAAGAAGCTATTAAGTATTTGCAAAATGAGTTAACTAAAATATTTGTTAATTTGGATTAATTACTATGAATATTTGGTGGTTTAGTATCTTAAAACTGATGAAACTATCAAAGCAGTCGAGTATATTGGTGTACTAAGCATATTACCACTATGAAAAAAAGGTCTGTGTTTACATTTGCCACATCTCCATGAAAGGCTAGGCTTCTTCAAAAGTTTAAAGAAACAAACTCTTTTTGTTAGGCAAGTAAAAATACTATTTTTTAGTGAAAAAGGAGAAGAATGAACAGAGAATCTGAATGTGCCCATGACATATTTCTGATGTCAAGAAAAGAAAATATTGTGGTTTACTGGAGCCACAGAAAGTTGTTGCAAGGAGCAAAATGGGACCAAAGAGAAGAGGTGAATATATCTGCAGAAGGGGAAACCTGACAAACACCAATGTACCTCATGCTATGTTCTCCTCTGTGCAACTTCTCCACTCAGAAAATTATGAATCTGCCATTTGGAATAAGTTTTAAGCATCTATTAGGCTCAGTTTGGAAAGGCAGTGTAATTCTTTTAATTGAAAAAAATTCACTGACATAGACAATAGTAATTTATTTAATTCTGTATTAGTAATACGATGTAATATGATGGATTCATTGCCATATACAATAAATATCAAGAGTAGGATCTGCATCTGCAGAACCTCAGATAAAAGTCTGACCTCAGACTGAAAGTGTCATGCTTTTTTAGCTACAAGAACGTTGAAAATTTGGTGAGTGGTTAATTGATGATTTAGGATAATGATTTATATTTTTGTTTGGTTTTTTGCGGGGGGGGTGAAAAGAAAGGAAAAGGAGGAGGGGAAGGGTTGATTTTGTAATTTGTTCTGGGGCGATTGTGGTATGGTGATGATGATTGTTGTTTTTAATACTAGGAAATACAGTGGAAAGTTAATTGAAGATGTATTGATGACAAGTGGTTTGGATAATGTAGGAATATATTGTTTAATTGTTTAACAAAAAAACAAAAAAATGTCAAGATAAAAAAAATGAACGCATAAAATGAGATTTGAATGACAGTTCCTATAAGGCTTTATATTTATGTGTCCCTAAGGAACTTATATTTTTTCTATTTTTGCTTGCCTACACAAAACATTATTTCTCCTTGTACTGACAATTTAATTTTTGAATGAGAAAAAATTTAGTAATTTTTGAGTCATGATCAACATGAAAAATGTTCACTTTGTTGCCATTATTTGGACCCTCCCCTGTAACAAAGTGCCCTAAGCCTGATTCTTGCCCTGAAGTAAAGGTGACACTTTTAGCTCTGCCTAGTAACAGAAAAGAAGAGGTTCATAATCGCTTAGATACAATTCTTTGGGGATGAAGGCACTGACAGAGCTGGATTGCGAATGTTAACAACCAGGGCGACGTGTCCAACCCAGAACACTGAATTCTTGTAGTGTGCTTTTACCAACAAACCCTTGGTGAGGATGGCATGACCTTTTTTTTCACTGCCTCTCACAGCAAATGTGTCATTGTGAAATGAATACAAAACCTGAAAAAGCAGGGAATGAATAAAAGATTTAGCAATCAAGCAGAGGATGCTGAGGACACTTCCTCATTCCTTTTCCATCAACATAACGTACACGTAACTACTCCCCTTACTCTCTTCTACCTGTTCCTAATTAAAAGCAAATTACTCTGATACAATGATGTTTTAAATGTCACAGTTCTGTAGAATTTTAGCAGCTTAGAAGCTCTGCAGAACAATTTCTGATTTGCATTTCATCACTACCTTAATGGAGGAACAGCAGTAAGCTTACGAATTAAAGCTTGCTAGATTAGGGAGTTTGTGCGCAAGAATGCAGATCTCTGGTGAATGGCTTGCTGCAGCATTACAAATCATTCTGTCAAACCAAATTGTGGTGGTAAAATACACATTTAAAACAATACTCCCCAAATAGGTAATATGGAGGTAGTTGAAAAACCCAAAGTGCATAAAGTAGTTGGAAAAAGTGAGCAGTGAAGGAGTAAGAGACCAAAGGAAAAAGTAAAAAAAAAAAAGGAACAAAACCAGACCACAAAACCAAAGCAAATGTAAATAAAATGTAAATAAACATTACTGTAGAAAAAAAAAAATGAATTTACTTTGTCACCAATTAGAAATAAACCACATACTTTGAGGCTTAACATTTCACCTATTGTGCACACAGTGCTATCTACTGAGATGTGATGGGGAATCATGGGGAAAAATAGAGAAATCTTTATGCCTCATAAGTCTCCCACTGAAATACACTGAGAAACATGTAATCTGCAAATGGCCAGAAAATATCCAGCCAGGAGTTCTTCATTTCATTAAATAGAATCATTGATTTCCATGGGAAGGTACAATTAGAAGGGAAAATAGAGGACAAAGACAAGTGCTAATTCTCTTACAGTTTTTAAATCAATAAGTTAAATGTAAAACCCCAAACCTTCAGCATTGTATAACTCAACCAAATGATTGTGAAAATTTTATGAACGGTGCTGTAGGCTGCACTTAATAAAAAAATTTACTTCAAGTGTTCATTAGCATGAGTTCCATAAGTTAGTATGTGTGCATTCCAGTGACACTTATCACGAACGCTAAAACAGAATAAATTTGAATTCGTCTTCTCTGCTCCCCTCCCCTCAACATCAATCTGTGTATTAAGAAGCAGGGGAGATAATTAATAAAATCAGCTTCAGAGATTTTTAGGTTCATACTTTTAATATTAAAATATGTATACTGAATATCCAGTTCAACTCTATATAATTAAAGCTACAAACTTTTAGGTTAGATAAAGATGCTAATTAAGAGTTCTGTTGAGTTAATCGGTGTCCATTAAACACCTAAGCCAACATGGATTCTTTCTTCATATGCATGAAAGGAAAATAGAAAACTTTAATAGAAAATACTGATCAATGTGTTGTTATGGATTTAATTGAATAAAAAAAGATTCCATCAAAAAACAAAGCTATTTCTTCACTGAATGAAAAATTGGTTACCTGTACATACCAATGAATTAATACTGAAATTCCCTTCTGTGCTGCATGAATGTTTGACACTTCATTTAAAATTTTAAAAAGATTGAACTAAATTAATCCTAGTGACCTTTTATCACCAGAGTTCTTAATCAATTGTCTTGATTGATTAATAGGTCTTTATATGGCCCTAAATTAAAGTGCTCAAATCCTGTTCTTTTCTTCAATCTCTTTACATATGAAATAATGCTAGAACAAAAAGACTGTCACCAAATGTTTTCCCATGATCTAAGACAAGCCTTATCCCTTAAAGTAAGCTTAGTGAAATACAAACACATAAATTCTGATTTTTTCTATTGCAATCACTTCAGCAAAATTTTCAGATGATTTTTGCTATAAATAAAGCACTCATATAGCTCTTCCTATCCTCAGGCATTTCATATTTCACATATTATATATTTCATATTTCACATATTGCATATTTTGATCCACAGGAACTAAAACCAAATATGTGTTCTTTGTGTTGGTTGTGTTGTTTTATGAGTATTGGCAGAGTTGGCATACTACGATTTAGTTCTTAAGAAAATCATGTGATTAAAAGATACAGCAAGAATTACAAATTCTACATAAGGAAATACTTCCACTTGGATCACTTTGGAAGCCCAGTCCCTCACTATAATTTTAAACTGATTCTCTCTTATGCATGTAGGAAATAATAGCCTAAGGATTTTGGAACCTCTTCCACCTGCTTCCATTACACTGATAAATGAGGTGTAAAACACCAAAGAAACACGTCTTGTTTGCTTTGTCTTATCAACTAAAACTTCATTTTTTTTACAATCACAGGAAAAACCTTGCATGAAATTCGGTTTTTTGACAGAATCTGCAGGCAAACCTGTGAATCTTGTAATGACCCAAAATTTTATCACCTCTAATTGATCACTTCCAGGTGAAGCTATACACAGAAATATATTATTGAGAAGTACATTATAGTCTTTCTTCTTCAACACTGTGCAAGAAGGCAAAGTATTTACATAACTCTAGTAAGCCCACATACCCTTCAGATATGACAGTGAACCATATTTTAGTCATGGCAATATAATTTTAATCCACAGCTCTCTTTCTCCTCCCCTTCTTTTTCCTTCTTACACAGACCATAACCATGATCATATTTGTTTACTAATAATTTCTTTATTCATGTAGATGCATATTCCCATGCAATGCAGAAGCAAAAAGCATATTAAATGTAGCATGAGGAAGAATTCAAATATGGAAAGAATTTGAGTGGAAAGTGAAGAGATAAAGAAGCACTTCTATGAATAGTTAATTAATTAATTGATGCATTTCCAGATAGGAGAGGAAGCAAAATGAATATTTATAGCAGTGGGTTCTGAATTAAATCTATTTTTCTCTCCCAGAGGAGCAAAAGTATTTGAGCCAAATTTGCAAATGTTTGCAAAAAGGTTTGGTTTTGGGTTATTTTTTGGGTGTTTTTTGTTGAATGTTTTTTTCCTCATACTTTTCTATGCAGTGTACATTTGTTTTATCTCTTCAGTTCATTTTTCTTGAAATTTTGATGAAATGAAAAGTGAAAATAAAACATAAACAACCTTGAACTGAAAAATAGAAAGATGAGGCGATAAAGAAATAAAACTTTTTTTTTTTTTTTAGTTCAACAAATCACATCTCTTGATTGTCTTACAAAGTGTTGGATCTGAGGACACCAGCTTTAAAAACTTTGTGTGTGTTTAAATGGTGATTTGGAGTATAGGGACCCCTGAGTGTAGTCCGTAACAGCAGGTAAGTGAGGAATTTAGATCATAATTGGTATTTTGATATAATGGTGATTTGAGTTAGGTAAACTATGGCATACTAACAGTACCAGGGAAAAATATCCCCATGCAGAGTATGATTATGTTTTAAAGTTTGTTTGGATTTGTTTTATTATAGCAATCAGTAATTAATTGTTAATAAAATTGAATAGAAAGGGAATATTTGGAATAATTATCAGTTTTTTGATATTTTGAAAAAATTATCATAATTTTGAATGAAAACTTTTAAAAAATTGTACTCTTATAATAGCTATATTATTGATTTTATATGTTTAAAATCTACATGCCTTCTGAAAGCATAAAAGTGTTAAATGAGTATATATTCAGTATATATTTGCCAAAAGTATTTAATAGATTTTCCGTTGTGATTCTTGAACATTAGAGCAGTATTCTTCAAAAATAAGCATGAGGGTGCCATTTCTTAAGACTGAGAAATATTTTCTTAATGTCATGGAGAATAATAAGGTAAATATCTACATCAATTTGCAGATGTTTCTGACTGATATTTGGCCTATCTCAAACTGAGGAGTTCTGCTATAAACTTTGACATACTTTGAGGGAAAAAACATCACCTGCTTATATTAAAACACAATAAAATCCAAGTAGTCTTGTATTTTGGTTTAGTCCTCAACATAAAAGCTTGATGTAGTTTTGCTTAGTTCGTTGCAATCATTGCTGTCTCCAAGTGCAATGGCATCTTCCTACATGCCAGGTGAATTTGATTTCCAGATATGCTGATCTCTTTTTACTTGAAAAACTGTGTGGAAAACCTCCTCACTGTTTTTCGCTTCAGAGAGTTTTTATATAGATATTTCTGTAATTATCCTTCATTCTTCCCTCAAAATGTTTATGGAGAAACCTAATAGATAGTAATGTTTATCTGTTGTATGGTTGCATCATCAAAGTCCAAAAAATAAAGACTAGCATCAGATTCAAAATCTGAAGATAAGTCCTCTAGAAGTGCTTAGTTTTAAAAATATGTTGTCATGTGTTTTACAAATGATTGAATAAACCACAGGGCTGAATTAGACCCTTGTCATTTCAATGCATCTAATTTATCCCTGTTATACATGTATCTGGAATTTAGAGCTATCTTTCTGAATGTTTACTCAGCTTTCAGTAATTTCACAAGTTTCATAGGCACTAAAAAGTGCTTCCCTATTCATCTGACTCCTGGACTTGCAGGTAGGTCAATTCTTATCCAAGCCTAAGTTGAACTTTAAAACCAGCCCAGCTGAAGTGTGAATGGGGACATGCTGACAACAGTCAAGTTTTCTCCAATACACAACTGCTTCCAAGACTGACAGTAGGACTCATTTCTTTATTCTTCTTAGTCAGTGACCCTGGGAAAAATATACAGGGAAGCAGAAAGAGAACTGGCCTGAGTGTTCTCTCCTGGCCTTAATTTGCACCATTTTTGGAATTGCCTAGTCTGAACACACTGCAATTTCTGCTGTCTCTAAAAAAACTCCTAAGTCTTGACAAAGAAAGAATCTTCTTCCCTTCTAAGGAGATGCATTAATACTGGGATATTGCTGGCAGTGAATTTAACATTCCTTTTTACAATGTCAACACTGATAAAGCACTTAGTTTATTGTTTGACTGAAACAAGTATATTCTTCATCATCTGGCTAAAACAGTCTCTCATTTCTTCATCATGAGAAAGAGGAGCCTGACCTGAGCATGAAAGTTCAGGACAAATGTTCACAAAGCATTCTCTAAAATTTTTGAGAAAAAATAGGTATCCAGCTGTTTCTGCAACAGAGTCAAAAATTTGGCCTTCCTTATAGGCAATCTTGAATAACCTGTGAGAATAAATGCTCTTTGATAAAGTTTTCATTTTTGTACCACCAATAATCAACACTTGATTTACTGGATGATTTGTGTTCCTTAGGAGAGATGGTGTCTTCCATAGCACTGAAATCCCATTGTGAGTTTAGCTCTTTGCACTTCTATAACCATTCACTTTAAAAGGACTTAATGGGATTAAAAAAACTGTCAACCACATTCTATTAACATTCTATGAAGAGATAAGGATGTCCATAATGAGACTATGCTGAAGATGGGACATGTGTTAATAATGATTTTCAGTGCACTTTATGTTTGAAACTATCTCAAAAATACTTTTAATTTGATAGTGCTACCTTGAATCTAAAATGCAGGTACGCTCACCATTCTGTGATCAGAATTAATTTCTTTTTCTATAGCAGAAGATCAGAAAATTGAACTTCATGCTTTAAGCTGTTTCTACTAAGAAAAGCAACATTTTGCATCCTTCCTTGGATAACAGTATCAAAGAAAGTGATCCTTAGAAATACTTCTGTGATTGGCATTAGCAAGGCTTTGATACATACTATTTATACCAAAAAAAAACCCCAAAAAAACAACAAAACCAAGAAACAACTCAAAACAAGCCTTATTACGCTTCACTTAGCTCCTTTGATGTCCTTGAAAGAGATTGTACATAATTCCTCATGTAGAAAATGTGCACTGTGCCTTATTATGAACAGGAACAGTTTCCTTTACACACTGGAGGGTTTCATGTACAGTCACTAAGAATTGTGTTGGGTGTTGAGAGACTGCAACATAATGATAACTGTACAGTTAGAAAAGAAAGCAAACTGCTGCTTAGGCTATTGGACTTGGTGTCTTCTGGCTCTGCATACACCTCTTTATGGCAAGTATGGTAAAAGATAACTAAAGATTGGACAGGTACAGTGGTGGAGTATAGTATTTAATCAGTGTTTTTTAATGTATACTTGTTTTTTTGTTTGCCATAAGATAATTAATCAATTTGAATTTGTAAGTAAAAAAATATCTCTCAAAATTTGCCTTGACAATCTATCACAAATAGGACAGTTGACTTCACAGACTGACCAATTTTGCTTGTTTGTTTTCATATCTCTCATCTTCATATGTGTAACCAAAGAAGAAGAAGTGCTATAGAAAATTTCTATCTTGGCATTACAAATGTCAGCATCTATTCCTTTATCCTCTTAGTGTGTTGTCTGATTTTGTATGTATTTACTAATGATTCACTAAACTGTTTTCCATAGAAAGTTGTAGGGGTGACCCACATGACTTTAAATACTGTGTTATGTTATTACTATTTGAAAAGCTGGTGAACAGATAGCTGTGCAGAAAACAGCTGTCTTAGAAGGAATAAAATTAGTGTTTTGAATTCTAGCAAATTCCTACTTGGCTTTTCTTTTCAAAACTCTCCAAACAGGGCTTATCACTACTTAAAAACAGAGAGACAATATAAGAGAGATGAGGAATTGCTTAGGATTTTTGTCAGAAAATAAATAAATAAACAAATAACGGAAAAGTATGCTGCATGAAAGTATGATGGAAATACAGAGGGATTATGAAAATCTGAAAAATATAGATACCGAAAAACATATCAAAAAGAATTTTCTCAGTAAGTGTTAGAGAATTTCATCATAATTGGAAGCAAGCCTTTGTTATGTTCCACTGTATTTGGGAAAAGCTGTACCAAGCATTTTGCTCAGGCTATGTTTTGGTTTTGCTTTAATAACCCAAACAGTGCTGTCTTTACAAGATATATCCTCAAGAGATTTTCTGCTGTAGGGGCTTGAGATTACTATGATGGATTGTGATGTACTGTACACTAAGAGGAGCCTCACTAGTGTTGCTATATTCTCACAGAGGTTAAATGGTATTCAGTATGGAATACTGTCAAAAATGTTTTCTTTTGTGACAAGAAAACAACACAAAAAATAAAGAAGCACCCACACAGCTATGATCCCTGTGTCCAGTCTACTTTCTACTAAGCATCAAATGATGGAGACAGCAATTTGGGAGGGAATTCTCTGGTGCTGGATAACAATGTGTGACTTCAATTTTTTTAATATATTTCTAGATTCGGTTAAAGAAAAATGGCTGTTGGAAGTATAGAAAATAAAAAAAAATACACTATTTATTCTATGATTTTAGTTTACTACATCTGGACTCCCCGTGATTGCCAGTGTAGTACTTGTTATTTAGTTCTTAACTTTATTTCAGAAGAATCCTACAGCATGAATAGACGGACATGAATTATTCTATATCTATTCAGTGCTTCAATAGAATGTTTTAGAATACTACTTTAGGTGATTTGATTTATAAATATTTATATGTGGTTTTGTTTTATTAATTATATTCTATATATTTTATTAAATATAATTAGTTATTTTAATACTCAATATGAGTATTTATTGTTGCAAGAGTAAATAAATCAATTTCAGTCCAAAACAAAAGCAGAGACTGAAAAATGCAAGTGTAATTCAAATTAGATTTTAGATAAAACACTGTCTGTATCTAGAGAAAAAACTATTGCTAGCACAGTTGTCACAATAACTTGAACCTGAATGGCTTCTGCATGACTCATGTCATCAAGTGATTCACTTGTGTATTACTTTAAAAAATTCTGTCTGACACTTTTGACATATCATATCCTTTGAGTTTTTCCCTCTTATTCAAAAATCAAGGCAAAAAGTTCACTTCATAAAATATTAATAGGTGCAAGTATTGTCTCTTGACCTTACTTGATCAAAGCGATTAGTGTCAAAGTTTAATTGCATTTCATGTGTCTCAGTAACATCTCTAAATCTTTCATGGGGGTCAATAAATTATTAGCATCACATGAAAATCTCAGAAAACCATAATATGAAGTAGGAAAATTCTGTAAACTGATACTTGAGACTTAAATTAAAAATTATTTTTATTAAACTTAGTATTTTTCTTCAGTTCTTACTAAAGATCAAAGTCTGAATAATTCTGTGAGATATGGAATATTTGAGGTATTTATCACTAGACATAGAAAAAGAGTATACCTTAATTTGAATAGATACTGGGACAATCTTAAGATCTCAAAGATTGTTTTCTTTGGAATGTTTTCCAAAACTTTATAAGGCCTTGTGATTTGCAGTCAGAAATCAGTTCCTGGTCCTTGTACTGGGCAGGCATACAGTTCTTGTATGCCTGGTCCTTGTACTGGGCAGGCACACAGTTCATTCAGCACAGTTCTTTCTCCTTAATTTGTATCTTCAAGTAGATGTTTTCCTTCTGTAATAATTTTGCTAGCAGTGTTAGTAGCATTGTACTCTCCCTTCTAATACTCTGTTGGATCTGTGGTCAACTGTGCCAGTCATCCTCAGCCAGCAGTGACAAGTGGTTGCCACTAGACTCCCAAAGCCTTTGTTGGGAAGAGTATAACACAGTGACTGAGATCTTTTCTCCTCAAAAAACTTTGAGTTTTTTTATATATCTCTCTTGCTCTAGGCTCCTGCCTTCTGTCTGCATGGCCCATTTCACAGCCTCCCCAGCCTCAAATTTCCCCCTAGGGCAGTGAACTCCTGGGCTTGCTGGACTCTTGCCACACAGGCATTGGCACAGCTAAGCCTCAGGCAGGGGAGGCAACAGTCACTTGCCCCAAAGCAGAAAGTGAAACCAGGCCAGCCCTGAGACTGGAACTCTCAGGGTAGAACCTGTGGCCTTATACTAGGAATGGCAAAAAATCCCATTCCCTGCACTACAGCCCTGCAAGTGGAACTGCGGTGCTTTCATGAAAACAAAGCTCTTATATGCTCCAAAAAGATTGCTAGTGGTTCTAGACTGCTCAGTCAGGAAGAATAATATTACTTCCTAACAAGAAGAATCTTTTGTCACAGTCTGCTCATGCTGAAGAATTAAAATAAATTAGTCAGGCTGACATTTTATCTTTTGGCCATCTCTTCAGCCTGAACTGTGTCTCTATTGGATTACTGACCATAATTTCTGACCTGAAGAAACCAGTCAGGCAAGGATTCCACTATCAGCTTTTCAGATGGAAGTGCAAATACTTCAACATGTACCTCAGCAGAGAGCTCATCATGCCAGTTTTTCTGGCTTGCAAATGGCTGTGTAAGCCAAGGGATCATCTCTGCAGTAACCAAGATGTGGTCGGCAATGTCTGCTTCTTTTTCTCTAGAATACACTTTTGATTCTTGTGAATGTCCACCTTATAACTCTCAACATCACTAAAAATTTCAACAGCAAGCACTTGTCTTGTGCATAGTTTAATTCAGTTGATGTCAAAGCTCTTGAATTGTAAATGATAAGCTCTTCATTCTCATCTGGTTATGTCTAGCGGAGATTTATTCTGATGCCATAGAGTGTAGCAACACAGATAATAATCAACAATGTCTGTTTGTCATAGCAGATGAGTAGAATTGGATGTCAGTCTGTTGATCACATTTTCAAAAGGCACTTTCTGCCAGAAAGTCCATTGCCATTGATCTGTCTTGTAAAAGAAGCAGAGAGGAGTTATCATTGATTTTTGTGGCACAGATGTACCAGAAGTTCAACGAATATCTAGTTATTTTGCTTATGTTTTAACTGAAAGTAAATTGCCTTCATGTTGTCCTGCATAACCTATATGTATCTATTTGACGTCTCCTATAACTGTAGCGCTCAGTAAAGTGATTATCCCTTGGTCTATCCTCTGCTTTCACTGTTGGTGAACCTCCATGAGATGCAGGGAGCCAGTTGTATCGCTATGGTCTTCTCCCATAGGCTGCTCTCATGCCTGGAGCGCCTCCTCCCACGCTTTCACTCATCTGGACTGTTTCGTATTTTCTTTACTTCACTCCTTCACAGCACCACTGCAGTGTTGTTCGCCCTTTCTCAAATATGTTATCACAGAGATGCCACCAGCATCACTGGTGGGCTCAGCTGCGTACTGGTGGGTCCATTTTGGAGCTGGCCAGACCTGTCTCTGTCTGACATGGGGGCAGCCTTATGTATTCTCACAGAAGCCATCTATGTATCACCCCCACTACCAAACCCTTGCCACATAAGCCCAATATATATCCAGCTTTGCTTTTGTGAAAATTTTGTTCTTGTTCAGCATCCATGACAAGGTTTCACACATTACCTTCTGCACTGGATGAAGCTCAATAATATCACCTGTTTATTCTGAAACTTCGGCAGATGATTGCTATTCTTGTAAACAGAAACTGAAATTTTGGTTGTGCAACAAAATTCTCTGTGCTGCAGTTCATCAAGTGAAAGGAATTCATGATGCTAACTGACCATGCTAAGAATCACATGTATGTGGGACAGCCTGATTTTCTCCATCTGCTACCAATTAAATAGCGTAAGAGAGGGAGAAGACATGATCTCAATTCTTTCTTCTTCAAGAAGGAACAAGCTCCTCTGAGCAATTCATACTGCACAAAATGAGTGCAGTAACAGCGTGTCCTTGCGAAAGTGCAGCATGCATGCTTACAGGACATGAAGCAGAGACTGGTGTTCTGTCATAAGAGAAGCACAAAAAGACAGTTACAGGCATGCACTGCAAAACTGATGGCTTTCCTCCTCTCCTACATATCTTCTCAATATATAATTCATTTAAATATAACTACTATAATACTATATTTAAATGTAGCCTATACAAATTATGTCTTCCAACACCAAGTTTATCTGGCAGAAGAACTTTCCATTGCTAAAAACGCAATCCTGATAGAATGTAAAAGTTTACAATTTTGTAGCTCTTTGTTGATTTGGGGTGTTTCCAACAGTCATATGAGAACTGTTTTCCTTATTTACCTTTTTTTTTCAAATAGCCTGTTCAAAAAGTAGAAGGAATTAGTAAAGAGACTACAGAAATTCAGTATATACCTTTTAACTGGAAGATTTTGACTGATTTTTCTAGACTTATGCCTAAATGATTTTACAAGCATTTGAAACAGAGAACCAAGTAGATTTTTTTACTCACACAGACATGAATACTGGTTTAATGTGTTAGAAATACCAACCATGTGGTGTGTTTAAAACCTATTTTAGCATTTCAGATTCCTTTTTATCGGAGTTTTTCTTTTTTTCAAGCAACAAATTTGTGTATTTTTCCCTCTGAAAGTTGATATTTCAGACTGTTTTCATTCTTTTGAAGAAACAGTTTGAGAGCCTAGATATGCAGAAACATACATGACTAAAACCCAATTATACCTAAATAAAACTAAAATTTGAATTGTGAAATATAACAATGTCAGAGAAGCCTAGAGTATTCACAGCACCATTCTAAGTGACTATTTCTTTTGTGGTTCATGCCATGTATAGTGGAGCAATGCCTAAAGCATTTCTGTACATTCTGTGAGCAATTATAAACATTGGTCAATGCACCAATAAGTGCTAACGTGAATTACTTTCATATGACTCTCTATGGGTTAAAGCAAAATTAAAGTAAAGAGAAACCATCCGGTGCCTGCAAAATTGATGTCACCATGAAATCTAAAAAGTGTTATATGGCTACATTTTAAAAATGCATAGTTTTTATAGAATATTTGTTCAACATTTGGTCTCTGCTTCTCCAGACATTTCTAGCTTACTCAATTTTTATCTAGTATTTCTGTCAGCTCAGAACAGAATGCTTGTAATCCATCTAGTATCACAAGAATAAAATATAGCTAGTCTTGAGAATATATTTTTCCAATTATGCTTTATTTACATAAAAGTAATTCTGAAAAATAGACTCTGTTTGACAGTTGCTAAAATACCCTAAAGGCTGCCCTTCCCAATCTTCCCTCATACTAAGGCCCATACCTGCAATGAATAAAAATGCTTGCAGCGATAAAAATTGTACATAAATTGAATCTACTATCTTCAAAACCAGCCCACATTCAATTTCTTTTCTAAGCTTTTGTTAGCTTCAAGTACACTTGAGACATATTTGCACAAATTTGTGCTCAGGCAACTTAAGGACAATTAGGTAGATATAGGAAAGGGAAGTTAACACTAGAATGGCACTTGTCAGCTGGCTAGAAGTATTATGAGATGTCAGTTTTACTAAAAATACACAGTGCTTGCTCTTAGACTTCATTGTGTGAAGACATATTTGGCCAGACCTCAGTGTTTCATCCTGAACCTGAATATATATAGTTTTGAGACTCCATGTTATACTGCATGTTGATATAGAAATATTTCATTTCAGTTCTATCTCTAACTGCATTAACTATTTCATCTTGGAATGCAGAGATTGAACTTCTGTTTTCACTTGCAATAGAGGGAACATTTGCCAGCTGTGGAAAGAGCCATTTTCCCTGAATATACATAAATGCCATAAGAACAGTAAACCAAGTTGGCATAAGTACAAAAAAAAAAAGAAATTCAAGCAAAGAAAGTAAAGAGAAAGAAGAAGAAAATGAGAGAGAGGGAGAGAAGGAAGGAAGGAAGGAAGGAAGGAAGGAAGGA
>LTAT01000002.1:17222938-17238455 GCA_003286495.1 Chlorodrepanis virens | reverse complement strand
ATTTAAATATTTTTTCTTTTGAATATGTTTTTATATATATATTATATATATATATATATATGTATATATATAGGTAGTTGGTAATTACAAAATACGCAATAATTCTATGAAATGTGTTGATTTGATCATATATATATTGTGACACTAATAGAGCAACTTTTACCTATCATCTTCAGTAAATTTGTGAATTTACATCCCTCCCCACATTGAAGAGCATTCATGAAATAAGGAGGGAAAGAGAACTGCAGAGAAACTGCTGGTGAGTGACATACAGTGGTGTTAGTCAGAAATTAGCTGTGTTTGGTGCAGGCACCTATGTCAAAGCAGCCTCAAAGGAAAGAGCTCTGTTCTGATTGAAGGAAACAGCATGATTCCCATTTTGTGGAGACAGAAGCTTCCTCTTTGCACTGACATGTATTCCTGAGCTGAAAGCCATGTCTTCCACTGCCTTAATTTCTGTGTAATGTAATGTTTTCAGGTCTTTCTATTCCAGACAGGTTTTTTCAACTGCACTCACTTAGAAGCAGGCAGAAATAGAAGTCTGTTTAGCAACAACAGCTAGCTGAGCTATTCTGCTCCCTAAATTCCTGCTCATCTCTCTTGACACTCTGGCAGATGCATTTTTAATTGCTATTTAGTGACAATGGCATTCAGTCAGAGTTTTATAATTGTCAGAAGGCTTTTTTAAATTTTACAATACCTCATCTTACCAACTAGTTATAGCTTTGTCAATCAGTGAAATTAGAGTGCAAGTTAATTTACATTTCAGCAAATGCGGTAAGACTTTTGCAAAAATATCTCTGTAACTCAACCTTAATTTTGTCCAAACTGTTCCACACTGGAATATCATCATTCAGCAGATGCTGTAAAACCAGTTGAAGCTCTGTTGAAATGCAAAAAAGGAAATGCACTCTTTGTGCCATATGGGAGATGAAGAATGTATATGCTCAAAGCAGGACTGCACAAATCTTGTCAGTACAGAAGCCAGTGCTAGGCAAAAGCAGGTGATGTGAGTGGGAGAGAGCATGGAACTCACAATAAATAGGTGCCTACAGAGCATGCACATGCTAGAAATTATTTCTGTCACTGAATCCTAAATTACTTTGAGTTGGATTGGGCGTCTGGGTTTCTGTCTCACTGTCTATATCCTGCCAATACCTACATGGTAAGAAAATGTAAAATAAAATTGAAGGAAAAGGCAAGTATCCATACTTAAGCCACAAAGATTATAATGTAAAAAAGAGACATGAAAATAAGGAGAAAATTTTTATGAGATAAAGTGAGTTATAAAAAAAAACCCCTATTTTAAAGGAACAATTACTTACATGGTTAAGATGTCAAATGTAAATTTTAAATCAATGTTTAACAAGAAATATAAATAAAGCATTTTGTAACTCATGGAAAGCTCTAAGAAAAGCTTTTGAAAGAAAAGTAGTGGAAATGATTAAAGGGATGAATAGACTTACTTATTAGCAAAGATTAAAAGCATAAATACAAATAGTTTAGTGAAGTAATTAGGTGAGGGAAGAAAGGAGGACATAATAATCTACAAACATCTGAAGGCAGTAAACACAAAGGAAGGAGAGGAATAATTTACCCTGATACAAGAGAGTGTAATTAGAAGTAAAGGAATTAAAGTTAAAAGGGGAAAAATACATGGAGCAGAAGAGAAAAACACTTGCTCACTAGATGAAAAAAAATTGAAGTGGTGAGAGTCTATATCTGAGAGTAAGTTGATGAAAGGATTGGAAAGTATAACAAAACAAAACAATAACGAAAAGATAAAAAACAAGTTCTAGAGAGCTGCATGCAACTGTCCGATTACAAAATTTACATTCCAGGACATTGCTTACTTTCTAAAAAAAATACTTTTTAAAAAATAACTGGAATGATCCTTTTAAAGATAATTTTCACTCCTGTGTAAGTCTTCATTAGTGCCTGTTATCCCACTGAGCCTATGTGGTTTGGTCCGGAAATCCCTCTGGGAGAGTGAAGAAAGATACCTGTACAATCAGAGTGAGCATCTTCAAGACGTGTCAAGCCTGGAGAGCAAGAATCAGATTTATTCCCCAAATCACTGACAAAGCAGTGATCAGGAGGATGTGTAAGAGACTCAGTGCATGATCTTTGTCTTGCTTACTTGTAAAAGTTAGGGCTTTATGGGGAGGCTGTGTCAGCATTTCAGATTTGGATTCCGCTGTTCCCTGACCAGGTGTGCTCCATAGTCTTTCTGTGTCTCTTTCCTATTTTCTGTCCATTTCCTATCAATTTCAGACTGTCACAATTCAAGTCCCTTTCTTTAACAGCTCTCCTCCTGTCATCTCACAAATAATTTCATGCAAGTTTCCCTTTGCTTTCCATGCAAGCACACTAACTTCTTTCTGCCTCTCCTTTCCAGTATTACTTCTCCCAGAAGTCCAAATTCCTGCCTTAATTTTATGCTTGTCTCGCTTAGGGACAAATGACGCAGAATATCTCAGTCCCACGCTCTCTCCCTTAGCGTCCTTCTTCATCTTCCAAATTTCCTCATTCAAAAAAAAAGCTCTTATGATAGGAGAAATGAGAGGACAGTGCATAGTGGTTTTTGTTATATGTAGAAATAATTTACAACTCATTTTATTTCTACCATAATATGAAAAGTAAAAAGTATATTCAAATGGAAAGCCACATGTTTAGTTTTATTCAGCAATTTTCAGGGTTTTTTTTTTTATTTTAATAAGAGTAAGGTATGTCCTGAGACACTTTCTAGGACTTCATTTCTTTCTAGAGGCAAGAGGAAGGCAGGGTTATAAAGTGAATAGCCTCATATTACCATGAGGTTTAACTGAAGCACAAATAGAGTGGCTGTTATTAGAGGCTCGGCCATGTATTGGCATGAGGCTGAGCTCTAATCTTTCTTTCAGTCTTTAGCTTCTGTTCCCAGGACTTTTGATCCAATTCTAAAGGCAATAAAATATATTCCTACTGTCTATTGTGCTTCCCCAGTGTTCTCCATCAATCCTGATACTCCTTTTCCTAGGCAATGGAGGTTTTTATACTGTCTATCATTATTCAGACTTGTAATTATATTTTAAAAGCATCCTATATTTTAGTGTTTTTAAAAACAGTCTACATCTTTAATGCTTATCTTCTTATTGATTTAAGATTTAAGATTTTTAAGATTAAAGGTATAAGCTAAAACCAGATATACAAAAGAAAAATAATTAAGACTCCTTTTCCTCTTTCTATATTCAGAGGGAGGTTTTTTTCTACTTTTTTTCAGTGTATTATAGCAATTATGACAGCTAATATCAGAATCATATATGATAACTTTTAAAGGAATTATGTGCGTTGTTAAGATTGATTTATTAGTTTAATATCAGATCAATTTTAAAACAAACTTTAAATTAAAGACTATCTTTCAAATTCCCTGACTAGTTTGACTGTAAAGAGGATACTCTGGCCTTGTTTTGATGCATAAAAGAACTCGAGTGGCTTATGAAAGTACCCTAGAAGATTCTGTCCATTTCTTTAGTTTGAGCAATTGGAAAATATCTGCAAGAATGCCCCACAGAATTATTACTCAAAAATTGTCTCAAATTTGTTTCAAGTAACATAGCTGTACATTTCCTTTCTTGAAGCTCTGCTTTGTGTACTGCAGCTTTAGAAGATCATTGCCTTCAGCTTCATTGAAAGCTCCAGGGGAAAAAAAGACTGTAAGAGCAGTCCCTGAAGTCACTTGCCTTTGAAAATGGTATCCAAAGTATACAATTCGGAGGATCACATTATTTTTTCACTTTGTCTCATTTTAAAAATCAAAACTGATCTCATGAGTTTCCTGATTCAAATTCTGTTACTCAGCTATTATCTAAAGATCCTAAATGTGCAGCTCAGAAATATTTACCATAGCCTAAAAGTAAAGTGTGCTCACGTTCTTTTGATTTACACTAAAATGTATATATGCGTAACACCATATGCAAGTGATTTTTCCATGTGATGAATGTAATTTTTAAAAATGTGTTTTCATTTTTTAATCAGCATTCTTCATTGATGAAAAGCTATGAACTGAAAACAGCATTAGAAATCCCCCTAACCCTAAAATTATCAGATTCTGGTAAAAAATTGAATAATTATTTTCCTTTCCATTTCCCAGTCTGTCGTTTTCTGATGGCTCAAGTAATCCTTTTTTCATCTTGTTCTTGATGAGATGGTTAATAGTTAACTCACTTATTTTAGAATTAAAATTATTTTGCAAGTTGTGGGCTACCTGTACAATTCAAATTTCTTGAATTGTTTAGTACAGATCCATTAGGGAACCTTGAGTTTGTTTTAATGACATCTTAAGATCAAGCTATCAGGTGTGATTACAAGTCTCACGTTTGTTAAGTGTCTATTTACTTACTAAGAGGTGCCAATTCTCCTCTTACTCAACATATTAACAGGTCACAGGTCAAGTGCTGAAGGAAAAGGTACTGTGAAAGGCCACACACCTGTTTGCTTTGATTTGGCCCTTTAGACATACTGAGACATAGTGAACAATGAATAGAGTTATCAATATCAGCCAGTCCACCTGGAGCTAAATAACAGTTGCAATAGGACAGAATCTGAAAAAAAAGCAAATAAAAAAATTCAGAAAAGTGGTATGGAAGAAGCAGAAAATTTGTCTTTATAATGAAATAGCATTTTGGTTTTGGTTTTGTTTTTTGTTTCTGTGAATGCACTTAAACATTCATCAGACTTGCACACGTTCTTTTTCCTTAGGTGTTTTTTATCTCATGCCATGAGGAGTAGCAGATAAATGTTAGCCATATAACTGAACCTATACACTGACTTATCACACAGTTTCACACCATTCTATCTCCATAAGCCAGGTCACAAAAGAGAATGCTAATAAAAATACTTCTTCACTGAACCACTAGGTTTGTCTCCCAACTAGTACAGATTAGACATTTTTCTTTTTGTCAGTATGACTCTGATTTGTTCAGGGTCACTTCCACTTGAGCCCTATGGATCAGAGCATGTTCTGGGGACACAAATTGTGTCTTAAAAGCCTCTCCATCCATCCTCTCAAAGATTTTTCTCAGAAAAGAGGTCTCTTCACCATCTCAAAGCTTTGGACTAAGTCTCCTCTGATGCAGACAATACATTAATTAAGAAAACCAAAAAGCATTTCACCACCCTGATAGTTCTCAGCAGTTGCATTGGCCTCTTTAAAAGGCTTCTTAGAAGTTCTTTATGCCTGATAAACATAAGTGTAGTTACAAAAACCAAATGACAGAATGTCAGTTTAAAGCTGCTTTTAGTTAAATGTCTCTCACATCTCCTGCCAAGCACTTCTTTGTGGGACCAGCAGATAGCAGGAGTACATGTTGTCACTCTCTTCCTTTTAATATTTTCGATATGGTAGTAGGAACATGTCAGAGTCTATTTATGAGTGGTTGCCACTCCTGACCTTTTTTATCCAGAGTATTTTCTAATAAGTAAAGAATTAACACCCAAAGAGTAGCAGTTTGTAATTTCCTGGCTTAACTGTGATATGAGTATTACCCTTTTGAACTCTATCATTACCCTCTTACTCATCTGAAAATTATACGTAAAATTAAAATCAGTAGCTGAGAACATAATTTGTTCCATTCAAGCCATAGGGGAAAAAAAAATATCCAGTAAGAGAACTTGAGTTCAAACAGGAAATTTCAGTAACATCTTTCACTCACGTAAGTGTAAATCCATCTAAATAATAGCTTCATCTGTCCAAAATCAGAGACAAGCAGTTATGATGACATGATACGTTACAAAATCCTGCTTTCCGTGTCCTTAAAAAATTATTCTTACATGAATGAAAAGATAAAAAATGTTATTTTTTGTGTGCTATATGTGTTCTATTATACATCATGTCTCATCCCATTGGTAATAAGGTCCTAATTTTTAGTCAATCTCATATAAAAATGTTCTGTGTTTTGCTTTGCTTTGTGTTGTTTTATTTTCTCCCGGTTTTAACATTTACACTTCACATTTTTATTAACGGGTCTGATTTGTTAATTGGTGCTTGTTTTACTAAAAAAGGTTTCATATTTGGCTTTAATATTGTTCGAGCATTTATATTGTTCAAATTTTAGGTCATCTTATCCTTAAAAATGTTGCATAATCTTTAAAAGACTTTTCCACTTTTCCTCTCATTAAAAGATTCACCACATTTTGTTATTCCCCTGCTATTCAGAGAGTTGGACAAATATGCAGTTGAAGAGGCACCTGAAGCTTTCAGGCTGTCTCCAGACTTTGGCCAGGAGTCAGGAACAAATACAATAATATTGTGCTGGGAATCTGTACTTTGTAACTGTAAATGTACTTTGTAGCTGTACTTTGTGTACAGACTGTGGTATGTAGTGATGCTACTTAGCAGCTCTGTTTTCACATGTATTTCGCCAGTCTGGAACCTCCAAAATCACAGTGATTTTCATGAACTGATTGATTTATCTTGAGACTTCTCTTAAAACCCTCCACAGATCATAAAGCTGTTTCTTATTGCTCTAAGGAATAATTCTTGTTCCTTGGTATTCTTGCATTCAAGAATCCTCAAAAATAAAGAAAGAAATGAATCAACTGCAAGTGGAAAAATAAAACTGTATGCTATTTTGTGGTTGATTGACCTTGTCTACTCTCCAGAAACCCAGCCTCTCTATTACTACCTCTCCCCAACAGGACCAGGGAGAAAATGTGACAAAAAACTCATGTGGCAAGATAACAGGGAGATCACTCAGCTATTACCATCTTGGGCAAAAAGGAATCAAATTGGTAAAATTGGTAGAATTTATTTCCAATTAAAAAGAACAGGATAATAAGAAAGGAGGAAAAATCTGAAACATCTTCTCCCCGCTCCTCTCTTCCTCACCAAGTTCAGCTTCATTCCTAACTTTTCTACTTCTCCCCTGAGCGGTGCAGGAGGATTGTGAGGAAATAGTTGTAATATCAATCCCTATATCAAACAGCCTATATTGAGTTCCAGAAACCAATACTCTAATTTATCCCTCTGGCTAATCATCACAATCCAAACTGCCCATCAAGGGGGACAGAATCATTTAAGAAAAGGTATAAGCCTCTAGTCACTTTTCTGAGAGAAAGCTGAACTTCATCTGCATGAGGAAAGCCCAAGAGGTCAGTGTTTCAAACAGGTGATAAAAACACAGCTGTTAGAAGGTGCTGTTGCAAAATGAAAGAGTTTTTGGCAGGAACTTTTAGTTTCAAAATTAACATGCAGCAATCAAAAATGAAAGTTCCAGACAAGTTTTAAAAATAGCCAGAAGCAATGACGGGAAAAGTGCTACTTACATAAGCATGGTTAACTGGACATTTTGGGTTTTCTGGAAGAGGCTGAAGTTGTTACTTTATAATTCTGAGATGTATTATCCAGAATCACCTTGAAATCCAGATATACTATTCAGAATAATTTTGAAATTTTGACTTCAGGAGTCCATGATGTATACATACCATTGACACCAATTGCTGCAGTGTAAATACTTAAGACTTAGATACATATTTAAGGTGTAGGAACAACATACACATTTTTTTTCATATTTTTTATATCATGAGTATGCCTTCAGTAGCCTCTTTCAAAAAATATTTTCACGTGAATACAAACTTTTAAAATTATACTATAAATAACATTATTGTTGATATTAACAGAAGCATACAATTAAAGAAAATGTCATTTATAATTATTTTGATTATATTTTTAAAGTATGTGCAATAAGACAGAAAATAATTTAAAGTGTTTTTGCTAATGTTCTAATTCTTCTAATTCTTCTAATGTGGGTGTCATTAGAAGAATTCAATTATAGGGAAAAGAAACAAAAAAAAGGAAGAAAAAAAGGTTTTCCTAGGAATGCCACCTTAACCATAAGCAGACAAAGTCTGAGAAGAAATACAAAGATCTCTTGCATGAATAACTCTTTTCCAAAAAAGGTTTGCAGATGACACATCTACCTGTGGTAATAAATCAGTAGCTGTTTCTGTGCTAACTCATGCTGTCTGTTTGAGTGGTATCCATGCCATAAGAAGATGTACACAATCCTTCAAGAAATAATGAGTTTGACCAAAATGAGACATGACCAGATGTTGGTGTTCCATATTTTTATTTTTTCAGTCAGTCTGTGGAGGCCTGAACTATGTTAGGCCCAAAGGCTTGTACTTATTTTTTAATAGCTTTCATTTGAACTTTGCAGATCTCTCCTCTCAATAGATAGATAGATAGATAGATAGATAGATAGACAGAACAAACCTTATTCTATTTATCTATCTATCTATCTATCTATCTATCTATCTATCTACCTATCTCAGAGTATATTACTCTCTGAGAACAGAGTAGTTATTGCCCTATATTTATTCACTCATGCAAGAACATTTCTGAAATGCTCATAGATGTAAATGTTTCTACAAAATCTCAGCAGCTTCTTGGATATTTTAAGACACTCAACACCACTCACTACTTCTTCAACAACTTGGAGGGTTGATTCCTTCCTAATTTTAATATGTTATTTCAGTATCTCAGCACTAGCTTTCTTTCCTCTGACCCTCTGACATTGATTCTTCCTTTGAGCCATGTACTGTATTAGCAGAAGCTGTTATAATATTGGTTTGATGTAATTTAAAATTGGACATACTGAAAAGTACAGTCCCTCACAGGGTCAGGTAATTCCTTTTGTTTCATTATAGTCTTTGGTTAACATTATTGGCAGATTTGTTGTTGCTGTTACCAGATTAATGAAGTAATGGAATAATCTCTGGAGATAATTATTATAACTGTGATAAATAATTTACTATAGGGCAGAAATTATTTTAATTACTTTTACTCTACATCACATGATAAACCAAGTATTTTGTGTTATGTAATTAAAATAAGCGTGTACTTCTGTATATGTGTGCATGCATTGCATTTTTTCAAGCCTATGTAAAAAGAGTTATATTATTTCCCCACCCTGACTTTTTGTCCCCCATATTTTTAGGTTTTTTCATCATAGATTTTTATTATGTCTGCTTGAACCTTGCCAGATCTATATTTTAGTTTTTAAGCTATTCATATTTTTCATCCCTAAAGCATCATAGAATCATAAGATACATGTGGTTGACAGGGACTTCTGGGCATTGCCTAATCCAACTTATCTGCTCATAGCAAATTCAGTCAGAGAAGGTTGTCCAGAGCTGTGTCCATCTGGGTCATGAATATCTCTGCAGATGGAGACTGTCCAGCTCTCAACAACCCATTTCCGTGTGTGATGAACTTAACATTAGAAACATTTGTTTCTTATGATTAAAATAATCTTGCTGCATTTCTATTTGTGCTTATTGCATTTTGTCCTCTCACTGGATACCACTGGGAAGACACTCTTTGCACCATCTTATCAGATATTTATAGAGAGATTTATATAGTAAAGAATGCTCAAATAATATATTGCAGAGATTTATGTTAATTCTATTTTTAAATTTCATAATAAAACTTTAAAAAGAGGGAATGAAGGAAACTATATTGGTTTTGTAGATTTTTTTCTTTCTTTATGATTTAATTAAATGATCCTGACAGAAAACCAACTCATAACCTGAAATTAAATCCATTCAAATTCTTTCAGCTAATTTTACAAATTAAAATTTGTTTTGGTGGTTAATGGGAAGGGAGTATTATGCATATACTCCTCGTGTGCTTGTGCAGTATTTCCTACAGAATTAGATGAATAAGATGAATAATATTTCATTTCAAAGAATATATTCTGGATAGTTGAACAGATATTAAATGGATTATTTTTTGATAATGTGCTGATAAGTTTTAATTAAGTGTTTTGAGGCAAATGTAGTTCAGGGTCAATGTTACCATGTTTTATTATTATTTTTAAAAATCCTTTCCAACAAATAGGTAAAACTTTGATAGACTTTTATAAGCAATTTTTGTTATGCTACTTTTATTTGCAAAATCCCAGCTCTTTGTGCAAAGCCAACTTTTCTGAGAATTAATAGCATAATGTGTAGATAAAAAAAACCAAGGTCTTGTTAGTAATTTTTCTGCTACCAAGAGAGAGAATGAGCTGTTCATAGCTAGCATACCGAATTTTTTTGAAACCTTTTCTGTGGGATGCTATGTAGAAATGAAAAACATCAAGCTAATAAACAGTATAGACCCACTTATTTTATTTATCAGATCTGCCTGAAAATCTGTCTCACCATTCCTACAGTAAAAGTGGTGGCAAAACCTCACTTTGTCTCCAAACTGTGAAGCTTTGTGGCAGAGCTTATATTCAGTTTGGCTCTTCTTAACCACTGAGATTGGTCATTTACTGCGTTTAGGCATCCCAAGGTTTTGCTGGACTTTATTGATCATCCCTTCCCAGATGAGAGAGCTTTTAGGCAGGAGCCTGATTCTCCTGTCCCCTTAGGAAGCCAGACTAAAAGATCAAACAGAAACCAGCCCAAGAAACTAAAGCAATATCTTTAAAGTGATACGCTCACAGAGATATGTCATCACACCAGTTGAGTAGTTTCTGTTAGTAAGGCACATAAAATCCCTGTTGATTTGCATGGAATTTTAGTCTTCTGATGTAACTGAAAATTAACCTTGCTCAGTCCATTTTATGTAAACAACTTCATATCTTAAATAGGGAAATAAGGGCTGAAGTGTTTGTAAGGAGTGTGGACACTGTTTGAAACTTAAACATTGGTCTTGCTTCCTTTAAAACTTAATAGACTGAATACATACATCCTAATGAGACTGCTGTCCTTAACTTTAAAACAATTTTATTTAATTGTAACAAATATTCCACATATCCTTATAAGAACAAGCAAATTGTCATCACATTAATCATCTTTCTTTTATGAGCAGATATGTTTTACTAGCAGATACTTCAAACAGAGGAAAACAATCTGTCACCAGATAATTGCTACGAGGATGGGAATAAGTCATACTGTTTGCCTATTTCTTATGTTACTGGTTTGTGGCCTAATTTAATCTATTCTGCATGCATAGTAAATGCAACATTGTCATTTTAAAATCATAAACCTCTCAAAAAAGGCAGGCAGAGATCTGCTATAATGTGTTAGGTGATGGATATCATATTTACTATTGATCTCTGAATGTAGAACCAATTCATTCTGTACTAGAAAACATTTTTCATATATTTTTAGAAGATATTGAATGGCTCTTAATCAGTGACAAGAATGTTTTTTGTGTTACTGCTCAAAGTAGATTAGCCACATTGTACAGCATTTCAATAGAAAAAACAAAGCTTTTAGAGGCTGAATCTTGTGTGGTATTGCTTGAATGAACTGTTCATTCATCTGACTTCCTGTTCAGATTCCCTTAAATTAAAGAAAAGTTCAGAGTAAGCAATCCAAATGTGCTGCAGGATTTATATACGGAGATCCACCTAAGCCTATATTGTATGGACATAGTATTCATTGTAGTTTGAATCACTGCTGGGGAGGATTTAATTTAATTAGCTACTTGATTATTATAGTTGGTTTCTCTGTTATCTGTCTCAAGAAGCTTCTGTTACATCCCACTCCCTACTCATTCTATTTTCTTTTCTTCAAACTAACCCATTCTAAGGACCAGGTTCCTGCATCTCCTTCTTTATTTTTTTTCTATTCAAGTTTGGATGCAAAAATCCCCAATGTATTAACCTAATCTCAATTTTGTGTTCATGGACCACTGGTCCAGGCTTGGATGAGGTTTAAAAAAATCACACTTCTGGTCTAACCAAATATGTAATACAAGTGGGTATGTACTTGTATTAAATTAATGTAATCAGGTTTTGGCTATTAAAATCTCTTTATTTTAGAAACCTTGTCCTGCTCTTGAAGTCTATTACTTCCTCCTTTACAACTCCTTAACAGCCTTATCCTATAAAGACTGTGTTATTACACTCCCACAAGACTCATAAGTGGCTAAGAATAGAGGGTATGAATATAAGAATGAGATTCAGTTCACTTTTAAAAGACTCTCATTTTAGGTATCTAGCAGCACATCTTTGGTAGATGCTTATCCTTCTGTTACAGTCAATAGAAGTTGAGGGTAGGACTGAGTTGTGTAAAGCAGGTATATAACACCACACAATTTTCCAGAGGGTGTCCCAGATATCCACACAGGACTGGCAGGGAAGATGGATAACAGACAGGAAGCCTCAGCCCCTATGAAGCAGCAGGAGAATGCCACACAGTGTATTCTATGGCATTTCACATGCCACTCCACTCTTGTTTTTATATCCCTTGTTCTCAGCACATCCAGTTTACCATAGAAAATCTTTGGGGACATTATCACCCTGGATAATACCTACCACAGAGTAAAACAAATCCCCTCAATGAATTTTCAGAAAAAAAGAAACGATCCCCAAAACAATAAGCAATAATGATGGAACACTAGCCTCTTTCCAAGGCTTTTATAAATGACACATTTCTTTTAATTATCCCCTTATTTGTAAGGGAAGGGTATTTTGCATCTGTGCATGAAGAATGACAGATTCTGACTGAAAAACAACCAAACTACAGCTGCTATGTAAGAAAGGGAAATTCAGTGAAATGTTTCTGAAATTAGCTATCACGTTAGCTATTAGCTAATCATGTTCAATTACAGGGGAGTCAGGCTGTGTCTCTGAAGGTATTTCAGTTACACTTCTTACATTCATATTGACATTCAATAAAAGTACCAACTTCTAACCCTACTTTAGTAAGAAAATCTTGTCTGCCACCAGTCCCTAATCAACTCATTACAAATTTTCTTAGTTTCTGACTATTTAGTTTTCAGAATATCATTCACAAAGCCTATGCACATTAATAGTAAGTGTTTGCAAAAAAATAGCTATAATGAGTATTCTGAAAGCATGAAATCTTCAAAAAAAGTTGTGCTCATCTTACTGACTTTTAAACTCATTAATAAAAAATTGAAAAATGAAAAATTTTGAAAATCCTGTAGCAGACATTTGAACATCATTTAAATGCCAGTCCTTATTTTTTATTCTTTCTACAGATTGAAGATATGCCAAATTTAATTGATATATGTTACTTTTTTTTCCTCATAAATGTCATACTCACAAAAAAATCTTCTACATTTTTATCATTGACATTAAATCTCATGAAAGGAATAGTTCTGTTGATGGCATAAAAATGCCTTTGAATCACCCTACAGAGTAACTTCTTCCTACTAAATAAATGAAGTCGAAAATAAAGTTAAATAGATGAAGATAAATAGAGATAAAGTTAAATAGATGAAGTAGAAATTTGTTCCTCATCTCCCAGCTATAAAACTATACCAAAATAAATGCCAGCTAGTATCATCGCTTTCTTTTTTGACTCTTCAGTTCATTAAGCTCTGAAAGAAAGTTTTCAGGTTTAAAGTAAGTCCCACAATAATCTGAGTTTTCCTTGTATTTCTACACATTGTCTTTTTTTTTTTTCTGTCACGATAACATTTTTTTAATTTCCTCTGAAAAATAAAATTCCTGAGACAAAATTCACTTAAGTAGTTTTGTTGTCATAGAATGAAAAAATTTGAAGCTTTTAAAAGTATTTTGTCAAAATATTAAAAGAAATTCCCTTTGCAAATTATTTAGAAGGATTTAGAAGGAAAAAAAAGTGAAATATTTTTCCTAGAGTGACAAAACACGATGTTTCAATACTAAAACATTACAGATATTTTCTGGTTTTTTTTTAACTTATGGATTATCTACTGGGAGAAGACATTTTACATTGTCAAACCAATTTAATAGAAAATGATCGGTACCACCTAGACTTATTTCAAATAAATGTGAAAGCCTGTGAAGATTACAATCTAAGCAGGCTGCAAAAAATAATTCACATAGCGATGCCCTGAATAATAAAGGACAGTTATCTCTGCTGATATGGCTGAATGTGTCAGAAGCTGTTGCCACAATTTCTCAATTACCTGTATGCAAGATAACGTGAGGCTGGGCTTGGCTGTCCCTCTTACTGTCAGTCATACCTTTTCCATAAGAGTGCTGATCTGCAATGTCCTACAGGACATGGAGATGTCTCTTTTTTGAAGAAATTTCTAGAAGTAAATAATTCCGATTACTGGACTGATGTGAGACCATCACAAAGAAATTACAGACATGGCACCAGGCAGTGGAGGGCTCCTCAAACAAGATATCAGCAAAAACAGCAAGGAGAGGAAAATTTTTTTCAGAAACTTGAAAGGCTTTAATTAAGTATATCTCCTCATTATAAATGTAATAGAGATTTAAAGGGTTATTGAGTTCATCACTGGACCATGACAAATAAACATACAACATTTTTTTCACCAATATATGTCCTCTATGGTAGATATTTTTTTTACCCTTAATTTAATTATTAAAATGCTTTCTCATGTAGATAATGCAAAAGACAATTGGATTGGAAAGTCCAAATATATACTATGGATCAATTCATCTTGACAATGAGATCTAGAAGGAAACAGTCTAACAAAAGTCCTCTTCTTTTTTTCTGATTTTCTTGTTTATTCAGGATTCTTAGTCTGGTTCCCAAAGAGAGTGCAATCTGAGATGAGATGATTCTACAGAAAGACTTACTATCAAACCTGGAATCATAATTCTTTGCAGGGCACTGCAGGACTTGTATTTACACAAATCACCTCCAACCCAATGAATAATGTCATACTTTGAATAAACATAAGATACTAAATTGTGAAGTTGAGGCTTGAGAGGGTGGGAAGACAGAGTATATTTTAAATGGTATCTCCTCTTCAAAGGCAGCAGAAGCTGCAGAAGGCTTGATATGGTGTATTTTACTGGCTGGTGCATCTAAAATTTTCATGTAGGCTAAATTGTAGTGTCATGTTTTTCAAAGTTGTTGTATTTTCTATCCACACTGTGATTCTTCCTAGACACGACTTAAAGAAAAGGAAGAAATTAAAATATTATCAATGCTATGAAGCCTATAAAGCCATGAACATTGTCTGTTAATAATTTCCTTATAAACTATTTATACATCCTAAGATATTTTTTATTATACATTATATGTTTCATTTGATCTTTATTGTCTCCACTCTTCTTTTGGAAAATTTTTCTAGGTCAGAATTAGTTCATGAACTAAGGGATTTAGCAGATATGGATTTAATGGAAAAACATTTTATTTGAAAGAATAGGAAATGTGGTTAACAGGAATTGTACTTGAACACTGTTACAAGAATAAGCTTCTCAATTTGATGTCTGATTGTCCCTAGATCATAGATTACTAAGCCAGTATGGGTTGACATGGTCAAATTGCTTATTGCCTTGCAGACAGTGAACAGGGTGCTATTTGTTATTAGAACTTTTTTCTACAAGGAATGAAGCATCAAAAATAAAATAGTCTGAGCAAAATGGAAGAGCAGAGATGTGAAAGGCTATGAAAGAGAAAACAGAGTTCAATTTAACCTCTTTGTCATCATAAAATAAGATATTAAGGTCAGACAATGCATCCTAATATTCACCAACGATAACATCCTTAAGTGAGACAGCTGTGTTCTCTTCAAAAATGTATAAGGTACATTTGATTAGCTAAAAAA
>LTAT01000002.1:17182011-17222928 GCA_003286495.1 Chlorodrepanis virens | reverse complement strand
AAAAAAAAAAAAAAAAAAAAAGTTGTTTTGGGGTATAACATCAGAAGACAGTTTCAGTGATTTAAGAGGAAAACAAAATAAAAAACAGCTTTGATTTTTTGAAATAATTTTGAAAATTCAGAGTAAAATCTTTTGTTGGTTTGCTGAACATTTTCAAAGTCCAGTCCATCTAAAAAGTGCCACTAGTAGCCATTATTTGGGTCCCATATCTTACTTCTGGTGCCTGCAACATAAGAAGGACATGGGCCTGCTGAAATGAGTCCAGAGAAGGCCATGAAGATGATCTGAGGGATGGAACACCTCTCCTATGAAGACAGGCTGAGAGAGTTGGGGCCATTCAGCCTGGATTAGAGAAGACTCTAGGGTGACCTCATTGACGCTTTCCAGTGCTTAAATTGGGCTGCAAGAGAGCCGTAGGACTTTTTATGGGTGTATGTAGATAAGAGGGAGTAGCTTTAAACCAAAAGAGGGCAGATAATAGGAGGGAATTCTCTACTGTGAGGATGTTGAGACACTGGAACAGGTTGGCCAGAGAAGCTGTGGATGCCCCACTCCTGGATGAGTTCTAGGCTGGGTTGGATGGGGCCCTGAGCAACCTGTCTAGTGAAAGGTGTCCCTGCTCATGGCAGTGGGTTGGAACTGGATGACGTTTATGCCTGGAATAAACCACAAGTTAATTTGTAATGTCTAGCAGGGTGTGAACTTCGCTCTATAAGAGATGTAATGTTTTGCGACATTCAGAGAGTTCACAAAAATACAACCATGAAATTAATTATGTCTATGTCATCCAAGTAGAAGCTATAACTTTCTGCAAACTCGGCAATAGATGAGTTAAAATAATGTTGTTCTTTTTTTGAGCTTAATGTTGTTCATTTCTGCGGTAAAATTTTACCAAATCCTAAGAAGTTATAAATAAATTGATCTTTCTGCTCCTACCTTGTCTTTTCTCAGAAAAAATTCAGTTACCGTAAGATTTCTGTTACCTGAATCATTTTGTACCTTAACAATTGCCATGTAACCATGTCAGGTGCTGAGAAGCCCCCCTGAAGTCTTAACAAAGGACAAAAAAACAAACAAAGTTACAATATGATTGTAGTTACAGTTGTTATTCCATTAATAAAAATTACTGTTGCAAAACTGGATAATTGGAAAGCATACACACATAAAATCAGACCTCTTTTAGCATTAGTACTACTGTCTATGACTTTCAAAATGCAATTTATTTTATGTAAAAAATTTCCTGAAAGGCAAAAATGTATTTCAGCAGTGGTAATTCAGTTTTAAACCATGCATAAAAAAACAATAAAGGGCAAAATGCTAAAAGGTTTGTAAATGGCCTATGACCTTTTCTAGCTATTTTTCAATATTTTTCAACAGTCAAGAAACAGTCACTGAAGTAAGTCAATAGTCTCTTACTGTATTATTTACTTTTAAAAAAGTGAATGTTTATCAAATGGACTTGAATTGATAATAGTATGATAATTCATGCTTGAGAAGCCTCACAATCACCAGTGTGAAGAACTGTATATTGTCTTTCTGGCACAATCATGTGGAGAGTGGATTGCATTTACCTTCCATGACCTTGAAAACAGTTTCCCATACCAATGACATTTTTTTAATTCTGCTGCTGCTTCCAAGTGTATAGACTAGACAAGTAAAATTAAAAGGTATAGTTAACATCCTGGTAGTATGTTTACTATAATATAACCATATAAAATAAACAGTTATGCACTTTTTCAGTTTTAGGATGAAAAATCCTCAAAATTATGAACTACCTTATAAATTGCAGATTTTGTAAGACATTTCATTAAGAGAATTTAATTATGCTGAGTTCTTATAAATTGTACATTGGAATTTAAATGGCTAGGGGTGTTAAATATTCACTGAGCCTCCTTGATTTCATAATCCTAAGTTTCAAAGATGTTAGATTTGATTCACATGCTGTTGCATATTAAATGCTTTCAGTAGTTGTTCCACTATAAATTCCTGAATTTAGCAGAATATTTTTCTTTCTTTTCACAGCATTTTTCTCTTAAATGTCTTCTAGATCTGCATATATTTGTCATTCTTTAGATATTTTACTGCGACTTTGGACATGTGCTACTTCAACTGTTATGACTTACAAAAATTTTCCTTGCATTTTAAAGGAGATAAATAGATAAATCAATATTTATCTATACTGTATTTATTGATCTGTTACTGAGAAGTTCTAGTGTCCTTCTCTGAAGAAGACCAAGGAAGTCTTTATTTTCCTTTCATTCCTACCTCAACCTTACTGTAATATGATACAAAATTCTAAAATGTTACAACTATAGCTAGGAGAAGATACATGCTCTATGTGAATCTAAGAAAAATATTGCTTTCTGATGGAGTGAGCAAGGTTCCATAGGTATTTCCCATGGAAGAAAAAAAACTGGGCTTATGGGCAGCTATGAAATTCTTAAGCCCTAAAAAGTTGTCTATTTCATCTTTGGATTTCACTGGTCTATTTTTCAACTGATTTTTTGTTTCAACTGTTTACATTGCAGCCATAACAGATCACCTTATCTAGATGTAATTATATCCATATAGCCCATATTTTTATTTTATTCAAACTCTCAACACTGTTAAATTGTAGAAAGGCTCCATTGTATTTAAAAATTGAATAATTACCATATTACTAAAGAAGCATTCTTGATTTGAAATGGGGATTGGATTTACTGATGTGTTTAAGATTTGTTAGTTTTGGACAAGAATATAAAGCGGGTCAGTGTTTCTGAATTATGTCACCATTTAGTGGAAAACAAGCCCTTTGAGAAATAACAATCTACTTCACAATCATGTTACAGCTATAGTTACAGTTTATGCTGATTTATTAATACAGTCTGGTTTGGGTTGCTCAAGCATTTTATTTTGCTTGATCTGAATGCTATCTTTGACACTGTTGATTATAACACTCTGCTTTATCATTTATGAAATTATGTAGAATAGTGTGGCAGTGTTTTGAGATGGTGTAATTCTTATTTATTAAAACACATGTCCATCTGTGTAATTACATATTAGATTTTTTTCTGTGCTACCTTGTCAGTTCCTTCAGTGTTTAAACAAATTCATTTTTACTTAGTAAATGATAAAATATTTTCTTTAGGTAACTCTATTCATCATTTGGGTTTTTCTTCCTTCATCTAAGGTAGTAAAGAATGTGGGATAATGACTTTTTACAGCTGTATAGAAAACTACTAAACACTGGAAAGAATGTATTTGCAGTTTAAAGATGTATACAAACACAGAGGAACGTGTGTGCATGTTCTGGGGCATTGGTAAAAATATTATTCTTCTTTAGAAGAAGTTAATCAGGAAAATATTATGAATCTGGGATATATCACAGGACAATATTATGAATCCGTGATTGGTCACAGCTGCAAGAGACCTCATCAGGAGAAATTAAGAGAGTTTCCACAATTCTAAACCTATATGTATATATGATCCTTCTGACTATTTTTCATTACAAATACAGTCTTTATTGATAAATAAAATTACTTGTTTTAGCAATGCACAGAGCAATCAAGTTTCACCATTATCACAGTGTTTATTTATTTACAGAAAAATCTGCATGCATGCCTTCAATTTGTTTTACATAAAGTATTTACAGTGATTTCACTTCAATACTTGAATTGATACATAAATATGTGTAACTTAGAGGTAACACTGTTTTTCACTAGTCCTTTTGAACAACAAAATATTTAGGACACTCCAGACATTTATTTTCACATGGCAGTCTTTTTTACTCTGTGAAACTGACAAAAATGCTATTGTGCTCAGTGACATCTTAGGAAATGCCTTTGCCTTCTTCAGGTTTCTAAACTGTGGTAGACCACTCAAACAGCACATGAGGCTGAGCTGAGATGTGTATGCTGACCAAAATACCTCCGAGTTCCTTTGTCCCCGTGGTAGCTATGTCTTGGGTCTACCCCAGAAACTTTGCCTGGCACAACATTATCAGCTGTAGATATTTGGAATTTTTTTTATGATACTGTTTAGACCACTCAAGGGCCTAAAGTAGACACAGCAATTCTGAACAAAGACGTTTCTCTTTCTCACATAGCTTATTTTCTGTGGGAACGTGGTATCTGCTACATCCAAAGAAATATATTTTTATCACTAAAAGCTGCGTCTTCTTTTAGAACTTTTGCTGAGATAGATGTGTTAGCAATCCCCCTCTAGCTTAGACTAGCCCTTAGCAGTATAAAGCAATTAAAGATAATCCTGGCATGCCTTGAAAAAGGATAATGTTTTCTGCAGCCCTTTTGTTCATGATTTTCAGGTGTGTGCTTTTCTCTATTGCCCCTGTAGACTGTGTAATATAGATTGCATACTGATAATGTAGGCTGTTATCTGTAGGTGTTCCTAAATAATGAATATCCCACTGTAACAGCTTTTCTTACAAATAACTAGCAAAATCTGGCTTCAGTCTGTTTTTTGAACAAAATAATTTATAGCATTTCTAAAATAGAAGCCTACCTCTAGGTAGGCTGTTGGTTTTGAAATCCATTCTTGGGCACCTAAGGGTGTCTTTCAAGTTCCATTCATTTCAACTTTTAAATTATATTTAGACCAAAGATTGAGATATTTCTTTAGACTACACTGCCCGGACAAGCACAAAGTCTTGTCCTGAAGTGTACTGGATTTGTAGCACCTGTTTTTAATTAGCAGGGTGTCAACAGAGGTGGCTTCTATGAGAAGCAGTTGGAACATTCCACCATGTCTGGCAGAGCCAATCCTTGATGGCTCTGCAGATGGACATGCTGCTGGCCAAAACTGGGCCAAGTAGATGTTGGTAACGCCTCTGTGGTAACAGATTAAAGAAGAAATCAAAACAAATGTGGAGGTACAGTTTTAATTCCAGCCAGAGAAGAGGAGGAGGTGAGAATACATGAGCAGAACTACATGGCAACACCAACGTCAGTGGAGAAGGAGGGGAAGGAGATGCTCCAGGCACCGGAGCTGAGATTCCTCTGCAGGCCATGGTGGTGACCATAGTGAAGCAGCTGTGCCCCTGCAGTCCATGGGAATCCATGGGGAATGCAGAGATCCTCCCACAGCCCGTGCAGGAGGTGCCTGTGCCCGATGCCTGGAGGAGGCCGTGGTCCAGTGAGAGCCCTGGAGCAGCCTGTCCATGGAGGACTGCACCTCATGGAAGAGTGACCCACATCGCAGCAGTTTTGGGAGACTGTTGCTCATAGGATGGACTCACATTGCAGCAGTTCACAGGAAACTGTTTTTCTCACGTTGGAGATGTTTGTGGAGAACTGTCTCCTGTGGGAGGGACCCAATGCTGCAGCAGAGGATCAACTTCTCTCCCTGAGCAGCAGAAGCCATGGATGGTGCACTGACCATCACCCCTCTTCCCTGTCTCCTTGTGTTGCTAGGGTAGGCAGTAGAGCTGGGAAGGAGAGAGGGGTGGGTAGAAGGTGTTTTTAAGGGTTTATGTTACTTCTCATTATCCTGCTCTGATTTTTTAAGTAATAAATTAATTTCAAATCTCTACGTTGAGCCTGTTTTGGTCTTGATGGTATATGATCAGCAAACTCTCCCAGTCCTTACCTCAACCCATGAACCCTTAATGGAATTTTCTCTCCTTTTTCTGGCTGCAGAGCAGAGTCAGTGGGTGACTTTGGTGGGTGCCGGACATCTGGCCTAGGTCAACCCATGACATGAAGCTACAAGGACCTTTATACAATATTTCAGTCCCCAGGGAAACAAATCTAGGCATGAAGTTCTGTAAATATTCCTACCTTACATATCCATGTGAAAGAGGAAGACAAATGCTGGATGATAGCTCATCCAGAAACATGTTTTGCTCTCTTTCGAGTGTAAATGTATGCCTCCATCACACATTTTGTTTTACCACATCCCCTGGGAATTACTATGGAACATATTTGTAATGTGCAGTGTTGGTGAAGGTTCTGAGTTTCTTAGCTTGAGGCTGCTTCAGCTACTTTCTCAGCAGGAGCTCCCTTGTTATTACTGGCTGTGACTCTGTACATAGTAAGAGAAATCTCAAAACAGGGGGGAACTCAGTGTGTTTAGTAATAATTTTGCCCCCTAATCCAGTGCCATGTCCTTTGTTCCATCAATGTGACTCATGGTTTCTCTCAGCAAAGACTAATTGCTGAAAAAGCTGTAGTCATTCTTCATTTTAACCTAAAGTTTTGACTTTTTGTAGTCCTTGGTGCTTAATTGATCCACATTTAACAGAAGATTTTCCTTATAGAAATGATGCTAGCCTTGACAGATACTGTGAATAATTCAGGATGAGAGGAGCAGATTCTAAATGATAGTTTTCACAATTGGAAATTGATGATCAGAATTTCTTCAAGCTCTAATCTACCATCAGATTGGGCCAATTAAGTGCACCAGTCATTAGGGCATCGCTATTTTCATTTGCTTATCTTTCTATAACCATGATTCCATAGGAACATAAAAAAGGACATACCATCCTTTTTTTATTTTTTTTTTTTTCTTTTTTGTCACAGTCTTGCCTCTGTCTACCCAAGGAATTATTTCAATACATCATAAGTCATCTTGGAATTAATTTAAAAGTTCTTCCTGGATGATCATAAGGGATTTCAGCACACTTAATTTATTGATGCTTTTCTCTACTATTCTCATCAGACTAAAACACATGCCATATGAATAACCCTTCCCACCACCCTTGTTTTTAAAAGAAAACACTGCAAATTATACTTTTTTGTTCCCTCTAGAAGATAGTTTTAACACAAGCACAAGTGTCTCAGTTAGAGTCAACTTAGAGTATATCTATACTAAGAAGAAATGAAATCAAATAACATAAATCAAGTAAAAAGTGAAATATCAGAGAAAAAAAATCAAAATGTCAGCATTTTCATTATATATTTCCTTAATTTTAGAGGTTTTATTCCATGTTAAAAACTAAGACTAAAACCTGGCATATGAAACATGACATTTCAGTCTAGAAATAATTTTATCTCATATATATTGCTAATAGTTAATTTTTGGTAATATCATATGCTTGAATGAAAGGTGGCATTACAAGCTGGAATAATTTCAAGAATTTAGATAAATGTTAGCATTAAAAGAATCTGTAAGAGGTATATCACATCTTTAAATTCAGGTTTTCTTGATAAGTTTTGGGGTTTATGTTTGGAACTCCAGTATTTTTTTTTCTATCACTATATTATCACTTAGTATTAGAGTATGTTAGCTTTAGACCGTGCTTATTGTGCTTTACAGTCAAGTTGTCCTCACAGTTAATGAATTATGTGTGTACATGTATGTACATAGTATATGATGCTTGACAATATGATCTCTTTTGAATTCCATTTTCCTTTCCAATATTCTTGTATTTGACTGTTGTATTGCTGAAGAGAACTCAGGATATTAGAAAACCTTCTGTTGTGTTATGAACAGAGCCATCACGTCTCACAACATGAGCATGAGACTTAGACAAGTGGCATTTGGTTTGCACCTTCTCACAGTAACATTTCTGTACCATATGTTTTTACAGCACAAAACCAGATCATTTGTCATACTTTGTGATCCCACATGACAATCACAACTGCATGCCTTGGCTGTGATCTGTCAAACCATTATTCCTGTCACATAGGGGTCAGAAGAAGGAGGAATACCTTGCTGCTGTGACTCAGCCAGAGGGAAGAATGAAAGAGGTTTATGTTACCACAGGGTAACATTACCCATCTCCAAGCAAGTGCTATTACACCCTCCCACCACTTCAATGTCTTGAAGAAAAATTTCGATGGCCACTGAAACATATTTTATTTACGTGCAAGCCCTTAAAGAAAAATGCTTGTGCAGATGTGCTAAAGGGCTTTGAAAAGAGTTCCAAATTTTCATTGTTGGAACACCACAGAAACTTCCATCTATTGATCCTTTAGCAGAAGCTGAACTACAAACAAGGAATTTAGCTTTCCACAGAATATTGAAAGTACAGTTTGCCGTGCAGATTAACACATGATTGCTGGCATAGCTACGCACTCATTGTTCACACTATTGGAGAATGGCAATCAAATATTTCTGTTAAACATGGCAGACAGAATTCACAAAAAAGCAGATAAACACAGGAAATTTATTTCTGCCAAAGAAGCAATATACATAATCCTGAGATGTCTGATTATATTCCTAGTTTTGTTCATCAGTTTACATGTCCTGCTTTTACCTTTTCCCTCCAACTGTATACACAAAACCACTTTTTCCTTTATGATAAATGTTACTACTTTGGCTCCAAAGCTTTTCTTTGAAAGGTCTGAAATACTCTGAACCTACTTGGTAATTGCATGAATGTATCAGTTGATTCACTTTTATTCTTCTGTTCCTTAAAGTATACATATATATTAAAAAAATTAAGAAAGAAAAACAAAAAAAAAGCTTCCAAAAATCCCCAAAACAAAACAAACAAACAAGCAAACAAAAAAAAAAAAACAAACCCACAGAAACAGACAAAAAAAAAAAACCTCAAACAAAGAAAAAACAAACAAGAACAATTCAGACATAACTTTAAAAAGTCCATGTCTCTAAAGGACATCTGGAACTCATTTCTCAATGAATGGCAAACTGCTGCCATATATGCCTCAATGTAGGACAGTATAGTGAGTCACAAATTCTTTGCTGCATGACTATTTCCATGTTCCTGATCATTCAAAAGTATTGAGTGAATTCTAAATAATTCAAAACCCTTTTGGAATAAGGATTTAAACTGCTGAGTTTGGTAACCCTGTAGTGCTTTTTTCAGAAGAAGTTAGGTGATTAAAAAGAAAAATTACTATTCATACTACAAATAAACCAAATAATTTAGCCAAAATAATGTAGAGATGTTATGATATTTCCAAGTAAATGCCTAGAACACAGACAGGCATTTTAAAGAACAAGAAGTGGAAGGCAAAAGGGGCTTTACAGATCTAGACAGATCCAGTGTCCCTCCACCTTTATCAAGTATAACTGATCCTGAATGATCCTGTCTTGAATGAGGGACAGTTAAAAGCTGAAAGTCACCAGAATGCCTAAGATATGCAACTTCTGTAATTTTCTTGTCTACACAAATAAAAAAAAAATCTTCAGTGCTCTTTTGAGTCCTGCTGGTAACACTTTTGAAAATTCTTTTTACATATTTGTAATCATTGACCTGTCCCTTAGGTATTCATATTTTCTGAACTGTAGCCATTACAATAATCCTGTAAATAAGTGCCTGGTTACTTTATAAATTCCATATTGCTATTTACTCTGTGTTTGTACAGTGCCTGTCAGCACGATCCCTTATTATTACTGTAATTTGAGTAATATATTAATAGCAATTCAGTGAATTAATATTTCCTGCAAAGGGAAATCAAATTGATAACATGCACCTAGCCTGACAGAGTTCAAGAGGCATTTGGACCATACTCTCAGTCACTCCTGGGGATGGTGCTGTGCAGAGCCAAGAGCTGGACACCATAATTTTTGTGAGTCCCTTCCAACTCAATATATTCAATCACTCTGTGGTGCTGTGAAGTAAGGACATGGGAAATTTTCTTACAAATATTAACTACAATATAATATCCAGTTATCTCAAGTCACAGACTCCTTCACAAACACCTTTCCTCTGTCTCCTTCAGATACAGAAACACAGAGTATAAATAAATCCTTATTGCATCAATGAAAGGTAATTATAACTTTAGTGGCATCAACAAAATTTTAGACCAAAGCGCCGGCATGCATTCAGTTTGTGATGTATTAGCCATTTAGGAGACAAATATGAGATAGGTCACAGTTAAGGTTGGGGCTGCTTTTGTACTTCTAACCTAACTTGCCCTTGATTTTTGGATATTAAATGATTAATTTGACTAGGTGCAAACAATTAACTCCTAAATTGTTGTCGTTGGTTTTTTTTAAGCACTAATGTCTGACCTAAGATTTGATTCAAGGATCTGAGAGACCCACAGCCAATTATTATTGATATAATAATTTAGGGAGACTTCTAAAACAGGGAAGGAAATACCTAATTGATGTCATCTTTCAATAAGACTGAGGTGCCTAGAAAATGAAGACAAAAAAATGTAAAATTTCCAATTAATTTCCACTACTTATGCTTATACCATTAAAATTTAAATGACTTATTTATATGTCAATAACTGAATTTTTTTTCAAAATGAAAGCATAAATATTTCTAGAGAACTTGAAGGAAATAGCTGTTGATCTGCTTTGAACTGTTAACAGCTGTTCACTATTCAAAGTCTTTAATACGTATTCAATTCCCACCTCAAATTCAATTCCACATACACTAAATCCATACATAAAAACAACCAAGTCTTTAATGAACAAACATACAATAGCCTGACCTATTTTTCTTAACATATTTTTCCTTTTCATTCTCACATCTTATTTCAGCTTTGCCTGTATTTCCTTTCTTGTGACATATAGTACTAACTTATACATTCCCTGAGTTTTCCATACCTTCCTTTTCCCAACTGATTTCATATTTGCCATTATTTATCTTCACAAATGCAGAGCCACACCCCCATCCCTCATCTCACATCAACTTTTTTCCTCAATATTTTTTGACAGCATCACCACACTTCACTGCTTCTCTTGCTCACATTCCAGCCCAACATCTTTAGTACTTTGATTTTATCTCCTCACATTCCCAGACTCTAGTTCTTTGCATGATTTTACTTATTCATTTCTGGTTTTACTACATGCTAAGTTCTATTCAGGCAAGAAACATAAGATAATCATGTATGTTGGCAGGTTATTGCTGTCAGTCATCCTAGGCAGGTGGTGTAAAAGCACTATTTTGCATTAGTTTGCTTCCACCTGCAAGGACAATACTACCTATGTTGTCCATGTTGTAATGAAAGAACCACAGCATCATAGAAATTGTGTTGGAAATATATCTCTAAATACTAGAGAATAGATTTCCTCCCTGAGGAATTCTTTGAGAAACTTCATTCATACAGGCAAAATGGTGGAGAGCTTACTGAGAAACTGCCTAAGAGTTTCTCTCCAAAGTCATCTGGTGTTTTACTATGATTAGTTTCAAAAATAATTAGATTGAGTTACAGTAACCCCAAGACTGGTTTTTACTGTACTCCAGAAATATGAGAAAGATTCTTAGGCAGAAAAAAATTTACCTTATATATATTAAGATTGCTGTCTTACATGAGACAATCAAAATGAGTTGAATCAAGGAGAAAGTTTACAGTTTAAAAAATGTTACCTGTTTAATATTCGAGGATAATGTTTTAATAATGCAAGTGTTCTTAATAAAAATAATTGATTAATTGGCTTTTAGGTCTTTTTAAAAATATTGTTTATAAATTAGAGACTTTGAAAATCAAGGCATTTTTGAAATTCTTTGGGTTTTTTTTTGCAACTTGTTCTTCTATAATTCTCCTTACCTTTTATAAGCACTTTGTGACTTAAGACCTTAGGGGAAAATTCAGTTATTTGAGACCATTTCCAGACTGGAAATTTCCAAAAATATATTATTTCCCTTCAGACGTATTTACATTAATCCCTTTTGGACTATGGCTGTGGGTTTAAATTAAACTAGAACTAGTACTCCTGACAAGAGAAGAAACACTATAAAGCTTTGTCTTTTGACCTTTAAAATAATAGTTAACTTCAGCTTTAGCAGATACTTTAAGCAAGACTGGCTTTAGAGGATACCAATTGTTATGAAAAATAGGAGATTGTATTTGACTTAAGCTTATCTGCCATAAAATTTGCTTTGGTGCTTGTCAATCCATCTAAACAAAGCTGTGTGAGCAAGCTGGGTCTCTATCAGACTGCCTCTATTTCCCAGGTTCCGAACCACTGAGTTTGTCAGCTACTTACTTGCAGTGGGACTGGAAACTGCCATGGGCCCTTTACTGTCAATCTCTTAAATGTATAAAAAGAATGTTTGAAAATTGTTGATCGTGGCTTACACACTCACATGAAGAATTTTCTTTCTGATATGACTGTTTCTATCTTCTTATGCCTTTAGGAAGTTACCAGTAAAAAAAAGGCTCAGTTAACTCCTGGTATGAAAATCTGCGTAGCTGCAGCCCAGGGAGCTGCTGCTTTCATAACAGTTAGTGGTTTGGCTAAAATGGTTATGACTTTCTAGAAAGGAAGAATTTAATGTTCGAAAATTAGTACAGAATTTTTTTTCAATTTATAACGTGTTTAAAAATAGTAACTGCTTTATTTTATCACAAACATGTGGTTTGGAGTATATTTTTCTAGATCTCATATTAAGAAGTCATTTCCTCCTTGTGAGATTTGCCATTGATAACAGAGGTGACATATTTGATTCTTCATCTGCAATATCAAAAAAAATTGTGCAGATGCAGGTGTCTTTTCAGATACACACCTTTCTTTTTTTTAGAACAGGATCTGTATATTTACCATTGCTTTATCTTGCTGGTGGCAATCACAATTTATATACAGTAAAGGACAGAGATGTTAAATTCCTACAATACCACTCATTTTGCATCTTTTATCCTTCCTGTGCCATGTAGTATCTTATATGTTTAGTAGGCAATTTTATAAAATTATGTTTTCTATCCTATGCTATTAAAAGCCAGGACCAGGTGGCTTCCTATCTTGTTTCATCTCTAGATTCCACTTTAAATAGTCAATAATGAGTAGTATTACAAAGGTATAATAGCTGATGTCATATTCGTGTGATTATGAAATCAGCTACATAAATAGAAGAATAAAAGAATATTTTAAAAGTAAAAAGAAATTCAGTGTGTGAAGAAAACAATCTAAAAGAAGAAATCATGTTCAAATATTTTTTATACTTTCATGCTCTACATATAAGAAAATTTAAAGATTTTTTTTTTTGTCCTAATTCCCCTGAACTGTGGAATATAATATTACCCTTTGTTCTCCAGTCTAGCCATATCAATTCCCCTGGATCTGGAAAATTATCATAAAACAATTGATACAAGAAACCTGATAAGGTATGGACTTCTGCAGTGGAAAATGAGCTCAAAACCAAAACTCATAGGCTAAAAACTCATATTAAAAAAAAATTTACAAAATCTCTTCCCAATACTCCTTTACATTTCTAGAACTTTATATCATTTTGAAGAATGGACTGAATAATAGAAAAAAATCAAAGGTAAAATATTGTGGGTTTCTGAAGACTTTCTGTATTAGAACCCAAAAAGATAATAACTTCTGTTACCAATCTACATATGCATAGATTGAAGAAGCAGAGCACAGTGCTCCCTGAGGAAATAAGTCAATGAAGAACTGACCGTCAGTAAAAGCTGGAGTCAATCACCCTTTGTAAGGTAAATTCCTAATATTCAAAAAAGCTTAGGAAAAGCATTTACTCCTTGAAAATTATGTAATTCAAGACAGCTGAAAGGGTCATTAAAAAACCCCCAAAAACAAGGGAAAACCCAGAGGTCTAAATATGAATCACTGCATGGAGAAAATCTTGGAGTAAGAAAAAGAAACTTGATATCAAGGAAGAGCTATTAGCACAAGAAGACAATGACCTGAACGAATCCATAGAAATCACTGTCGCTTTGCAAGAAGATTCTACCCTGACTGGTGGGTTTCAGTGTGCTACATAAAATCTTTTACAAGCAACAATGAAGGCTAATACTGCTACTGAAAATTATTTTTAATGAGTCCTGAAGTGTTAGTTTAGGTCGATTTCTCATATTATTCATTAACTACAGAAAAACAGACTGAAATTTAATTTGAATTCAGGGTTCATTAATATTTCATGTAGATACCAATTCTTTAACAAGCTGGTGAGTTATAGGGTACATGAGACTTTAAAAAATGCTATTTTGTGGCATATTTCCATAACTACATTAAAACTTAGTGCTACTTGGCTCATTTCTCAGGTTACTGAACTTGTAAATTGATAGAAAAAATTCCGCATGAAAAAACAACTACAAAATCATATCCAGTTGTTTGGCAAAAACCCATTTTTTTGTTTATTATAATTAGACAAAATCAAGATATTAAATATGAGCTTAGTCATAAGCTCAATTCCAACTGGAATTTAAATTAAGACTGTTGTTTCATCTGTCTTTCAAACTGCATATAAAATTAATGTGTCCAAAAAAAGGGAAAATTTAACCTATTTAAAAAAACCAAACCAATACATCAGAATATCCTGTATTCCTACCAAAAGGCAAAAGGCAAGGAATAAACCAGTGAGACCAAATGGTAAATTTCAATAAAGAATTTTAATCCCTAATTTTTTTTCATAAATAAATAAACTAATCATGTGGGAGGTAGACATTAAGACCATTTAGAAAAAAAACAATAAGAATCTTAAACTTTTAAAACAAAATCCTGTGCATTTCAGTCATCTCATATACCCCTGGAGACTGAAAGGAAAAAAAAGCTTCCTTTTTTTAGCTTGTCTCATTACATCTAATGTTACAAGTCTTCAAAAAGTTCAAGGTTCTGATGGATTAAAAGGGCATTAAAAGGGCAGTTAATCCAGTTAGAGCAGATAAACACATTGCCATGGACATAGTAGATTATTTTTCTTTTTTTCTCTCTTTTTTTTTTCTCTTTTTTTTTCTTTTTTTCCTTATTTTTTTCCTGGTAATCTCAAGAGCTGATGATTCAGACAAACCCTAAGGGCTCAATTCAGTTGTCTAAGCATCTGCATCTGGTACTTGAGGGTTCTTGGGTCAGTCACAGGGGTCTGAGGGGTAGGAACCAGAATTGTGTGGGGGTTCCAGCCCCCATAGCAGAGGGGGAGTTCAGCAGAGGCAGCTGAAGACCAGGACAGACTGGCAGGGATGAGACACAGAAGCTTCTGTTTAGGGCAACTGAAAATGTCATCATATTCTTGTTCCTCTCTGGTGATAAAGTTACTGTGACAAGTTTTACCAGAGCACTTAAGGTGGAGTATGGTTTCCTGATCATCTGTCATATGCCCAAATTTTATTTCTTCATTGGTTTACCCTGAGATTTGTTGAGAAGACAATTTTAGGGAATCCTGCTTTTGCCACAAGTAGATCAATGATATATCATCAAAACTGTAATATTTTTTTCTATTCTGCTGAAAGGTCAGGTGAACTAGACCATCTGAAACAAACTAACTTGGACACAGGGTATTAGTTATTTACTATCTTTGAACAAAATCAAACATATCTTCTTAGTTCTTTTCTGTTCAGCAATGCAAAAGTGGATCAAAAAATAGAGCACAATGAAAACACCAGAGAAAGTATTCTAGTGTTGAAAACTACACTGACTGAAGCACCTATTTAGACTGTTTAGGAATAAAATTACAATTGTTTAAAATAATCTAACTTTTTATTAAAATGGACACCAGCATTAAGAGGAAACATATTTCCTCCTCACTTATCCTTGTTCAGTCATTTGATACAATTCTTATGGAATAGCAGAATCTGTAAACAAACAGTGCAGAAATACTCTTATTTAAACTAAGATACTTAAATCAAGTTGAGCGAAAACTGATGAATGTACTAAAATACAGTTTTAAAAACTAAACATGTTTGGCAAGTTTTGTTTCAGAACTCCAAAAGTACGTTAGAAAATTAATTTAAAGGTAGACATGTCTACTTGCTAAAATGAATTCTGAAAAGTCCTAATGCCATGAAAATATACAATGGATAAATTATTTAACCCCCTCCTCCCAAAAAGATAAAACAACAAAAGCAAGAATGTCTATAACTTAATCATATTCTGTTAAAATACAAACCTGGTTGCAGAGAAAATGAGAAAAGGCAAATACTGGCAATCCAATGGCCTTTTCTAATATAGTATACCTATTCTCAGATTATAGCTTGGCCTCAAAGATGTAATTGTCAATGTTTCAAGTATTTCATTCAGCATTCATTAGGATTTGTACTTCTTTTTTTTTTTTTTAGATTGTAGGTTTTTAAATGAAAAATAACATTGGAAGCTTGGGGTAAATTTGCATTGGCAGCATTTTGTTCAGTTTCCTTGGCAATGGTTTTTCCATCTCAGTAGCATGAGAAAATAAGATGAGAAGACATTTTTAATAAACTTTCATCCTGCAGTCACTTGCTCAGTTATAATCACTAAGTATTTTCATTAATTGTATTTTCATTTTATAGTATGTGAGTTTCTAAATATATTTCAGGGAAAAAAGAAAGATGTCCTTGACACTATTTACACTAATTCTCAAGTTAGTGACCACTTCAAAGTAACATTATGAAGTTGCTATTAAAATGTAGTTCAGAGTTTCAATAGACTGCTTGTGCCTGACAACTAATTTTTTGTTTCTCCCTTGGGGAGTTGCTAGAAACAGTCTTCAATGTAGATTCATCCTGTGACTGAAGCACAGAAAGGAAAAGCTGAAAAATGAGCAATGGGAACAGCTTGCTGATGAAGTTGAATGAGGAGCTAGTAATGATATTGATGACATTACTAATTACTTAGCAGGAAGAATTCAAAATGAGAATTCATTTGTCATCATGATATCATCAATCAGCTTTCTATTGCCTTGGGTAACAGTCAAGATAAACTTTGCTTTATAACTCATTTTGGCTTGTGCATATGCGCTTCTTAATTTTTATGTTTCAGTGTTTTACTTTTCCCTGTATTGCTTTGGTTTTTTTTTTTTATGTGTCCTATTTCATAGGTTGTTCATTTTACACTTAAATCAGAGAATTAAAGACAACACAATCTTTTCCCCTTAAAACAAGCAAATTTTCAACACATTTTTGTATAAGAATCATAGCCTTAAGTAACATCCATCCCTGATGCAAAAGGAAGCCTATTCAAATTTTACACTTTAAAAAATCAGATAGATTCCTAGATATTTTAAGAAAAAAATTACAGTAAGAATATACAGATTCCCTTAATTTTGGGATAGAGGATAAAAAGTCATACTTCCTGAGTCCTTGAGTAAAAAAAAAAAGAAAAAAAGAAAAATCTCTGGGTATTAATTTAGGCTTTTCAAGCAACCCAATATTCCTAATCCTTCAGCCTGTGAATCAGTATCACAGTCCCAAGAGCCTGGAAGCTATACTATCTCCTCCAAACAGCTGAGATTCCTGGCTGAGTCACCCTGTTGGAAAGGGAGCTGGCCAGACTTTACTGATTGTGCACTCCAAGATTTTCCTCTCTCCAGTCCAACTTGGCATTTCTGTCTTTTTCATCTGCTTTCTAGATCCTTGAATTCTTGCCTTGTCTTTCACAGGGACACTTTCCACTTTTGTGGTCATACACTATGGTCATTAATGCTTTGCTGTGTAGTAAGTAAAGAGAATATTTGTTTACTCACAAGGAAACTGCTAACTGTCCCCTTGGAAGCCACCAAAGCTGTCAATGACTCGCCCTACCAGGCCTGTGTCATGGCAGTAGGAATTAACCTGAGAGTTACCCAGGGTCCCAAATGAAAATGTGAAGTCTGCTGGCCAGCTGTATTTGGCCAAGGAAGTAGTGATCTGAATCAGCAAGTATATTGTCTTTTAATATGCTTATAGTACTATAGTCTGGTAATATATGCATAAGCTTAGAGGGACCCTCTAACTCATTAAACAACCTAATGGATCATCTGACATTTGGAAAGTTTTCTGTGTGATTGAATATTAAAGTGAATGTGTTAATTTGAGCCTGTATTATTATGCCATCCCATTTGCACTGTTTTCTATCATTTTGATTAATGTCTAGATTGTGACTAACACATAGAAGGAATGAGGGATAATATGGATAATACTGCAGTCTATGGATGTTCTTACCATTCTAGTTTGTGCATCTACTGAAACAAAATAAGTAAAAAAATGGAGAGGAGGAAAAGTGATTCCTTTGGCTTTCAGTCTTATAAAATTTATAAGATTATAAAATATTGATTTCCTTGATCACTTCTTAAAAATAAGAATGAAGTAGGTTTTATTTAATTAAATATCACAACTGCGAAAAAGCAATTTACATATATTTTAGTCAAAAACAGAGGAAAACTTCAGAATGTTCTTAGTATCTAGGAACATTTCCTGATTGAGCAGATTCTGAAGAATGAGTGTGTTCCAATTCAGTGAGTTCATAATTGTGGTTTGGATTACATGCAGACCATTAATTTCTCAAGGACCCTTTGAAATACATTTGTAGCTTGTCATAATATCTCCACAGAACTTATTTTCATTTGCATTATCTAGATTGTTTCACATTAAGTGGCATTTTATGGAAGCTGAATACTTTTTTACTTCTGTTTACAAATATGGGTCATATTAAATAATAAAAAATAAATATAAAAAATTCAACAATTTAAAAACATGTAATACCCCCTAAGGATGTCATCACTAGGATAATTTTATATGTATTAGGTTGTACTACAGATAGAATTTTCAAAGAACACCACACTTTTACTATACCAAGTTTTTGTGAAAATGGAGGAGACTTAAGTAGATTTTCTGTTTTTCTAAAGCAGGCTGGCTACTTAAGATAGCTACACTGAGTGGAGTTCAGAGTGTTGTAACATTTCTCCCCTGAAAATCTAACTTCAGGAAACTAGAGAAAAGCAAGATGGCATCCTAAATCTCATCAGAATCATACATGGAAATATCATTCAAATAAATCACCCAGAGGAAAGAGGTGCCTCTTAAAATGACAAAACTGATGACTGTAAATGAGAACTGCAGTTCTAGACAACTGGTTTATAGGTGCTTGCATATTGCATTACCAGCACATTGCCTTGCTCTCTACACTGGCAGTAGAACAGATGTTAAAATCTTGGCACATTACCCTTGACTCTACTGCATGTGTCTTTCCAGCAACTGTTATGATAACCTCTTTCAGAGGAAAGTAAAAAATCCTACACATTGTATGTGAGCCAACATTCTTGTGAGATAGGACAACTTTTAATAGAGACTTATTTTTCTGAATAAATGAACGGTGTTTTCCCTACTTGTATGAGGGGAATGTGTCAATTATCTTTGAAGGCAAGGTAATATTTGCCATTAAGTGCAGTCAGCTTAATCTGATAATTAGTCTTAAGTATAAATGCAGTTCAGAAAACTACTTTTTATTATTATTTGATTTTTTAAATTTTCTCTCCTGAAAATTACTTTTCACAAAAGCACTCAAAATGGCCTTCCCTTGGTGTAATGGAAGAGTTGGAGCATGAAAAATTTCATCTCCATAGATCAGGCTCTCAGCCTTGTCAGAGGTTCCTATTGACACCAGTCTACTGCAGAAAAAAAATGGAGCAGAAAGGAGCAATTCTAAGACTCTTTTTAGATTTCTTTTCTTTTTAATCTAAGAGCTATCTTCAGTCATGATATTGTGCTGGGAATAGCTTATTATTTTTAAATTTGTTCCTATTTTATAAGAAGAGGTGACTGACTTTGCTATTTGAAAATACTCATTTGCTTTTTTTCTGTGTCATTATCTCTTCTTTTGGTTTTTGCTGAACACAAGAACTGGTACTCTAAAAAAGCTGTTGATTAATCTAATTCCATTTAATTAGATAAATACATAGCATGGAAAACAGAAGAAGGAGAGGTCTTTGATCTTTTCAAGTTTGACTAAATGATGGATATTTCTCACTATAGGTAAGAAGGTTCTTTCGGCCTCTGAAGTCTCTAATATTGTCAGTTACTCAAAGGCACTTCCTAAGCTTTTAACTTCAATTTAATGAAAATATATATTATAGGAATTGATTTCCATTATTTCAGCACCAGAGAATCCTTTCATGCTGTCATTACCTTATGTAAATGGGTTTGTTTTACATAACATGAGAAATTATGGAACGGTCCATTAACATATCTTTCTGAATTAGTGATAGATAAAGTGATAAAGGTTTTAAAAGTGTTCCAGTTCAACTTTTCTGTAATTGAGGTTTCTCCAATTAGAAAACCTATTCATTCTATTTAATTTTTTTATTTGGTTTCTTTTTTTCTTTTAGGAGAACATATGAAAGATATTAATGAAATAGTATCACTTATTTCAATAGCATTCTTTCCTCAAAAGCTGGAAGATTTCAAAAATAAGGTCAGCACAAAAAAAAACTCTAAAGCAAATGTTTTGCTCTGAGAAATTCTTAATAGACCTTAACACATTTTTAATTACTAAGTGTCAGGCAATGGGCTAATTATAATGGATTTTTTCCTTTTTCCTTTTTTATTCTACATGGCAGATATTTATTTGTGTTTAGCCTTGAATTTCGTTTTTCCAAAAATACTTCATTTAAATCTTATTCACTTTCAGCTTTGTGATTTTCTATGATTCCCAAGGAAAATTTGACAGTAGGTTGTCTGTCAATCTGCTCTTGCCATTGTTTTTGGATACACCTGCTGATCATTGTAATGTCATAATTTCTTCAGAGATATACAGACTCTTTAGGAATACTCCTGGATCCACCTTTTGCCTGGGTTGTAAGTGATTTGCCTAAGAGACAATATTCTTCTTTGGTTATTTTGTCCTGCCTGACATAACAGAGTCCGTATTTTCTGAAAGTGTTGTGCAGACTGGCAGTGACATTAAAAATAGCATGAAAATAATATTTTTGTGTCTGGATTTTTATTTTCTTTTATTCATAACCATTTTGACTGCAGATTCAGAGACTGTGCCATGATGGTACATATTCACAAATAAATTATATTCATAATAAAATGTGTCTATTCCACACTATTTTTTCCTGTACATTAATCTTGTGTAGGTACTGCTTTTTCACTGCATTTAACTGAAATACATTCTATTGACCAATGAGTTTTAAAACTTATATTCAATAAGTTAAAAAAAATCTTCTTCAGTATTCAAATTAGTAAAATTACTAAAAATGAAGGTGACACTGAAAACTTAAAAAAATGTTTGACGCTAAACTTATGTGTTCTAGTTTCTCATATTTTTCCATTATTATACTGAAAGGTACTGCCTTTTGTACCTGGTTCAATGGTATTCTTGACAAGAAGAAAAATGAAAACTCATTCAGTTACTTTTCTGAGTTTCACAGAATGTTCCCACAAGTCCCTCACTTTAATGGCGAGTAGGGAGCTTGAGAAGCACTTTCCAAAGTTTGACTAAATGAGTTCTTGATGTCAGGACTGAGGACTATCCTTATGTAATTAAGCAGCTATAGAAACACAACAGAGAACCCTAACTGAGCTGAGTTGAGAATAGTATCAATTCTTTTAGAATTATCCTGAAGATGATTATCTGTTTTGTTTGTCCACCATTCACTATATGTAATGTTCCTTTAAAAGACATGCAACTACACACCAGGAAAATACAGGCTGCTTTCTTGCTTTGTCCTGACAGAGATCCTCTGGAGGCAGAGGAGGGTTGCTCTTCAATTGGAAGTGGCTAAGAAAGACAGGAAAAGGGCAAGTAAAGGAGGGAGACAATCTTCTGGAGAACGGTTTGGGACAGGGAGATTGAGCCAGACAGAAAGGGCAGGAAAGGCTGTAACTCAAACAGGTATTTAAGAGTCTTCTGAGAATAGGAAATGGACACTTAGGTCTGCTGTGTAATGTAAAAGAAAAAAAAACAAAAACAAAGCAAAAAAGAAAACAACAACTCAAACCTTTTATTAGGGATCTACTCAGGTCTGTGTGAAACATGAGGCGTGTGTTTTGCAATCCCATACACTGCACACCGCAACTACTTTTTAAACACTGCTGCTTTCTTGGGAATCAAGTAGCTGCAGTTTGCCAGGCATCCCAGAAATCATTTAACATCAGCCAAACACTAAAGCACACAAATGTCTGGATTGCTGCAGCCCAGAAGAGTACTGAAAATTGCTTATCCGAGAATAAAAACTGTAGGAATTAATGGTAACACAGGGGCCAGGATTTTGCTTTCAAACTTTCAGTCCATTACATTTTTCCCTAGCAGAACTGAGTTCTCTTTCTTCTTTTTGTTTTAATCATGATGAAAAATATCTTTAGAGAATAATATTCCCTTTCTATTCTTAAAAAGTTTAATGTAAGGGGAAGATGAAGGAATATTTACCTCAAAACTCTAGTGAAGCTAGAGAACTCTAGACTCTAGAACAGAGAGAACTTGAATACCACTTGTTAGAAACTAACCTAATCAGGTTTCCCTTGTAACGATCTCTGTTGGCCCGTGGTTGGTGCCCACAAACAATATCCACAGCTCACATATTTATTCATTCATTCCTTTTCTTTATTTTTAAAGATTAAGGAAGAAATCTATTATATCAGACCTTCATTCTAACTATTGACTTTCCTCCTATTGAGAACACTGATATTTATAGAATAATAAGAGACATAAATGAGTACTGGGATATCTGGAAGTAGAGTTGAGGATGTTGCTGTATCATTCCTATCAGCTCTAGGGGGAAATACAATTAAATCTGCTTCTCTGCTTTAAAAAAATCTTAGCAAGTACATTTAAAAACCTGCCTTCTACTATTCTATACTCATTTGCTAAAATGGAGTATATCCAGAGAATTTTCAAGTTGCTCCCAGAGCTCTTTGGTGGGAGCAATATACTTCCCATTAGACCTAATAATGAATGTGTGCTGCAGTCCCACATTGGTCTCTGTCTTTCACTTTCCTACCTTCTTTTCTCTCTGTAGGCATTAAAGTAATTCTAGCTTCCTTACATGGCCCTTATGACTTTTACCAGTCTCACTTATGACAAGCCTATGATCTTGTGATGAGATACCTTCTTTGATATGTGAGATAGGGCAAACAGGGCAATAAAGAGTGCAAAGTGACAGCTTTCCTTGTCCTGTTCTCAGCTTTTATTTCAAAGGGAATATAAATCACTCTTTCACACAGAGATAACAAAAAACATTGATTATTTCAGCAGCTCAGGCTGTCATCAAAAAGGCACACCTACAATAACCTGGATCCCAGAGTATATTAAGGATTTTGACTATTCTTGAATTTTAAAATATGCCACACTATATAGATAATCCCTGCAACCACCTGGTTCTGGAAATCATTGTGCTTCAGTCATTGGTATAAAAATAATTAACTACTAAGTCAATTTAAATTCAAATTATGAATGAAACACTTTTAATTTGACTCATTTAGTGGAACATACACTTCTACCAAAACAGCCAACATTTTCAGCCTATGAGCAAGTTATAAACAAGCTGAGAACAGCTCATAGGTGTGTCTCCCAAAGCATGCTCCTTTCACCACAGCCTGAGTAGCAATGTTGCCCTCTCCCTGCATGTTCAAGGAGAATGTGATCCACCCTTACAGTTTTCAAACCTCTTCAGTTTATGGATCCAAAATAATTTCCTGTCTAGATGAAGATCCTTGATTAGAAATTTTAAGCCTGACAGCACACTTTGTTTTTTGTTCTTATCTTTCCATACTTAACGGTCGTCCAGTGTTGCAATACTGGGAAATGGACCAGGCCAGAGACTGATCCTTGGTATTGGACATCAGTCACCAACATGAATTATTACTTATTTCTTCCAACTAGTATTTTTCCAAATAATGTCTGGCCAGGATTTAGGGTCCAGTACATCCCAGGAACTGCTCTTAACAAGCACTTTGCATTTAGTGTCCTTGTTCTTGAGATTAAGAGACTTTATTAACATCAACACATGCCCCTCTGTGCCAGTTGGCCTCAGTACTTAGAAATTTTCCCAGACACATTTAATCTACTTGCACGGGTTAAAAATTTGAAGGCCTTATATCGTAATCATTTATTGTAGTGTAGCCAGCTTGTTGACTAATTTTTCCTTTGTTTCTTTTTCCTGCTCATAGTTGTATGAGACAAAATTTTTAGGTGTTTCAGTCTTTGATTTCTTACTGTGTTAATTTTGATTTCTGTTTTCATTTCATTGTCATTACAGTGAATTCAAAATATTGATCTATTGAAAATATTGATCTATTCAGACCCTTATATGTCATGACCTAATATGAGGAAATATGAAGCTTGTCAGAAGATAAAATAAATAATTTTATTTTGACTGTATGAATTGATAACTTTAAGTATTTATTAGACATCCTTCTTAAGAAACAAATTATTTGCACATATTTTGCTCTCAAAAAGCAAGAGATTTTTTAGAACTGCATTCATTTTCCTCAGGCTTCATGAAAAAAATCTTGCCCTTGTTATACAGTAGCAACTATCAGGAATGTTCTAAATTTTGTTGGTTTGATTAAAGAGGGCATTTCTGAGCCTTTCTGCAGCAAGAACTGCACTTGTTAGAAGAGGAGAACAAATGCCTATTTCCAAGTGCAGCAAATCTATTTCAACTCTTCTTTAAATAGCAAAACTAGAAAGTGTATTTCAATATTTGCTAACTTAAATGTTCCCTGCATATGAACCCCAAATCATTTCATCAGCAAGCAAAATGAACAGTAGTGCATATCTGTTTATAGAATGGTTAGGGTTACCCCCTCTCTTGGGATTTTATATCTTTTTAATATGTATGGAGGAGACTTATATTACCTACAGACCTGAAGTCTAGTGATGTAGTCAAAATATCTGATAAAATTTCAGAATTCTAATTTAAAAACATGTGCTGATATAAATGATATATTTATTTTGTTTTCTCATTAAAAGAGCAGATCAACTAGATGCTCCTTTACTTGTGGGATTACTTGTATTTATTTCAAAGTTATTTCTGAACCCCCTTTGATGTCTAGCTAAATCTAGAGTACATCAAACAAAAATTTAACTAATAAGGCTCTCATGCTGGTGGGTGTAGAAGAGACAGGGGACAAGAACAAAATTATGTGTAAATCAGACATATTCATTTTATCTTCCATATGAAAATTCTATTAAATTGCATTTCTATATGTTTCTAGCATATACCTTATGCTAGAAGAGTTTTCTTCTTCTGTGGAATTACAGTTGAATAATAGAACTCAAGACATTGTACTAAGAACTACTAATTTGTAATATTTAGGAAAAATAATCATGTCTTATTACTGAAACACCCGAGATAATTTTTTTTTATAAAAAAGAATTGCATCATAATTACTATTGCATTTCTGGATATAAAAATAAACGGACCAAGCATTTTTCAACATAATAGAATGTCTTCACATTAAAAAATTAAAATATAGTTATGTTACAGAATGAAGGAATAATTTTGTCTTCTCAATAAAATATTTCTAAAATGGAATTTCTGATAAAGCAGGTTAGATATTTCCATCTCAAATAGCCATCTTTGTAATTGGATTTTTATTTATGTGACCACTATCTATGTGTCAAAATTCAATTTCCCGTTCTGTGGGAAGATGACCACAACTTTGAGGTTCAGATTATTCCAAGGCAAACCTAGTCAGTTTTATGGTTCTTTTTCACTTCAACATCTCTGAGCAGAGACTGCAATTTCCAATTTGTGCTGGATGTAGCTTCCATACTATGGACTACAAATAAATGCAGAGTAATAAAACTTTCCTGTAATGCACAGATTATGCCATCTGAGAATAGTCCATTGGTTCTGACCTCTATAATTAATTAGAATAAAAGAAAAGCAGAATTTGAAGAGTTATGCTTTGAACTTCCTCACATATTGATTGATTACACTGTTTATCTAACAGTTGATCCCTTTCTAACATATTATTATGGGATTAATTTTTATATTAAAGAAAATATCATTTACATATCCTCATATATGTTGTCTATAAGTTATGGTGCAATTCTCAAAGAAAGGAAGAGAAGAAAAAAATAAGGGAAATAGATGATCAGTATTCTGTTTGACTGTGAATATCACTATGAAATATAAGGATTTGTACTTTTTGCATAAGAATTTTTGTTGACATAACACAAGCATAAAACATTGAGTGCTTTAGGATCTGCTCCAAAAACCTTCCTCAGTGAATGTTCAGTGCACTAACAGCTCTTTAGGAGAAAAAAAACTAGAATAAAAAAATCCAAAAAAACCCCAAAGGGATTTAAAGGAAAAAGAGGAAAAGTAGACAGAGAAAGAAAAGGAAAGAGGAAGGAGGAAAGAGAGAGAGAGAAAGAAAAAGAGAAAAAGAAAGAGAAAGAGAAAGAAAGAAAAAGAGAAAGAGAAAGAGAAAGAAAGAAAGAAAGAAAGAGAAAGGGTTTAATTTGTTTAAGCACTTCCTTTGAGGCAACCAGACAGTTTACCAGAGTAGGATATTTTCTGATTGATGATATCTCTAAAATAGCAATTTTGACTAGTCTTCTTACATTTATTTCCCATCATCTCTAAGTTATTTCTGGTCTCTTCAGAAATTCTTCTTTGCAAGCATCCTGAAAAACATAATTAAAATACCCTCTCTTGTCTTGGCCCAGTACAGAGTTTCTTATAAATGGAGAAATAAAACATCAAATGTATCTCCATAACCATCCCAAACTGGTTGCTGTGGACTGCATTCTATCTAGAAGCTGCCAAGAGAGGTAAGAGAGCTTCCCTCATTCCTTCAGGGAGTCTGAAAAAAATGATCAAAAAAAAGATGAAAATATTTTATAAATTAATTGGGTTTCTGTTTCCTGAACTTTGCAGCACAGGGAACTTTACTGTTTCATACACACAATGATCAAAGACAACCTTACTGCATCCCTTTTTCTATCCTGGCACTGAGTGTCAGGGCAAACCAGCCATGAAATAGGCAGCAAGTTCTAATATTCTTAGAGGGACTGATCTCTACAACCCTCTTCAATGCTCCAAAAGGAATTTTTGAAGGACTGCCTGCCACTGGATTCCAGCTAAAAATCTCTTTTCTGTACATGTTACTAAAGAAGTTACACTCCTACCTTCAATAATTTTTTTATTGCTTTTTCTCCTGTCCAAATGCCTAAATAGACTAGATACTGATCTTATTTTCTGGTATATTAATAAAATTAGAATCTGCATATTCAGGATATAATTATGAATATGTATAGACAGACAAGCAACAGATAAACTCAGGCCCAGAAGAGACAAAGAATTGAAAGCTGAAACAACCTAGAGAAGATCATGAAGTTCAGGGAATTGAGGGGAAAAATTGAAGAAATCACAGAATCACAGCATCAATCAGGTTGGAAATGACCCTCTGAGATCATCAGGTCCAACCAATAACTGAACACCACCTTGTCAACCAGGCCATGGCACTCAGTGACACATCCAGTCATTCATTAAACACCTCCAGGGAAGGTGAATCCACTACCTCTCTGGGCACCCCATTCCAATGCCCACTCAGCTTGTCTGTGAAGAAATTTTTTCCTAATGTCCAACCTAAATGTCCCCTGGGGCAGCTTAAGACTGCATCCTCTTGTCTGTCACTGGTTTTCTGGGAGAATTGACTGACCTCCACCTCGCTATCACTGCCTTTCTGGAAGCCATAAGGTGTACCCTCAATTTCCTCTTCTCCAGGCTAAATACCCTCAACTCGCTCAGCCACTTCCAGAAGACTTGTGTTACAGACCCTTCACCAGCTTTGCTCCCTTCTCTGGAGATAGAGATGCATGAAGAAAAATGAAAATGAAATTTACAAAATTTACAATGAAGAGGAAAAGTGCTACTTCTAAAGATTCCAACTCCAAGGACACCAGTAACTTTGTTAATCTCTCCCTTTTATTTTTGTAGGAAAATTTTTCCACATTCACTTCTAGGTTTAACTTAAGGAACAGAATCTAAAGAAATATGTATATTTGATAAACTACTTCTCCCGGAGTCCTGACAATATTGGCTGATGTAGTTGTCAGGCCACTCTCCTTAATGTTTGAAAGTCATTGCAGTCAGGTCAAGTCCCAGAGGACTGAACAAAATGGAAATATTGCATCCCATTTTTATTAAAAAAAAATGGAAAGGAATATTCAGGGAATCATCAACTTGTCAGCCTCACCATTGTGCCTAGGACAATTACGAAACAGATCCTGCTGGAAGCTTTGCTACGGCACATGGATAACAGGGAGATAATTTGTGACAGCCAGAATGGCTTCATCAAGGGCAAATTCTGTGTCAACAACTTAGTGGCCTTCTCTGGTGGAGTGACTGCACCAGTGGGCAAGGGAATAGCTACAGATAGATGACAGTTATTTAGAATTCTGTATGGCCTTTGACCTGGTCCCCCACAACATCTTTCTCTCTAAATTGGAGAGAAAAGGATTCAATGGATGAAGAATTGCTTGAATGATCACATCAAGAGTGTACGGATCAGTGGCTCAATATCCAAATGGAGATCAGTCATGAGTGATGTTCCTCATGATAGGATTATTTTGTATTGGGCCCAGTACTGTTTAATACTGTCATAAATGGCGTAAAGAACTGAGTGCACCCTTAGCAAGTTTGAAGATGACACCAAGATGAGTTTTGCAGTTGACACACCTGAAGGAGTGGATGCCATCCAGAGGGATCTGGACAAGACTGAGAAATGGACCCATGGGAACATAATAGGCTTCAACCGAACCAAGTTCAAGGTAATGCACCTGTTTTGGGGAACCTTGCAACCCAAACTCTTCTATGATTCTGTGATTCTCTACTTTATATTATACACATAAATATAAGGAAACAGCAGAAGAAATTTGGTACTGCAAGTACATTAAACAACCAATACACCTATATATACGTGTTAAATTTGTGTATGCTGTAAGAAATTTTTTATCTGAATTTACTCATTTAATTGTTCTGAGTTGATCTATCTTAATTAAATCAAGTCTCTATGGCATGTCTAAAGGCTGTATTGAGAAGTATGATTCATCTAGCTCTCACACTGTGCTGAAATGACCATCTTCTGTATCGATCTTCAAAATAAACATTTAACAAGGAATAAAGGCAATTTTTAATAACGGCTATTTTTAGGTTTGCTGTCCTCATGGTGGAAACAGTGGAACAAATTCTGCAGTGTATCATGTTGGCTAAGTTCTTTCATTAAGAAGAACATATGTCTGACCCTGGTATTATTACTTTTTCTTTCAACTTTTTATTTTTATTTTCTGAATGACAGCATTTAACATCAAGGGAAAACAAGTGTCCCCTCTTGCTATACATGAGTGCAACAGCTCTTGTCAGTACTAGGTCATCTGCAAGCTCATTTTTTCTCCTGCTGTTGATGCTAAATAAGTGCAATAAGTGGTGATATTGCCGCTAGCAATTGCAATCAAACCCTCCTGAGTTCAAACTTAAGGCAGTTCCTCCTGGTCTCCCTAGAAAACATTTGCAAATGTTTTCACCTTGACGAAACAAGTCAAACTCATAGTCTTGGTGTGTTTCTTGCTCATGGAGTGTACTGTCTAACTACCAGGAGTGGGAATTGTCTCCATTTCAGATCTTTCTTTTTTAATCAGCTTTCACATCTGCCACTTCTTTTGCATCATATGCCAAATATGGCATAACAATGGGGGTAAAGTCGGAGGGCAATTTCATCTAACAAAGTTTCTTGCACTCTCTGATGAGAAAAAAAACAAGTAAAGCAAAAAGTCAGCTTTCAAACTGTGTGTATTTTTTTACTATATAATTTTAATGACCAGGATAGAAAGGGAAATCACAAGACAGAGACAAGAATGTGGTGGATAAAATATAAATTGGTGTCAGCTATAAAATTTGTAATGAATCACTGCATTTGATTCTAATACTAGCTGTTGTCATTTATGCACATAACTAATCCCTAGATTATCTTAAGACTTTTATGAAAAATTAGATCTAAAAAGTCATTAACTGAAAATCAAAAGAAAGAATCCTTCCTGCCACAAGAACTACAGCAAATAATTTCAGCCAGAGGCCCATGATGACAAAATTTAGCACTGTGTAAGTGGCAATACCCTTAATATTAGAGGATTTTTAAAACCAAGGTAGGGAGCTAGGGGTGTAGGAAAAAAATTCTCAAAGGAGAAAGGACTACTGAATAGAACCAAGCAGTTATTTCTCTAATATGTACATCAGTTTCTAATTTTCTTCTTCTGTTTGACAAGAAAACAAAATCAAGATACCTCAGTTATGCCCTACTTTTTTTTCAAAATGCTCTTCAGAGTTTTGAAGAAAGGAAAGGAAAGTTTAAATATTAACATTTTATTTAGCTCTTAACATTCAAGTTGAGAAGACTACTGGGTGAAAGGAACACATTTATTACATCGTATAACAGTGTCACTGAAAACATAAAAAAAAAATAAAATTGGGCATATTGCAGGGTTTTCCCAGATATTTATGTGAAAAGACAATTACCCTCCCTGTCTTCCAAATTGTCCAAACTTGAAGAAAAGCCAAGAGATTAATTACGTTAATGTGGAATCATATTTCAGACCTCTGCATCTGCGGTGCTTGTTTATCTCAAGCCCAGAAGAGGGACTACTTTAGAACTTAACAGCTTACTTGAATGAAAGTTCCTGTTTTCTTATTCTTTTTTTTAAGACTGTACTCTGAAACACTGAATTCAGTGTTTTTCTGGGGTTGTAGGAAGACTGGAAGCCAACTCACACTGACTTTCAGTGGTATCAGGGTATGCAACTCCCAGCAGGGCTTATGAAATGTCATTCCTAATTGATATTGAAAAAAGCTTACATTATTCCACATTAAAATTGAGGTTATTTCATAGGATTGCCATAGAAAATTATTTGAATTACACAGTGATGCGTGTTAATTTTTCCCTATCACCACCCAATAAATTCTGCAATTAACCCATATCGTTGCTCTAATATCATGTGCTTTGGGGAAATCTTTTCAATTAGAAACTCAACACCAGGAGTGGAGAATTGGAAGGAATGCCTAAAATTGGATTTACTTTGCTTGTTTTCCCTTAGGATTAAAATAGGCTTCTGAAAAAAAGCATCTTTTCTTTACATCTTTTCTTATAGGTTTTTTCTCTCCTTCCAATGGAATTAATGAATTGCACAGGATGCGCAGGAATCAAAGAATATTTGTGCATCTATTAAAATGAGAGATATAATTTAGAATAGTCATAAATGAAAGGGTAACTAATTTAACCATAATCATAAATTGAACCAATAATTTTTTTCTAGTCCATTTAGTTCTTGCAAGGACCTCAAAGTGAACAATTTTCCCTAGGAAAAACAAACTAAAACAAATCAAAAAAACCACATCAATGACAATGACAACAGCTACCAAAGAGAATTTAATCTCTAAAATGTATGTTAAATTCCATTTGTAATTAACCACAGTTAAACAAAAGGTACTAATCATAACCAGGCTGTCAACTGAACTTTCTCTCTAGAGAGAGAAATAGGATATGTTTTCTATTCTAAAGAGCTCAGCAAATGAGAGGACATATTAGGTGTTTGTGACTTTATTTCATTTAATTTGGGGTGGTTTTGTTCTGGATTTTTCATTTGATTGGTTTTGGGTTTTTTTGTTGTTTTGGTTTGGTTTGGTTTGGTTTGGTTTGGTTTGGTTTTGGTTTTGGTTTTGGCTTTGTTTATTTCATTGTGTTTTCTCTTTTTTATTTTTTGTTTACCCATGTTTTGCTTTTACACCTGTTTTTACAGTTTTATTGACACTGACCAAGAAACTTTTGTTCAAAGTCTGCATTTTGCATTAGTGTGTTTCTTCACCCTAGCCTGGGTTTGGTTTTTGGTACAAAATAGTATTGAGGTTCTCAATATGCTTTTACATATAGACTTTTACATAGTCTTGGTACAGCTTTTCCTTTCACATTCCATTTTTGTGTTCTCATGCTGAAGGATACGAGAAGATGTCATTGATTGCAAAGAGCCAAGACATATACCCTAGGTTTGGAAAACATGGCTCCAGAAATTCTGTAAGCTGGCTCTAGAGTGATTGTGGCAGATTCATTCAGGTACACTGCTAGAACAGCAGTCAGTGGGAGCCTTTACGCTCTGGGCACCAGGGCAAAAGAGCTGTGCAGAATTTTATAATGGTTCTTTTCAATACTCCTGTACTGTGACTGTTCCTGATATAGGGAATTACCAGGACACAATACATCGGCAGAAAAATAATCTTCATTACTCTTCAATATGCTTATATTACTGGCTATTAAAAGTTTAATTAGACTTTAGAGAAGACTATTCAGCCCATTAAAATAATAAATTAATTCTGGCATTAAACAAACTTGGACAATAATCATTAATTTTATGAAACAGAAATATATTTCTTTTGCCAAATGATATGACAGTCTCTGGGGGAAAGACTCATAATCTAGTTTGTCTTAGATACAGGATTTCTCATTAGTCATAGGAAATTATGTCAAGTTTTTGGGAAAAGCTCCTAAGACTCAGGATCTAGTCTAGTTTCCTTTCATATTTTGTAGCTCCAATATGGAAAAGTGAACTGTTTGTAGAATACTGTTGACTTTTTGAGGTTCTGTGGGAGAAATTAAAGCATCTGCTCTCACTTTTCACAGAGAAAGGTGTCTATTTCAGAACTGGACATGCCTTGTTAACAAGAGTTTTAGGAGTTTGAAGTTGTGAACTTTGGAATACCAAGGGCCCAGGTACCTACAGTGTACTTTTTTGCTAAATGTAATTTATAACAAAGTATTCTGTTTTCTGTAGAGATCATGCTGGTCCTTGCGTGTTAATTTGTATCATGTACATTTTTATATCTCTGGCTCCAGAGATACCTCACAAATAAATAAATCTGAAGGAAGAATATGTGACATTAAGTCTAGTTTGAGAAACATTCTAACAATAGGAAGTCAAACTCTTTATTTGAGGTACTATTAATAGATTTAGGTATGTTATGAAGACACAAATTGCCACACAATGTCACCTCCACTTGTAATGGCGGGATTCTAATTTTTAACGAAATGGTCACAGGTTAAGAAACTACAAATTCCAACCCATCTAAATGGATAATACCAGCTGGGGATAATTTTCATTTGTTTAGCAAATATAAGAATAGTAAAAAAAAACCCCTAAACTCTAGAAAAATATTTTATAATTCATTTGAAATTGTTGCAAATAATTTTCTCTTTACTAACAATATCAAGAATGTCACTATAATTTTTTCTATTAAATGAAAAATAGATGTCAATGCATATTTTTGTTCAGTACAGACTTTAATTGCTTTGCTTTCTTGTTATTTGCATTGCTATGCAAAATCTAGTGACCTTTATGTTACATTAGAATATCGGAAAAAAATGCAGAGACATTTCTGTCTTGATATGAAAAATGCTATTTGTTTTTCATGTTCCAGTCCGCTGTTGGGACTTAAATCCCACATGAATGCACTTTAAACTAAGATCCCAAGAGAAAACATGCTTATTTCTTCTCTCTCTATAGGGATGCAGATGAATCAGAAAAAATCAGTATTCATGATCATGCATAAAAAGATCCTTCAGGTTTTCAGTTCTCCTTTTTTGCCCCTTGAAATTTTAGACAAACACATCCTGATTCATTTTTTCAGCACTTTCTTAGGAACATATTCTTAGGAACATATTTAATGTGTAAATGACCTTGTATTTTTTATCCTTGTTTATTTTTTATTTTCTATTAAAATTATAGTTTATTAATTGGTATGCTAGCAGGAAGAAGCAGTGAGTTTTTTTCTTTCTTTTAATTATTTATTATTATTGTAAACTGATTATGGAGAGGAGCTTTTCTATAGACCAAACTTTCCATGTTAATAAAGAGTGGGCTGTTGTCTAGCCCAGTGTTGAGATTTGGAATATGGACAGATTTTCACTGAAACTGCAGTGAGAAATCACTAAGTAGTTCAATATGTACTTGTGTTCCAATGTAAAAATCCTGGTTTCTGTTAAACATAAGTGCTAAAAAACCCTATTATGCTGCAGTTCATATCACTGAGTTTAGCTTACATTTCTATTTTTTTTCTAGCCTTTCCCAGTACACAGCTACATTCTCCCCTGTAGTATGTAGGAAGCTATCTGAATTAATGCTTCTGCAGTTTAGAAAACCTCTTGTGCTACATAATTTTGATGGATGGAAAAAGATGGAATTAGACCTCTTTTGGCAGCCTCAGTGGAACCACTCACATATGAGCTGTCCTGCTGTTCCCTCTCTGAAAAGCCATTGTGTCTCTATCATTGTAGACTTCAGTCTTGGCAAAACTACATTGCCACAGTGTGATTTCCATGGGCTTTATTTTAAACAGAATTATTTATGCTATTCTTACAGAATCTAAATCATCATGAGAGCCTCCAGAGTGAAGGTTAATTCTGTTGCCAGCAGCTGTAGCTTAGCCCTCCGAAGCTGAATCTGGCGGTGGCAGCAATTACTGGCCATTCCTGTTCCGATAAATTTGTGTTTTCTCTTTGATCAAATATGTCAAGCTTTTAATTCTGCATAATCATTGATTGCATGAAGTGCCAGACCATCTTGTTTTATCATCATTCACATCTGCTGCTATTTTCCAGTCACACAGGTAAAATGCATTGACCTAGAACATGCTGTTTTAACCTCAGCACCCTTATTGTGAATGAATGCCAGATGTGTCTGAAATACTATTCCCAAACACTTCTAATTTCAAGAGATTATATACTAGATGAAATAATTGATAATAAAAAAAATAACTAAAGTAATTCTCCCAAAAGTAAAGTGCCAGAAACTAAAACAGGATGGAGAAGTTGTATCATAAGGAGGAGCACAAGGCCTTTGATCTTTAAGAATCCTGTGAGTCATGCAGAATACTTGTTAAATTTATGTTACACTCTAAAGGTCTTCTGGAATAACTGAAGCATATTACTCTAATGATAAGTAAAAAATAATAAGTCAAACTGCAAATTTCTTTTTCTTTTTGGTTTGTGCCAAGTTTGGGCAGAAAGTCAAAATTTTAAAAAATAAGGTATGATGATAATAACAGACAATTAAAAATGCCCAGTACCTCACATGCCAGTTTCTGCTACTTATGATGTTTTGATTTCTGTATTATATATTTTCAGCTCAAATTTCTAAAAAACCCCAGTTTGTGTGCAAATTGACCTTTTCATTTTGAAAACTGCTTAAATGGGACTGTTTCAGAACTGTTTATTTTTTCTCCTCTCTCCACAGTGAATAAATTATTATAACAAGAACATTTTCTCTAAACTTTGTTGCATTAGAACTGTCTTTTTGGATACTTTCAATAAATTTTATAGTTCATCAAATATAATAGCCAGGTAACATCACAAAATGCTCTGTTAAAATGGAGCCATTTACTACCCATTATCTCCCTATATACATACATACATACATCAGTTTTAAGCATTTACTAATTCAGAAAATAGGAAGCTGAAAAAAGAGGAACGTGTTTCCAGTGCTCAGTTAAATGCTTTATTATTACAGATATTAACATTTTCCATTCTTAATATGCCACAGTAATCTTTCAGCTCTTCAAGCCAAAAGTCCTAAAACAAGGCCAGGTTTTATGGGGGGGTTATATTTGCTCTGAATTGTATCAATTCAGTTTTTGCATTTTCTACTCTCAGAATTTTGCACCTTGAAACCATAACTTGGAAACACAATTTTTAGACGTGAAGAGGCAAATTATCATGAGGCTCTACATGTCATATTTTCACATAAGAGAGGAAAATTGCTAAGCTCAACACCATTCAGGGTGGTATGTATCTTTTGACCATATCCAGTAATGCATACTTCATTTTATAGTAGCTTCTAAGACTGTTGTACAAATTTAGCTGTAGACTTGCTCTTTAACAAGCACTATTTATTGTACATGACAAGTTTAGAAGTTCAGCCATTTCTCAGCAGTCTGAGTGATAAAACATGGTAATATTTTTGAGATGCAAGTTTAGCACTACAAAAGTTCTAATACAAAAAAAAAAGTTTTTTTCAATGGCAAAACCAGAAAGGACTAAGAAATACATTTACAACTGGATAGAAATTAACAAAGAATATTCCAACTAGGTGGTAATAAGAAGAACATTTTAATAGATTTGAAAGTATTCAAAACAGTGTTCTTAATTTTTTTTTTTCTGGGGGTTCTTTTGTTTGTTTGTTTGTTTGTTTGAATTATTTTGTCTTGCTTTTTTTTCTGCTTTGATCAATCCCCCATTCACACTCACACCTGTTCTTAAACACTCCAGTAGAACAAGGATATTTGAGTTCCCTCCTTCTGGTTAAGCTGCTCAGAAGGAGCAGTAGTGCAAAGCAGAAAATATATAGCATTGACATATGTACACATACAGATTATTCTCACTTAGATTAAAATTTTTAATCTCTTTTAGTAATGACCCTTCTTTTGGTCTGAATTACTTTTGGTTAACCCTTACATTCAGTTTAATTATTAGGTAATGCAAGGAATGATATTTAGCCCTTCCAAATTGTCATCATTTTTGGGAAGCATCTAGTCATTTTGCTTGCTTGCAGGAGCTATCTAGCTTTTTACTATTTCACTGTCTGCTGTAAATACTTTTCAAAACATTTTGTGTTCTCCCACAGTCTCAGCAGGGGCCATAACTTGACTTTGAAAATCCATGTAAGTACCATAGTGTGGCTATGCACTTTTCACAACGTAGCAATAGTGTACTAGCACATGGCAGTTCAAACCACGGGGTATATTTTTGTAAGGGTGGCTAACATAATCCCTTGGTTTCCTCTGCTATGGACATCCAGAGAGTAAACAGTTATGTCACAGGAGTTTGACAGAAGTAGTTTTTACATACTTTGGAGATGAGCAGACATACACAGGTGTCATTGAGTTCATCTTAGGGTAGACAGAAAGAAATGCCAGAGAAATCATATGAGTACGCCTCCATTCACTTAAAAATGGAACATGCAAGAGTGTAGCTCAGTATAGATGTCCAGATTGTAGACTCCAACATCAGCCAAAACAATTTCCACCTTTACTGTGTTTGTCCTTTTAGTACATAAATGGAGGCACCCTAGGGCAGGCCAATCTTTCAAAGGTATTACACTCTTAGGGAACAGGGCAGTTTTCTGTCATTACAAGTAAACCTGAATGACAGATTAGAAATTAAGCCCATATAAAAAACTTTCATTATCAGATATTAAAAATAGTGACAGTGTTTTCATTATAAGAAATTAAACATAGCAAAATGTGTATGTTGGAAAGTCATTGAAAATATATAAATATTGTTCAGTGCTTTGAGGATTTGGGGTGGTTTTTTTCGGCTTTTTTTTTTTTGTTTGTTTGCTTGGTTTTAGCGTTAAAAGTAAATCCACAAATTAACAAAAATTTAACTGCGTTGTTCAGGTTTATCAAATAATTTCCATCATACCTGTGATGCAAGATAAAAAAATACTTAATGTCTAATTAATGCTTTTTCTGACAAAATTCGTTAAATTGAAAATCATACATTTCAAGGCTTTTTTAAAAACTAGCACTGACATTTCTGTTGCCTCTGTGTTGCAGAGCTAAATCGGTATTTTTATTTAAGAATGAGATGATGACATTTGTCATGGAATATGCTAAAATTAGTTTAATAAACTCCTATTTTCCTTTAAAAACAGCTGCCACCTTTTATCTAAACATAAACTCTCAATGAAATAACTGGTCAGCATATTTTAGCTACAAAGTTGTTTTTTCGGGAATTTAAGCTCTTTGTAAATTGTAAATTATAAATTATAACTTTTACCTCAGTGCACTAGTTACAAAATCACATATAAAACTGCAATGAACTTCATTAAGAAGATGCTCAGAGCTATTTTTACTAGCTTTCATTAGCTTTAACATTACACGACATACATGCATATAAACATCTTGTGCACTCGGTTATTTGTTCAGCACTAAGATGAATCACAGAGAAATATGATAATTATAGCAATATCTTCTCAATTCATATATTAAAAAAATGCAAACAGACAAGCCTTTTCACTTCATTCTTAATTCAAAGACCTTTTTAAACAAAGTATGAAACTTCATCTACAGCAAAACAAGACGTTTCCTTCTAAACTTGTCTCAAAACAAAGACAGTGTAGCAAATGCAAGAGCCTGAGATGGCCTAGGGTAGGTTATCCTCTTGCCATATCACTTCTGCTGAGGTGAGATTGTCACCACCAAATTAAAACAGGGCTATTTATCCACAAAGATTTAGAGGATTTGCCCACTGATTTCTTTTAAGAAACGGATCAGCATACCAGGAGTTCACATACACTCTCATGTGGAGCCTGAGGGTTCAGTTGTACTGCACTGCTTGTCTGTGTGAGGCACATCGTGCAAAGCAAAGCTGGCAATGAGCCGTACAGCTCATTTCTCATGTGTGCACAAATACAGCTTTCCTGAGGGGTAAATTTTTTACCTTCGAAGGACAAAATGATTTTACTTCTGATCACTGCTGATGTGCTCTCAGAAAGTTTGGATACCATAAACTCAGACCTAACTCAGTTGTGCCCTGAATGCAGTGCCCTGAATCACAGGGGGGAGGGAAAATTTCCTTCAAATGTTATTACTCAGAAGATCCAAGATCCTCACAAGGACAATATTTTTAGAACTGCTTTCTAGAACATGCAGACTGCAAGCAGGGCCCCAGAGAGGAACTGATGTGCAGACCACACCAATCTGTCACCAGCAGAGGCCAGCAGCACCAAACTACTGCCCTGTCCGGGAGCAAGGGATCAACGGGAAAAGAGCTGTGGCTCCTGTGGGTAACCCACGGAGGGAGCAATAGCCAAAATGAGACTTGCAGGGCAGTGAGGTAACCACGGAGGGAGTTTAGCTGTTTCAAAGGCACCACACAAGCCAAGGAACAGCGCCTACATACAAGAAGAAAAGATTTTGAAGGAAGATACCAAAGTTTCACATGCACTTGGCTGCCACTTCTTTGCAAGAAGCACTAATGTTTTAATGGGTAAGTGTAGAGCAATCAGCAGAAAAGGCTTTGACTACTTCACTTGAAACCATTGCAGCTTCCCTGTCAGAACCTTTAGCAGTAAGCCATAATGCACAACATTATGAAATGCAAAGTAACACTTGCTGAAGGCATTACTATTCACAAGAGCTGATATTGTAGAAGTAAGGGAACCATAAATAAACTACCTGCTACCACCTTAGGGAAAACTACAAGTTCTTTTGTAATCATTAAGTCTTAAAAATAAGAATTACCTAGTGTTTAACAGAAAATATTTTTCTGAGCAAAGGGAAGACCTCATACATTAGGAAAGAAAATTAGGATTTGCTCTTAGTCCAAATACAGTTTAACAATCTATTAGTGCAAGAAATTTGATTAATGTAGAAAAGCCCTTGATGGGTATTATCAAAAATTCTTATTCACACTTCCTAATTAAAATCTTAATGAAAGATAAATAAAGTTAAGGCTACCAGGGGGATTTTCTGCCATGCCAGGATATTAAATACCAATGGAATATATTTTCTTAAAAAATGAAACTGAAAGTGGACAGGCTTTTACAACATATAATTTCTTCCTCCATGTCAAAACTTCATACACTCATAAAAGCCATGCACTTGAATTTTAAATGTTGTTGAATATGGGGCACTGTATTTGTCTGATTCTGATACTTTATTTCATGACAAGAACATCATACTTTCTTAATACTGTTGTTAATGAGCTAGCACTGAGAAATAGGTAGAATAGGACTTAAAATTAAGTAACAGATAAAGGAAGCCAATGTGTTCTTGAATCTTTCAGGTGGTCATATCAGTTATGCTTCTGATATAGATATTTTTTGATATGCGTTATAGATAACATTAGTATTATAATTGTGGAGACATATTCCACTGTAAGATAAAGAAAGCAATAGAGCAGCAGTTATTCTGGTTCTGTTAAAAGTGGCCCTTCTTCTTCAACTCAATCTAAATAGGAATAATCTAGAAAGAGTTCAAGGTCTGTGGGAAAAGGAAAAACAAAAGTTATTATTGATGTCATTGCGGTGTGGGTATTTTTCTCACATTGCAAATAGAATGCTTTAATTTGCATGTGTTTTAACCTATCTCTGACTTTACACTGAAGGTTAACTCTAAACATCACAATTCTAAGTGGATATTTGTTCTTTCAAGTCTTTGAATGTGATACTGGAAACACCATTTCCTTTTTAGGAAATCTAATTACATCCTTTTTTCTATGTATGTTTAGCTATAGTCAGTTCCATACTTCACTCCATGTCAAGTCAAGAAGAAAACAAAACTAAACAAAACCAGAAGAAGCCTAAAAATGACAAAAGGGGGAAAAAACCAAAAAGCCCCAGGACAGTTAAACCATTAACAGAACACTTATAAGGTTCCAGGAGAATGAAGAAGGAAGTCCGAGGACCAATCTAGATTTCCACTGGGGTGAAAAAACCTATATCAAATATTGTTAGGTTTGAGAAGACAATTCACAAAGAACTACTAAAGCCATTGCATGAAAATGCACCTCAAAGGCTGAGTAAAACCTTGTTTGAGTGCTGCTCTTCTTTCAATATATTGGGATCTATCTTGTAATTGTAAAATTTTCCACACCATACCACATAGTTTTATAGTTATCTGAAGAAAGATTTAATGGATAAGTCTATTGTTTGTCTATGCTATAGCTTTCAAAATGTAATCAGAAAGCCTTTGTTCCATCAAAGAAGATAAAATGATAAAACTAATATCCCAGAGGTAAAATTGACTAGTTAAACTACACAGAGCTTATCTGATTGTAGAAAATTTCTCAATTTCAGTTCAGTAGAGAACTGACTATAAACTGATGGAATTCAAATTTCCTTATCCCTCTTATACACTGAATAAGAGAAAATAATCCCATCTTTGTAGAGGAAGATGCTTAAATGCTACTCTTTTCCATAACCATGGAGGAGGAGTTACCTATTCCCAGTCTTTCAGCCATCAGAACTGCCCAGAACTTCATTTCACATGTTTCCTTTGTTGCAAAAGGGAACCATCGGGTCCCCAGATTCTGCTACAGCTTGCTCAGTAGCTGCCACTGTGCACCTTGTTGTATACAGCAGCTCAAGTTAAAAGCTGAGAAGCAAGTCAACACACAAGAAATTAGCTCAGCAAACCAAGAAAAACAAAGAATGAAAAAGTAAGCAATTTCCAATAACTTCACTTGGCTCATTAATTAAATGAACAAATGCTTAGGAAGAAAATAACATTCAAATGAACGTTCTTTGTCCTATCACAAGAGCTCCTGATGAATTTAGTTACAATAATTAGAGTAAATATTTATTTAATTTTATTATACATATTTGAAAGATAAAATAGAAGGACTGAATTTAATTATAATAGACCAGAAA
>LTAT01000002.1:17165504-17182001 GCA_003286495.1 Chlorodrepanis virens | reverse complement strand
AAAAGGGAACCATCGGGTCCCCAGATTCTGCTACAGCTTGCTCAGTAGCTGTCACTGTGCTCCAGATGCAGAAGTGTGGTTAAGAATCAAGAAATTAAGGAAAGACAGCTTTCAATTATCTGGATGCAAGCTAAAGAATAATCTCCTCACAATTAGATAAAAATATCCTGATTGCAATTCCATGTAATTATTGTGTGAAAAATATTAAGCTCCACCAGAAACCATAGAGAGAACAGCCACATATTTTGACCCCATGTCCTTTGATACATAGTCACAATGCTAACCCACTACCTCACTTCTAACAGGAGCAAATCATTTAGTTGTTGGAAATAGGAAGTTACATTAAGGAGAGTTGAAAATTTCATGGAAGCAATATTTATATCACAAAAATACATAAAATAAATTTAGTGGAGCAATAACAACAGCCTTCAACACTAGAACTATTTGAGGACTTCAAGGGCCAAAGAAGTATCTTACTTTACTAAAATTGAATTATACGAAATGTAATAAAAACATTATTTAAAAATAGATATTAGTCTTAATTTCAAGATATGTTCACAAGCATGTAATTTTTTTCCAAATAATTAAAACTGCTTCTTAGGATGTTCTGTAATGAGTAGTGACACATTAATGCTGCACAGTTAAAATAGATTATTTTAAAATTGAATCTAAATGTACTGTAATTCACATTCATTAAAAGAGTAGACATTTTTCAAGTAAATTAAACTATTCTATAAAAATCAATTCACTGTACAACAGTAACATATTACAGACCTTCAGTTAAAATTCAATCATTTAAATGGGAGAAACACTAATCCAGCAGTAATAATTCTGTTCACACAACAACATTTATTCAAATTTAAGAAAATAAAATACCCACCCTGCATCTGTGAGACCATCCAGAGTATCTTTAGACTCATTAATTGTTTATTAGCCATGAAAAGACAGATTATTTTATAGACAGCACATTTGAAGCATACATTGAGAATTGGAGGAAAAAAAACTATTTGGAGAAGCACTTTTCAATTCCTTCTATAGATTTTGGTCCCAGTATTGGATATTTGACTTAAAACCTAATGGTTTTGTGTAAATTTATCAGCTTAAAGAAAAGCATCATATGATCTACAGGTATACTTGTATATATGTTTATAATTACTCTTATACTTTTACTGAAAACATAAGCTAATACGTATTATTAGCAGAGTTTCAGTTTAGGAGATTTTTTCAGGTATGTTTGTTGGAGAGGAGTTGCAGAGGTGATTTTTTTTTTTCTTTTTTAAAACTAAACTTTAAGCATCAGAAGGCATAATTTTAGAATTTGACAATTTAACCTATTAATTAACAATGACATAAAGTAAGTGAAATCCATCTTTTATTAAGACTAACACCATCTCCCATTGTGGAGTTTGCATTCAGTTTCATATATCAATGTGAAACCAGATATTTACCATTCCAAATGTGGTGAATATGATCATGATTTTAACTTTAACTGGCTTATCTCTTCCTTCTAAAAAAATTCAAAATGGATTGTTGTCATGTTGCAGGAACAGACTTAGTAATGTTGTAAACATTACTAAGTCTGTTCCTGAAACATTATTTTTTTTCAGTTTTCATGCACAAAATAAAAAGAAAGACAGAGAAAGAAAGAAAGAAAGAATGAAAGAAAGAATGAAAGAAAGAAAGAAAGAAAGAAAGAAAGAAAATGAAAGAAAGAGAAAGAGAATGAAAGAAAAAGAGTGTCAGTCAATTGAAATCTGACACACTTCAATTGTTTTATCTGAACCAGATTACTGCAGTGGTGATTGAACTTCATACACTGAAGAAGTTGTAGAAGTCAACAATGTCAAGACATTTAGTAGCTTTACTTTTCAAGATTGTGCATCAATGAATTAGGCTGCATAAGGCAGCAGAAATGTCCCAGCATGTTACATATGATGGATTTTTCTATTTAAAGTGTGTGTACTACATAAAGTTGCTTCAGCATCAAGTGTTTTTTGGACAAACGGCATCCATAATTCTCAATAGCCATTGTAAAGTTCAGTTTCATCTGGACATTACTGCACTTCAAAAATTCCTGATACTTTGCTCATTCTAGAGTGCCACAACATTGAAAGTCTGAAATAAAATTTTGCCAAATGTTGTTTCAGGCAGTTGAGTTTCTTAGGACCATAACTTTTCAGAAGAAACTTAAATTGTTACCAGGGCCACATCCTACCACAGATAACAAAAATTGCATTCTCTTACTCTTTTCGATTCTAGTGGAGATATTTCATACCTATGTTTTAATATGTTATGCTGTTGAGATCATTTTTTCCAGGAAAACACCAATGTGCCTTTGGGACAAGAGACAAACAAGGTTCTGCCTGATAAAGACTTCATTGTGAACAGACAAGCACTTAACAGTTTGATTCCATGCTACCTGCCATTATGACAATTGTTGACAAGAAAACAGAGTTTGCTTCACAGCTACTCAAATTCATGAAGACAAACCAAGAAGGACATTTATGTCAAGAATATTTAAAGAGAAGCAGCCAACAAATTGTATCTCACTTGTGAAAAAGAATCAATATATTGCTTAAGGGCTTTGGGAAACCAAAGAAACTATCTTTGGGTATATAGATTCTAACTATCAGAACGATCAGATCAAAGCTCCTTGATGACACTTAGCAATAAGAGGATTCAGATAAACAGGAATGAAAATTGCCTGATGATCAGTAAGAATACCTCCATTAATGTGTGACATTGAGTACAGAACAGAAACTGAAATTGTGATGGCTGGCTGCTTATCTCATCTGCCGTTATCTTTACCAGATGCCCAGATAAAGGATGATATAGAGTACTTGCACAGTGCAGAATAGCAGTTTAGAACTACAATTTAACATATCTCATTGCACTGGAAATTATGTGTTTTCCTGATAAGAAAGTGGCCCAGCTATCTCAAATACTTTCATTTATTTCTACAACAGCATTCTATATTAGAATTCACATATTCTATAGGTTATATATTTTATATTCTATTCTATTGTACATATTTTATATTCTATTCTATTTTATTCTATAAAATGAGCTTTTCTTACAAAATGTTCATGACAGGCTTGGTCACTGTTTATTTTCTAATGGATGCAATTCTTTCAGGAAAAGCATCAACAACTATTGGGAAAAAACTGTAACTATGAAAACTCTGCTAGTGGCCAGAATTAGATGTTGAAGTTAAAATTGTCTAAGTTTGAAGCCAACCTTAGACAAAAAAATCATGAATTTTTATACTTAATTACTAACTCTTTCTCAATTGTAGACTTTGTTTTTTTTCTTTTTTGTTGGAACTTAAGGTCACAACTGACGTATATGTTATCCTACTGCCTTGGTAGATTATCTGATATTTATAAACTCAATTTGAGTCACATATACTGTTAAAATGATAATATTTTCAATATGCAATACATTGCCTCATTTTTTTTCAGAAGATTGTCAAAATTTTATATTTTCAGAAAGAGAATTTTTATATACAGGCAGTGAAGAACATTCTGCCTTCAAGACAAGAGGTTGAATGCTTGAATAATACTTTGAAAAAAATTGCTAGCTTGGAAGGAAAATTTTGAAAATTCTTCTCTACAGACTTTCTACAAAGTTACAAGGTTACATGTCTTCCAGCAATTCAAAGAACACCAGCTGATTTACTGCATGGATGGAGAATGCATACAAAGCAAAATGCTAAATGTTAATGGATTACTATTGTCTTATCCTGAAAGAACATAATCATTACAAGACAAAGCCAAAAATAAACAGTAAAGATTTGAAATATACAATGACTGGCATAAAATACCTTAAAATATAGATTTGTGAAACTATGAAAACCCAGAGGGACTATGGAAATAAGGTTTCATTGGGTATTTCTTTGCATTTGTTTTGATTGCTCTTTGTTTCATTCCTCAGCAATAGGCAAGAAGGATGGAACAGAACTAAATTTTTCTCCCTCCTCCTGGTTCAGATCCTGAAAAATGTTTTTGCTTTTCACTATCAAATGGATTCATGTCACAGCTCTTGTCTACAGACCATACTCTTCACACTGTACTATGAAATAAAAAAGTTTATTTTTGAAATTCATCAGAAGAACCTTTTTATTGTGCTTCCAACACTCTAAGTACTCTGTAGCCACCTTTGATCAGCGGGTAGTGGGAACAACAATTCAGTTGGAGCAGATCACAAAAAAGTGAATATCTTTGTTCAGTCACCTAGGGAAATGATTGTACCTCTGCAAATAGCCTTGTTGAGGCCGTACCTGAAGTCCTGTGTTCAGTTCTGGGCCCCTCACTTCAAGAAAGACACTGATGTGGTGGGACCATATCCAGAGAAGGACAATGAGGTCAGTGAATTGTTGAAAGAGCAAGTCCTGTGAGGGGCAGCTGAGGGAGCTGAGGGTGTTTGGACTGGGGAAAAGGAGGCTCAGGGGAGACCTTATTGCTCTCTACAACTCCCTGAAAGGAGACTGTAGCCATCTGGGGTTGGCTTCTTCTCCCAGGCAACCAGTGACAAGAAAAGAGGAAATGGCCTCCAGCATGCCAGGGGAGGTTCAGGTTAGACACCAGGAAGAATTTCTTCACTGGAAGAATTGTCAAGCATCGATATGGACTGCCTAGGGAGGTGGTAGAGTCACCAGGACTGTCAGTATTTGATAAACAAGTGCTTGGTTTAGTTGACATGGTGGTGTTCAGTCAAAGGATATTTCTACGAAGGATAAGACTAGATGCTGCCTCTCAGAATACCTAACATAAAAGGACTGAAGTATCTAGGTTCTATCTTGTATATGAATGTAAAATTTCTCATCTCTTACTTTGCAGAGACAGTCCAATGCTGTTACTCACCTGATGTATTTTGGTGGGTTGTTTTCTGCTATTTAGTGCAGAACATGGAGTGTGACAGGAACCTGACTCTAATCAGTATTCTAGATAGAGAAAATGGAGACTAGGCATGTATATCCTGAAAAAGAGTTGGTTGTTATTCCTGATGTTAATCTTAAACCACAGGTCATTGCAGTACTCGACCTTATTAGCTGTCTAGCTGTTTACTGACTGTATAATTACTGAGTATTAGAATAGGATAAATTCTATTTTCTGTGCAGTAAGTTTGTCCAAAAAGCACATACAGTTGTTGTATTGGTACTTCTGAGTAGAGAATGTCAGTCAGTTATTAGCTGAAAATTGAAGCAGAAGACTTTAAATGGGATATGGATCACTATTTGTGACTGATTTTCACATGATTTGCAGTTGAAAGTCATCTATACTGATGTAATAGACTTATTATAACATATACTTGAGTTTTCAATTTAGACATGCGATGTTTACATAGAAAAGTCATCTGCACCAGAAAGACTAGACACGGCTCTTAGCTTATGTGTTTGGATAGCTTTTAGCAGGCCTGCAGTAGACTACAGAGGCGTCTTAGCTCAGAGTGCCTGTTGGACAGCTGCTGCCTAAAATCACTATGGTGCTCTTTCAGCAGGTGTTAGCAGCAAAAATCCACTCAGATTCCAAACAGACTGAACATGCTCTTGTACCCTGAGATGCACAGGGAGTTGTTCCTGCCATTCGAGCTGTATCCTCCCATGCATTGTGCACTGACTGTGATCAGGCCTTAAAGGGGAAATCACAGGACAGCCTCCTTGTTAAACTGCAGCAAATTGCTGTAGTTATTAACCTACATTTCTTCTTAGCCAGAGGTGAAAGGAAAGGAGCCTTCCTATCTGGAATTCAAAACTGTTAAAAGAGAGAAGAGAGAAGAGAACAGAATTTGAAAATGAATTTATTTGGAAGATGATGTGGAGGCATAGTGCAGGGTGCGATCATAGGTTTTTAAGATTTTATAGTGGGCAAATGTGACTGCAAGAATATTTGCCTTTAGATTTTAGGATTAAGGAAATTTTTAATGCAAAAAGGCTGAAAAGCTTTAATGCTTCAAATTGTGCCAAATCCACTCATTTTTCTAATACAAGATTTTACAAATTACAAGCTTGTGTCAGTTTCAGTTAGATAGTGGTCGAGACAAATTTTATATTGAAGAGATTAACATATCTTACCTTTCTTTCTTTACAGCCCACATCAGATAGAAGGAAAAGGAGTGATGACTAAATAGAAAAGAACTGGAAATATTTATCCTTTTTTTTTTTTTAGTAGGGTCAAAATCAAAATGTCAATAAGATCTATGGTACTTCTGAAATAAACAGATAACATTTTGTGAAGCATAATCAGAGTAATTGAAACCTAAAGCTAGTTAATCTACAGTGGTTTTCATCTTCAAAGCCCTACAAACACAACAAATTCCTAACTATTTCTCAAAGCATGGAGTGTGCCCCATGAGAGGACAGATGAAATAGAGGCAGCAGGCAGAGAATGACCTCCAAATTGCTCTCTAGAGTCTCAGCTATCATTAGTCACAACAGAGTGTAGGTAACATTTTCAAAAATATCTCTGTGATTTAGGAGCTGCCAGGATGGTAGATGAAATCTGGCAAAATTTCTTCAGCATCTGAAGATGGCAACACCCCACAGTGATCTGTTCACCCCACAGTGTTCTGCCTCAGTTCAGAGTTAATTCCTCTAAAACAACCTCCAATGTTTGCTTCTGTACACATGAATCAAAAGCCTATATTTTCTAAAACTTTTCAGACACAGGAATATATAGATGTGCATCCTCAAGGCACCAGTGTACATTGGGTGACTAAGTCTTTCTGCCTCACATCATTCAGTCCCAAGTTCTCAAAGGTGTTTGGTGTCTACCTTTGGGGATAGAAAAAGAATAGGGACTAGACTCAGGAACCTGAAGGAAATTATTGATTTTCAGAAGCTGACATTCAGTATTTTCAAACTTTTCAAGCTTATGAATTAGAATCTCAGAAAACTGTTTCAAAGGTGTCCCTCAATAAATATGCTTTCTAGGAAACTAGTATGTACTAAGTAAATCTTTTTAGCATGAACAGGAATCTCAGAGCCTATACTGTTGCGCAGTCCAAAATTATAAATTGTCCTAAAATCTACCAGGAACATTAGGATTTGAAAACTCTCTGGCTTTCTGATTCTTACAGTCTGAGAAGCAAGCACAAGGGCTTGTCCTTCTGCATCTGCCATGGAGATGGGGTAATTCAGTGGCCATTTGACTAAAAATGGGAACAGTTTCACAAATGGGAACTAAAGTAATGTCTCCTTTATGTTCCCTGCATTACTCATTATACTTTCTTCCAAAGGGAGAATTAAAGTCAAGGCCAGGTCTAAGAGGAGAGAGCTATCAGCTCAAATCTTCCAAGCCTGAAGGAGAGGACATCTCAACTTTCCTGACACAGCACTGTCCCTGATGAGAGTTCAATGAGAGAAGTACAGCTTAGATTCCTCTCAGGGCTTAGATGACATTTAAGAAACAGATCAAAACCTGTATACTGCTATGGTGTTGGTGTCCTTTTTTCACAGTGTGTAAGTTTAGATGTCTCTGAAATGTTCATGATATCAACAAAGTGGAGTCAAACACAGTGTTAGACTGCTGGCCCTATTCTTATCTTCAGTTCCTTTTAACTGTTTGATCTCTGCTAAAGTATTTAACATTATGGTTATTAGGAAAGCATTTAAAAATGTTGTGACATTGTTTTTTCTCTCTATGGTTGAAAAAATGAAATAACCACTTAGAAGACATTTTAATTTAGAAGACAGAAATAAGACATGATGCAGACCTGTAGGTTTGCTGAATTGAATCAAGGGAGCATGATTTTCCTGATAAAAAACACTTTTTCAGAAGTTTTCTTATTAAAGTTTGAGCTTTTGACATGGTTCTGACTGCAGTGATGCTTTCTTGCAAGCACATTTTGAAACATGAGTGAAAAACCTCAAAGGATACACCATAAAAATGAACCCAAAGATGGCATTATTACACAAAGCTTTTGTTTCAGCTCTGTGTGTTACAAGTACCTTATGGCGAAACAGAGAAACTATGAAACTGTGTAGAAGGGATAATCTCAGCTGCTCAGAATCTGAAACAAGATTTTTAAAAAGAGTTGACTGGATTAAAATACCTGTGAATTTATTAATTCTTAAGCTCTGCTTATTACATATTTAGTATTTGTTTCCTGAGTTTTGAATATGTAGCAGATAAAAATTATTTTCTCTAAAACTCAAGACCAATAAAAATATTTTTTATAATGTATTTAAAAACTGAGAGTCTCTTGAAATGTAATAATGTGGAAATCCACAGCTTTTGGAAAACCACCAAATATAATAATAAATTAATCAGCATAGACAACACTGTTCTTGCACAATGAATTTGCAGCTCATAAAGTTCATTTTATAGAACTAAAAAATGTACCTTAAATTGCAAAAGCAATTAAACATTTTATAAACACTCACTTTGTTGATTCAAGTGCTTCACAGCAATTTTATCCTTTAGAACACCTCTCACATTTCTTTACCATTATCTGAAAGATCTTTTTGGGCTTGTTTAGCTTTAAATATTTACTTTTAAACATTTATTTTTTTCTCTTTCCTCTTAAAAAGTTGAATAGCTTCTGGTATTCAACAGCTTAGTGGTAGGAAAGAACAGAAAATACCTATGCATGTAGGAATTTTTAATCCTTTCCTGAGGACGAATATACAAATTCATTCTGGAAGCAAGTAATTGACTAAGACATTTTACCTTCTTGTTATATTTTATGAATCAAGAGTCTCTGTATGTGACACTGGGCATTAATTCATTTGAGGAATGTCTAAACATCCTTAAAACACTGAAAACAGCTGTCCTATCAACGCACAGATGCAGGCAAGGTAGATATGAAGAACTGGGAATAAGGCGTAAATCCATGCAATACTCTGCAGGAAGGCAGAAAAAATTTAAACCTTACCCTTGGGGAATCTACTTGTGTTTTATGTGCAGCTTGTCAGCAAGACTTAATAGCTCAAGATCATGCTAAGCTGGCAACATGTCTTCTGGTTCGGAAATTATCCCATCCTTCAGGCTTAGAATATATCCAGAGCACTCTCATTTCCACCTGGAAGTCACTGTGCAGCTGTACCTTGCAGCTGAGATATGGGATACTAGGGCAGAAGGGAGATACTGCATTCTCTGGTTTGTCAGCAGCAGCTGTTTGGCTCACAGCAGATGCCAGAAATCTAAAAGTTACTGTCAGTTTTCTCTCTGATTCTGCGTATCCTGTGGGGTTTTGACTGCTCAGGAAAACAATATTCCCTTTAGCCTTTCTGTTCTTTGGTTTTACTACATTCATAGATCCACAGAAAGGACCATTATTTCCTGGGACTGTTGTGGCCATTGCATAGCCTGTAAGTATGTCTCCAAAACTGATGTTAATCCCTGAAGCCTTTTAGCAGTGTCATAGAACCAGCCTGGTGTATCAGGCTTGACTGAACCAGAGTTTTTCAATTTACAGTGAATAAAAAAGTGGAAAAAAAAGAATGGATTATCAAGTCAATTTTATGTTTTCTAAACAACAAGCAAAAAAACCCTCACAATTTAAATAAAACAAAATAAAAAATAAAAAACAAAGCAGGGCTAGGGTAGGGCAATCAGAAATTAACAACGCATAAAAAATCCAGAATGCAAACTCTATTCCATGGGGGAAAAAAAAAAAAAAAAAAGTGGTCTGAAATCTTGGTGAAAAGCTCTAACAATGTGCCTTTGAAGTAGTCAGATGCTACAAGAGTCAATATTGGAAATCCTTTAGAAGGACAGACAGTCAATCTGTCAAGGTAGCGAGTGTACTGGTCAGCCTTAATAACCCCAACCAGCTTCACCTGAGGCCTCTACACACAGCCATGGGCCGGGGCTGTATTGAAGCTCTGCCCTTGGCACCTCTCTTCTCTCTAAGCTGTGGTGCTTTGTCTTGCTTAGCTGTGCCTGGCTACAGGAACCTTGGGACTGGTGTTTGACCTGTGGCTGGCTTAACCTTGGTTCTGCCTGGTAGGTCTAGTGCTTGTGATCCTGAATGTGACCTATGGACTTACCTCAGTCTTATCTCATCACTGTACTGCTGTCATGTCACCCGGGATTTGGGTTGAGTCACCATCACTGGTGTTGTCCTGGTTGGGTACTGGGAGATGAGGCTCTGCTTCTCTCTCTCCTGGCCATATCTACCTTAGCTTCCCAGCCCTTAGGGAGAAGCTGGTCCTTGCTGTTCCCTGAGAGGATAGATGTCCGAGTACTAAATGGTCTCTCACAGACTTTGTTTTACATTTTTTCTTATAGTGACTTTTTAGTTTTTATACTGTAGTTAACTGCTGTAAGTTAAGTACATAAGAGGTGTGTTTAGCAAAATGGAAGGCTGAGTGCCTGAGATTTAGGTCTCTAGTAGTAGGAGTCAAAGTTATGTTTGTAAAGTGCTATAGAACCTTGCCAAGACTGAGTCCAGTCTTCTGCTGTTTCCCTGCAGGAAGCATTTCTGGAATGTAATATAAGTATTTCATGTGTACTCTTTACTTCAGCCAAGTTGAGATGATGAAGAGAAAAGCATGCAGAGTTTGAACTGCTTCTTAGTTATTTGTCAACAGACATTCTTGAAAGTAAAATGAAAGCTAAAATGCCTAAATCTATATGAGTCATATGAGTGATGCCAAAGGAATGTGCTAAAAACATATCTAGGTATTGTGAAGCAGGAAAAATAGCTATTTGCTTGCAGGAGGCTCTGTGGATAACTTCTGTATATACTAGGAAAGCTAGAAGACTCTTGGACTCCTGATTTGAGTCTTATCATAGCACTAGAAAACCTCAGAGGGTTTAAAGGGTTTTAATAGCTTAGCTTTTTGGTTATGGTGGTTTTGCTTTGGTTTTTGTTTGTTTGGGGTTTTTTCAGGAGGGAACTTGGGGGATATTTGTTATTGTTTTTTGGGTTTGTGGGGGGTGTTTTTGAGGTCTTAGAGCAATAATGCTGTAGAGAATGTGACTGATACCACTGGGTTCCCATATGCCTCTTGATGTGTTAGAAGGTAGGACCCCCACACTGGTAGCTGCCTGCTCTACCTCAAAGAACTGGATTTCAGTTTTGCAGCTGCATTCAGGTGTGCTCTCTAACACATGAACATGAAGAAATCCCTTTTGCTTTTTGTATCTTTGTTCTTTGCTCATTTTTATAGCAGAGAAGTTATACTATTTCAGTTTGGGACAGCAAAGCTTTGCTGCCAATTTTTATACTGATGGTTATGAAATTAGAGAAGAGTGAAATCCACTCTAACTTCTACTGAGTGTAGGCATTCATCATTTCATAAGCATTACCTAAGAACTGACTTAGGAGAATCCAAAAGATGTAAAAGAATTAGGAACTTATTCTCTAGATACATCTTTTCATGCTTTGCATATGATCCTTTGCCTTCTGGCTGTCTGAACCAAGGAGAAGAGTAAGGAAAAAGAAGATGGGTTTAGGACTCTGCAATGACTGAGAAACTAAAGAACTTTAATGAAAGCTGAAAAAAACCCCAGAACTGAAAATATTTTTCATGTTTTTCTGTTTCACCCAGGATTTCTAAGATCAAGCCCTTTGCCCTAGTGGTCTGGATTGTGATTTCTGAGATCTAAGGGTTGAAAAAATTATTATGAGCAATCTTTTTTGTGCTTTGGGTTCTGTTTTTTTTTTTAAATATGGATTTTAATTTTATAAATAATCAATAAAAATTATAGAAGTTGGTTTTCCTCAGCTGTATAAAAGGATACTACCATTTTACAAGGTGAAGATGGAGAGAATAACCTGCCTTTGGAAGGGCAGACTGTAGATAAACTGTAAAAGTTTAATCATAGTTTTGCTAAATATTTATACTTAGAGTTTTGAAGTAGCTATAATATAAATATTTTTTTAAAACTACTGGATATTTGCATATATTAGCTTTTTAAGCTTTGTTATAAAAGAAGCGGCAGGGTCAGAGGAGAGTTCCTGATATTTTGCTACTCATTCCATTAATAGTTTGTGTGAAGACTACCAATTGTTTCCTTAAATTTAAGATTCACAAGCAAAATCATTTCATTAAATTACTATAATTAGAAATAAGGAAACTGTTTTAATTCCCATGTCTTACTGAGAAGGGAACTGTCCAAAATAATAGTGGCCTCTCTGAGGGTGATGAAATGCTTGATTACTGACTTTCAAAGTCAGATGAATCAATTTATTGAACAGAAATAGTTGTATAGCACATCTTGATAATCACTTTATTTTGGAGCTTTCACAGGAAGCAGTATGAATGATGTCTTTGACCTGCAGAAATCACCAGGTAATGATGCAGTCTGTTTATTCTTCTTGCTATGTCTGTTTTACTAATTAGTCAGCTCACCCATGATGTTACTGAGCTGGACTGTAGATAGATGCTGTACATGGAACACCTTTAGGCAGGTAAACCAATTTAGCTCCTTCTTGGATACTAAATGATGCTATAAAATTTGCTGGGTTTACTGCACTGGACTCAGCTTTGGAGTTTTCATTAATTGTTTTTTCATGTGCTGGTGGCATCTGCACATCACTTTTACCCCTACAGAAAGCAGCTCATAAAAGCTCTAACACAATATGTATCTCTGAAGCTCTGTTATAAGCCTAGAAAGCCAGGGGTGCCATATTTCCAGTAAATATTTCCAGGCCCTTGACTGAAGGGATCTTCATCTCATCTAATACTATTTATTATGTCCCAGGAAAGAATAAACTTAGAGGCCAGAAAAATGTATTAAATCAGGGATGTTCTCTTAAACATTTCATGTTTGCAGCTCTCCTTGCCCCATGAGCCAGTATTAAATTGTAGCTGTAGTGCTGACAGGAATTTCTATGATTCCATAAGACACGGCCTTTAATTTGGAATATAATCATGTAATAACATGTATAATTGACATAACATTCCATCTATAATGGATATCTATCATAACTATTGTTCCAATGTCTTGTTTTATTGCAAGATACAGTAATATATAGTGATGTAATTTTTGAAATATTAAATCAGAAATGTAGCTCATGAGTACTTCAGTTATCCACTTAGATATACACTTAAATCTCGAGTTTCAGTGAGTGACTGCTCAGTGGGTGACTAAGAACATCTAAAAGGAGAATATCATTGCTCCACATCAGACTGCTGTTTAATTTTAATGTCCTTTTGCAGAAATTCATAAACATTTTACTTAAGATAGAAACCTTTTTTCTTTCATCAGGAGTCTTTTTCCATTTTATCTAAGTTACCTACCAAAACAATGTTACCTGAAAATACATTTTCTCTCCTACTACCAGCAAAATAAAGTCTAAAAATATGGGTTTAGTTTTGCATATAAGGTATGAGGCAAAAAATCAGTTGCAAATAGCAGCCTGAAAAATATCTGTTGACAGCAGTATGAGGATTTGAGTCCTAGAAATGCTACTTTGAAACATTTTCGTTGCAGGAATGTTATCACTTGTGTCCCTTTTTGCTATGTGTGAAGCAGAAACATGTTTCTGTCAGCATTCCTGGAATATTAATTTCATGGAATAATGGTAGCTGTGGTACTAGTTCTTTTTATGACCAAAAGAGATCACATTATATATGTGAAGTTAATTTTGATATTACTAATAATATTTTCATCTTAATAGTCTCAGCCAGGAATAGCCTCATCAGCAAAAAACAATGAAAAAGGCAGTCAACCCGTAATCAATTAATACCCCCAAGTTCTTGTGGTCTGAGATAAAGACAGTGAAGCAGGTGAAAGACTGAGCATGTAAAGTATGCAAAGGCAATCACAGCCTTTGCCAGCTGAGATGAGGACTGAGAAGTAATCATTTTGGAAAACAAAAGTCCCTCCACTTAGTCCTATAGCTAAGGTTTTGATGCTGGTCATGTTACATGATATGAAATATCCCTTTGGCTGATTTTAGTCATCTGTCTTGGCAGTGCCCCTCAATTTCTGGCCCAACTGCAGCCTAATTCTGGGAGACCACAGTGAGGGAAAAAATACCTTGATGCTGCGTAAGGACCATTCAGTAACAACTGAAATACTGTTATCAACACTGGTGTAGCTATAAATCCAAAATACAGCACCAGATGGGCTGTTATGAAGAAAGCTAACAGCTTTCCATGCAGGCACAGTACAACTTGTAATGGTGGAAATCACTTTAACTGGCTGTAATTGTGATTGGAAATTGAGCAGAGGAAAAGGTGGAAAAAAATATTTATTTCTTGTTACACTGCATTTTTACAAGGTGCTACAGAGTTCTGATAGAGCTATTTGAATATATTCATTTTCATCTGCTTTTGTTTCTACATTATTTCTGATTTCTCAGGAAGATTTTACTTTGTGAAGATCTTTTAGTGAATGTAGGAAGAATGTAACATAATAAAACAAATAGTCTCCAGTATTTCAAAAAAAGTTCACTTTGAATTGAGTTAAGAAGGAGTCCAGGAAGGAAAAAATAATCCCATGAAATGTTGTTTTGAGTGTATGAAAACAAAGTAGTTGGAGAATCAATGTAATTGTATACCTTGGCAGAGTTCTCAGCACTAAAAATGTATATTATCTGCAACCCTTTTTTCTGTAAGTGAAATTACTATCAGGAAACTGATAGCTAGGTCCAAATAAAAGAAACAAAAATTTTGCATCTAAAGCTTCAGTTCCAGGTTGTCCTTGAGAAACTGATGAAAAATGCTTGCCAAGAGTTAAATAAAGAGTTCATGCTCTAATTGACATAAAAACATTATAATAGCCAATTATTCCAAGGCGTCAGAAACCTGAAAATAGACTCACTTGAAAGATGTTTTTACTGCCATAGCCTTTATGCATTCTCAACATCAGTTTTTTCAACAAAAGGCATCAGTGTCTCACCTTTCAAAGAATAAGACGTAATTTAAAAATTCTCTTTTTAACACAGAAAATTACAGGTGGTGAAGTTTTAAGATGCTTTCAAGAACTGGCTAAACAAATAGGACTTCATCAGAATCAATGCACACAGAAAACTATTTTGTCAGAAGGACTACGCAGGCTTTAGGGAGTGTATTGTGATTGTGATGGTCATTATTATGACTGATGTAAATAATGTAACGGAGCTCAACTTAGGTCTTGTTGGGTAACTTTAGAGATATCAGGTAAGATTATTAGACATAAAATGGTATATAATTGTGGCTTAAATATAGATTGAGTTATAAGTGAAGAATATTGAGTTATAGGTGGAAAAAGGTCACCAAGTGAGTTAATTTACCCATAGATAAATAAACACACATCAATTTCTCATTCAAATGACTAATCTCTAATATCAGGCCACACAAATCATAAATTCTCATTACTCTTAACACACTGCTTTAAATTAATATTAACTTCCTGATCTGCAAAACACTAGTAAAATGAAACATTTGAATTCAGCTCAGTTGAAATCATTAAGCTGCAAGTTTTATTTCTTTGGTTTTCTTTCTGGCTTTTGTTTCAAAAAACAACAGGCTTAAAGGTTAGGTCTTTTCTGGTCTCAGGGTTATATTATGTGATGCCTACCACTTAGAATTAGTGTTAAACATGTATTTTTTTTAAAGACTACAATTTTTTGCGTGTGTGGATATTTCTCACATTGTTCAAGATCTCCAGGAAATTGAGGCCAGTTAAGATTACTAGTGAACAGACCTATTTATTGAAAAGTCATGACATTTTATCACCATTGTATAGTTTGTCAGCCCTTCAGGCTTTTATTTAGTGTTTTGTTTATACCAACTTTCATTTCACCATTTTTTTCCTATTTGTCCTGTATTTTAACAGCAAAATGACAAAGATAAATAACAAGATAAATAAAGTTAAAAATCACTGTAAATCACTATGATTTGAGCATTTTGGTTGGTTGGCACATTAATCACAGAATGGGAAAAGACCACAGTGGATCATCTGGTCCAACCTTTCTACTCAAGCAGGATCATCCCACAACACATTTCACAGGGTTGTGTCCAGATGGTTCTTGAATATCTCCAGTGAGGGAGGCTCCACAACCTCTCTGTGCAACCTGTTCCAGTGCACAGTCACTGACACAATAAAAAAGTTCTTCCTCATGTTCAGGTGGAACTTCCTGTGCATCAGTTCTGCCTGTTGCTTCTTGTCCTGTTACTTGGCATCACTGAGAAGAGCCTGGTCCATCCTCTTGGCAGGTTCCCTTCAGGTATTTGTGAGCATTGATAAGATCCCATCTCAGTCATTTCTTCGTACATCTGAAGAGGCCCAGCTCCCTCATGTTTTGTGGAGAAAATCAAGAACTCCCCAACTTAGTAAAAGTTGTAAAGCCAGTATGTTTATTGCAGCGCTGGACGCATGTGGGGATTACTCCCCTTAAAAGGCATGCGTGCCCCTGGGATCTTTTTATCCCCCTCCCCAAATACATGTGCATACAGTTTCACAAAAGGTTCATACATATTAATTTTACAAACTTTGTGTGTGACATTTAATGCTAGTTCTTTTGTTATCAGAAAGAATTCCTAGGCCAGGTTGACCTGCCCCCCCCCTCAGCAGTCTGTGTCTCTCTCTATCTCCCTCTGTCTCCTCCCCCTTATCT